>OY744544.1:148498-345998 GCA_963556195.1 Sepiola atlantica | reverse complement strand
ATATATATATATATATATATATATATATATATATATATATATATATATATATATATATAAATTAGGTTGGTGTAAAAACAATGGCGTTTTCTCACATATGTTATATTTATATATGTTTTCTGAATTAATTTATTGATTAATATAGCGTTGTTATTAGTCATTTTAAAGCGCGTTTTTTGCTCTATCGAATCGTGTTATTCGTTTCCATTTTAAATCTCTTCATTTATTGTTTTTGCAGGCTTTTCGACAGCATGGGCAAAATTGAAATCCGCACGATATTCTTGTTCCATTTCAAACTAGGCCGAAAAGCTGCCGAGACATCTCGTAACATCAATGATGCGTTTGGCCCAGGAACCACTAACGAACGTACGGCACAAAGGTGGTTGCAGAAATTTCGCAATGGTGAGGAAAGTCTCGAAGATGAAGATGGTCAAGGCCGGCTGACTGCGGTTGATAACGAAGATCTGAAAGCCTTAATTGAAGCCGATCCTCGCAAAACCACACGAGAAGTTGCTGATGAACTCGAGATCGACCACTCAACAGTCGTTCGCCATTTGAAGCAAATAGGGAAGTCAAAAAAGCTGGATAAATGGGTGCCGCACGAATTGAACGATAATCAAAAACATCGTCGTTTTGAGGTGTATTCTACGCTCTTGCTGCGCAACAGAAACTGCCAATTTCTCAAGCGAATTGTGACGTGTGATGAGAAGTGAATCCTCTATGACAATCAGCGATGTTCGGCACAGTAGTTGGATGCCGGCAAAGCTCCAAAACACTTCCCGAAGCCGAAATTGCACCAAAAAGAGATTATAGTCACTATTTGGTGGTCTGTGACCGGTCTCATTCATCACAGCTTCTTGAATTCAGACGAAACAATTACGGCGGAGAAGTACTTCCAACGAATTGAGGAAATGCACCAGAAGCTCCAACGTATGCGCCCGAAATTGGTAAATATGCAGCGACCAATTCTCCTCCACCCGCATGTTTCACAACTGATCTTGCAGAAACTGAACGAATTGGGCTAGGAGACTCTGCCTCATCCGCCATATTCATCGGACGCCTCGCCCACCGATTATCACTTTTTCAAGCATCTCGACAACTTCCTGTGCGAGAAATGCTTCAAAAGCCGAGATGATGTCAAATCGGCCTTCAATGACTTAATCGCTTCCAGAACTCCGGATTTTCATGTTAATGGAATGAGTAAACTTGTTTTCCGTTGGCAATAATTTGTTGATTCTAATGGAACTTATTTTTATTAATAATATTTGGTATAAAAGAAGTAATGGTCTTTTGAAGTTGAACGTCAAAAAACGACATTGTTTTGCACCAACCCAATATATATATATATATATATATATATATATATATATATGTGTGTGTGTGTGTGTGTGTGTGTGTGTGTGTGTGTGTAGACATATTCATTTTATTTTCATCTTATATATATATATATATATATATATAGCATAATACAAAATGAAATAATAAAATAAGGTTCGAATCAAATTTTATTATAAATAAAAATTCAGGCAAAGTAACTCAAAGTCCTAAACGCATGAGTTTTCAAAGATAATTTTTCTCCTCAGAGGACTATTTCCGCAGTGACGTTACTGCAGGTGATAAAATTATACTTTGAAAATATATAAAAATATATACAAAAATACATAAAAGTACATCAAGCCAAAAACATTCTTATTTGTTAAAGTTATAAAATCCATCCACGTCATACAAATTAAAAACATAGTCAATGAAAGGTGTCCAAGAAGTTGACTGAATATAGATCTAGGCATTGAGTGATAGTCCAAAAGCGAAAAAATTGAAAGAACTGAAAAACCGAAAAATTCACTTTCTTAATTAGGAAAAATTAAATCTTAAAATAAATTTCTTAAACTTCTTAATTTGATCAAATTAAATCTTAAATTAAACTATTAAATTTTTAAATTCTAATTACTTTAATAACTTCTTAATTAGGAAAAATTAAATCGTAAATTAAACTTCTTAAACTTATTAATTTGATAAAGTTAAATCTTAAATTAAAATATTAAATTATTAAATTCTAATTACTTTATGTTGTGGACCCGTTTAGGGGTACCAACAATGAAATAAAAGAACAACAGGTTTAGAGATAATAATAATGAATTGTATTGAACAGATAAATTATATACAAGTCAATGTTGGCAGTGCTAGTGCCTAAAAATGTACTACAAATGTTCTCCCGGCAAAAGCCGGTATTTATGGTAACAGGTTGCTACCATTTAGTGATTACTAAAGGGTAGGTAGGTTCACCCACAACACCCCCTCCCGAAACTCATTCCCCCGGAATCTCAAGGTATATCTTTTTCCTAGGATTCACCTCGAAACTCCCGGTTAATTCACGTTTTCTTGATGAACGTCTCTGTTCTGGAGGCGTTTTTGGTCTTGGCAGCTCAAATGCGTCGTATAGATCTTCCATGATGGTCTCACTCTGATCCGGGTCGTCCGACATGCGACGACGCATTTGGTTACTGTGAGGACCCTCTACAATGTACACCATCCGTCCCAATCATTTTTGTACCTTTCCCACTTCCCACACGGTTTTGTTTCCAGGGTGTTCCTGGAAGAACATCTTCTCCCCATTCTCGTACCTCTTCTTTGGTGCCGTAATGTTGGTTGGTTTCACCTGTTTTGGTAAAAGTTTGTTGAATAACGACTTTATTTTTCTTCCAAACATTACTTCCGCCGGTGGTACCTGGGCTGGTATGTTCTCGTTGGGTGTAATTCTATACACTTAAAGGAACTGCTTGGTGCCTTTTCTCTCGGCGTGCCCGTCGATTTTTTCAACGCTCTCTTCAAGGTATCAACGAATTTTTCTGCTTGTCCGTTTGACGTCGGATGGTAAGTCGGAGTGGTGATATGTTTAATTTGAAAGTCTTCACAAAATTCTTTGAACTCTCGTGAAGTAAATTGTGTACCATTGTCCGATACAACAATGTCCACCATTTTGAATCGGGCGAACAGTTCATGCAACGCGCATATCGTGACATCCGTTGTTGGGTTTTTACATCTAAAACTTCTGGCCATTTTAAGTAGTTGCCGACTATAATTAAATAGTAGAAGCCTTCCAATGGCCCCGCGAAATCTATGTGAATCCGGGACCATGGTTGCTCTGCCTTTGGCCATGGACAGTACTGAATAGGTGGTGCTTTCGCTGCCGGCGTGCAGCTCGCACAGGCCTTCACCTTCGTCTCTATGTCCCTGTCCATGTTTCTCCTATACACATAAGATCTCATTAGGCTCTTCATGTGTGTCGCTCCTTTTATTGTGTTACACAGTACTTTACTATAGTCATATTCAGACCGAAGGGATGCTATATAACTGTATCCTCGAGCGGTTCCGTGTACTTTGGGATTAGCCGCGATAAACCATCTGCGTGTCCTAGTCTTTTTGACGGTAAAAATTCCATCTCAAAGTCATAATTTAACATACTTATACCCTATCTCTGTAGGCGGTTTGCTGTTTAAGTTTGCAAGCCTTTTTTATCCAAAGATGGTGATAAGTGGCTTATGGTCTGTTTGTAGGATAAAATGACGGCCGTGTAGATACCTGTGAAATTTGGTCATTGCGAACACAATATCCAACGCTTCTTTTTCAATCTGCGAGTAATTTTTCATACAGGAAGTAAAGTTCTTGACGCGTGTGCGATGGGTTTCATGGAGCCATCCGGCATTTTATGCAAAATGCACGCCCCAACGCCGTAGGAGCTGGCGTCACTTACAACAATACTTTTTAGCTCTGGATTAAAATGAGTAAGAAATAATTCTGAAGTTAACTTCGTTTTTAGGCTGTCGAATGCAGATTGACAGTCGGCGGACCATTCCCAGTTACTATCTTTCTTAAGTAACTTATTTAAGGGGGCTCGCCATTTGTGCATACTGGGAATGAATTTTTCGTCATAGTTTGCGAGACCCAGGAAGCTTTGTAGTTGGGTAACGTTGTTCGGTTCGGGCATATTCTTGATGGCTATAGATCTTTCTGGGTCGGGACGTCTTCCATTCTTATCAATTACATGTCCCAAGTATTTGATCTCTTCTAGAAAGAATTAACACTCTAACTCCTTGAGTGTAAAACCAAAATCGCTTATCCTTTCGAATACTTTGTTTACGTGCTCACTGTGCTCCCCGACGTTCGTACTTTTCATTAAGATATCGTCATGGTAGCCGATCGGAAAATCGAGCCCGCTCAACATCGTGTCGATTACCTGCTGAAAAATCGACGGGGCCACTTTAATTCCAAAAGGAAGACGATTGAACTTTAGTAGTCCCCTGTGTGTCGAAATACAGAGAAGCTTAGAGCTATCATTCTCTACAGGTATTTGCAGATAGGCTTCACTCAAGTCAATTTTTGAAACCAGTTTTCCACCGTTTAATTTTGTGAAAACCTCTTCTGGAGTCGGCAGAAGATAGTGATGATCTTTCAGCGCATCGTTCAAACCGGTTGAGAAATCGGCACACACTCTGATCTCTCTAGATTTTTTATTCACGAAGACGGTTGGGGCCGCCCATTCCGAGTAGTCAACTGGTGTTAAAATACCTTTCTCCACCAACCGGTCTATTTCTGCATTAATTTTTTCAAGTGAAGCAAATGGTACACTTCGTTTTCTCTTAAAACGGGATTCTTATTTTTAATTAGTTCAAAACTCGCCTTCATTTTAGTGCAGATTCCTAATTCATTAGAAAACACCTTGGGGAATGACTCTTTCAAATCCTTCTTCAATTTTTCTGCTTCAGCCGAAAGGTTCTCAATTCGTTTACAATAGGCGCTTATCGGCGAATCCCAGAGCTGGAATTGCTGAATCCAATCTGTACCGAACAAGTTTCCTGTATTACGAACATGTCTTATTTTTTAGTGTCACTTTTGAAATGATTTCACCTTCAAAGTTTATTTTCTCTCCGATTACCGATCAAGACACTTTATCTGTGCGTAGCATAGTCGGTCTGCCGATCTTTTTCCAGGTATTAATATTAATATTTGATAGGTCAGACCCTTAATCAAGCTGTAGTTTAACATCTTGATTGTTATTTTTTACCGTAACATACTTTCGTATGTTTAGGTTGCCACCATCAATTCTAGTTGTTTTTATGTAATTTTTTTTCTAGTGTTACTTCTGCAATGTGAGGCTTTGTGTCCCATTTTATGGCATTTGTCACAATTTTTTCGTTTAAAAGGACACTTCTGGTACCAATGTAGGTCACCGCAACTCCAACAAGGGTGGTTTAGCAATTTTTCATCCGACCTTTGAAGCAAATCCTTCCTGAATTTTTCCTTCGAAGAGTATGATTTTTTTGAAAAACGACGAACATTTTTAATATTAGAAATTGCTGCTTCCTCTATTTCTTTAGCTTCCTTTTTCTCGGAAATATGTCGTTGACAGATTTCGGCCAGTTGTTGCAATTTGGCTCGGTTTCTAGTTTGCTTATTGCACGTCTTCTTAACTCTGCATCGTTTTGCGTGACGAGCCCTTGAACAAATATTAATACTTTGAAATTGTTCGTTGTCAAGGATGATAACTTAAAGTCGTCACAATGTTTATTGACATTTGAAGCAAATGTGGAGTAATCCTGGCTTTCTTTTCGCGTTAGGTTCATGCATTTCCACCTTTTGTGGAATAAACTTGTTCTGAGGCAATATAGTTCCATTAACATTTTAATGGTTTCCTTGAAAGATAGTTCGCCCGTTTTCTTCGGCAGAATATAATCGACAAATTGTGTATGCTCTGCCGTTCATAGTCTACGAAGTACTAAACAAACCTTTTTCTTTTCCGACCATGTGCTACAATCAATGTCGAAAAACTCCTGATATCGACGGTACCATGATTCAAAGTTTAGGTCCTCTTCAGGCACATAGTTGAAGGTTTCTATAGCTGACCATATTGCATTTTGGTTGAACGCGTCATTTGTCGTATTTATCATTGCTTGTGCCAGCTGTTCAAATTTTCTCTCTGATTGAGTTTGTTGCTCTAATTGTAATTTTTTTATCCCAATCAATTGTTCGTCTAAAGATGTTCTATCTTCTCGCTTTTGTGCTAAATTCTTTTCCTCAAAATATTTAAACAAACTCATTTGCTGCCACTGAAATTCCTTCTGTTGAGCAAGATGTTTTTCATCGTTTGCCTTCTGTAGAGCAAGATGTTTTTCATCGTTTGCTTTCTGTTGTTCTGATTGAAATTTAATCATCTCCAATATCTGTTTCGAGAAATCTTCCATGATTAAAGAAATACTTTCTTGAAAAGCACTAAAAACAACGTCAAATAGTCATTCACTACTTCTAAAAAAAAATACTTCTTGAAAAAGAATTAAAGTCACAAATAGTCCTTCACTATTTTTTTCTTTTTAAATGCTTACTGTTTAATAACAAACTCAACCCCTTCTCATCACTGCGTCATTCGGGTCTCGAATTCGACCGGTACTTGCTAATCTTTTTTTTTCAAAGTTCTTTGAGAAAAAAAAACGATTTTATTAATCCGGCTTATTGGGTAATTAATTTAACAGATTATTTGTATTTTTGTTCGCATCTGGAACTCTTTTTTTTTTCAATAAGTCCGTTTGCCTTTCAGTGTAGGCTGAAAATTCAAAATAGCAAGTAATGGCTTTTACTGCTATATAAAAAATGACTAGTTATTCAAGAAAGCAACTTTGTTTTACTTCTCAGATTTTTATTTCGACTATACGATTTTACAGTGACAAGTCTGTTCGCAAAATAGGTTTGACTATATCAGACACGAAAAAAGGTTTTTCTAGTATGGAGTTTCTTTTTTTTCAAACCTTTCAGTTTTATAAGCACATGGTATTCCAATTTCGTTTGTTGCACGAGGTAAAATCCCGTATTGAATACGAAGAACACAAATTGTAAAATCTGTCTTACTTTTTTCCGTCCAGTAATTGTTTAAACTGGTTATTTCTTGTAAGGCAGACTCGTCCCAAATTTGAATGTATTCGATATTTCCAATATCTTCCCGAAAATTGTAAAGCACAGGGTTTGTTTGTTTTTTCAAACGGGTAGAATTTTTTTTTGAAGGTTGACACTGGTTGCAGAGTCCAAGGTGTTTCCAACGAAGTCCTTTACGAATCACTCGTCGCCAGTTGTTGTGGACCCGTTTAGGGGTGCCAACAATGAAATAAAAGAACAACAGGTTCAGAGATAATATAATAATGAATTGTATTGAACAGAGAAATTATACACAAGTCAGTGTTGGCAGTGCTAGTGCCTAAATGTACTACAAATGTTCTCCCGGCAAAAGCCGGTATTTATGGTAGCAGGTTGCTACCATTTAGTGATTACTAAAGGGTGGGTAGGTTCACCCACAACACTTTAATAACTCCGTAATTATTAATTTCATAGATCTTCCAAATTGTTTGATGGGGAAGGATATGTGAAATTTGCTGTTTTGAGGTGGGGCTTGACAGTTGGGTGGGTGCGTGGAATGGGAGGGCAAGTAGAGGCTTTGACCTAGATTTGCGCACCCCTTCTTGTTTGACATAGATTTGTGATTCGACTCAGACAAGTAACATCCGGTATAAGTTGAATTGATTTAATAAATATGTCGGGGTGTGGGGACGTATTCTTCTCTGTTAACTTAGACAGATAACATCCGGTCGGATAATGTCGTTTGAACAAGAAGGCGTATGAGACTCTAGTATTACATTCTGATCGACGAGAAGAGGTTCTGTTTACTTGGCTTGCGGGAGAGTGCTTACTTTCAAATTTAACGTTATTAATTTTGATCGGACCCGGAAGAAAGAATGGTCGAATATAGTGACTCAGTTTGATTTAATTTTATTCAAATCGGATTTAGCGGATTTTACATTTAACCAGCGAATTTTGATTTGTGCTGCGCTGATCAAATCATTTGAACCCTGAATTTTTAACCTTGTGATTTCAACTAAAGTGAGTTTATTGAACTTTTTATTTGATTTAGTTCATTTATCATTGTATTGATTAACATAAGCATTGGAGGCATTTTTCACTGTAATTTACTGCATTGATTGCGGACGCTTTTCCCGACTGGATGAATTTTTCGGTTTTTCAGTTCTTTCAATTTTTTCGCCTTTGGACTATCACTCAATGCCTGGATCTATATTCAGTCAATCTCTTGGACATCTTTCATTGACTATGCTTTAATTTGTATGACGTGGATGGATTTTATAACTTTAACAAATAAGTATGTTTTTGGCTTGATATATTTGATGTGTTATGTATTTTTGTATATATTTTTATATATTTTCAAAGTGTAATTTTATCACCTGCAGTAACGTCACTGCGGTAATGGTCCTCTGAGGAGAAGAATTATTATTGAAAACTCATGAGTTAAGGACTTTGAGTTACTTTGCCTGAATTTTTAATTATAAAAAAATTTGATTCGCACCTTATTTTATTATTTCATTTTATATTATGCTATTAATGCTCTATCCAGTATACTGAGCTTCAATCTTGTTGTGGGTGAACCTACCTACCCTTTAGTGATGACTAAATGGTAGCAACCAGCTACCATAAATACCGGCTTTTGCCGGGATAACATTTGTACCACATTTTGGCACTAGCACTGCCAACACTGACTTATGTATAAATTCTCTGTTCAATACAATTCCTTATTATTACCTCTAAACCTGTTGTTCTTTTATTTCATTGTTGGTACCCCTAAACAGGTCAACAACAAATCTTCATCCGGATGTTTTACTAATGAAAAGATATTAGTTACCTCTTATATCTTTTGTTGGATTTATTTCATATATATATATATATATATATATATATATATATATATATATATATATATATATATATATATATATATATATATATATATATATATATAGCAAGGTCTGTTCTCTCGTATACATCTATCAGAGTATTTAGTATCACCGCATATCCTCTCAATATTCTTCATCGACGAAGTGTGCTTCCAATCTTTAAATAAGTTGTTAAATGTACAAAAATAGACGTCGTTCATAAACTGTAAACGTTCTTTGTTTTCTCATCGCTGATTTTTGATTTCTCACTAAGGCGACTATTCTTAACTTCATCTTCAACGCTGCGTTCACTGCAGAATCCCAGAGGCTTTATTAAAAACTTCTCTCTTTTTGTTACCATTTGGTTGAACGCTAAACGCTTCTTCGCTTCATGTTGGTATTTTAACTGAACCGAAAACCAAGAAACGGAAATAAAAATAAAATGATGTAAAGAAATGTTACAATCGCTTACACTGATGCTTGTAAGTGTACAAACAAGCCAACGATGAAATAACGATACTAGAACAAACAAACTAACGAATAAAATTTAAGAAGGCATTTGTTTTTCGATTTCAAATATTTCTAAGCTTTAATAAATAGTAAAAGATTAATTTCCTCTCTTTCACTGTGCTTTTTACCACTTATATCTATCAGTCAATCACTATTTCTCGATAAGTATATGTGTATATATATGCATGTATATATCTATTTATATACAATTAGATATTTTCAGACAAAATATAAAACTTTTTTGTTTAATGTTTTTATTTATAATATTAATTTATACTACAAATGTTTTTTACTATTGTTATTGAATAATAAAACAAAATTAGTAGTTCCATCCCACTTATCTGTCCACATGACAACAAAAAAGAGATGACTGTTTTGGCATTATAGAGTAACACGCTCTGCTTCCCCTAAATGATATTCTAATCTTTTAGCCGATTAAGTGTGAAAAACATTCTTGAAAGGGTTTTTATTGTATTTTCCGTCTTCTAAATTAAAAATGCAAACGTTTCTTTTCACAACTAGATTACAATCATAACGAATTACTCTAATGTAAATCAATAATACATAATATATTTTTTATATATTATATATATAGTAACAACAAAGGCACAGACATAAGTATTTGTTTACCTCATTTGATTGTCTATCTATCTATATCTGGAGCTCTCTTACTATATATATATATATATATATATATATAGAGAGAGAGAGAGAGAGAGAGAGAGAGTGAGAGACAGAGACAATAGTTTTCGCTATATTAACACTAGTTACTTAAGTGATTTAATAAAAAACGGATAAGCCCAAAAATGTTCACGTACACACACATAACACCATAGTCAATATAAAAGATTATATTTAAATATTTGTTTTTTAGTTATTTTCACAAATAAAATTTGAAAAAATTATTTCCAAAAATCTTGAGTTTTAAATGATTTGGATCTTTCTAGCTACATTGATCAAATTTTTGTTTGTATAGTTTTTGTGAATATAATTTTTTATGTCGATTCAGAGGATACGTTTTCAATATTATGTTTACTTTTATATCCGAAAGTTTTCCATAATATTTGATTTTCTAGTTCAGAATTGCTTAAAATGTTATCACCTTGTCAATATAAACCTTTTGTCACAGTTAAATAATGGATTTCAACATTTTCTCTATTAATTCCTGCGTTTGCGATATTTGTCAATTTACGAAATTCTTTGACTCAGAATCACTTCTTTTTATTTAGGCAAACAGACATGATTTTAAATTTTTCTCAACCATTTATAAAATGTTATCCAAATAACAGTGATTAGTTAAATTTTTAATTTCATCAAGAAAATTGTATTTTTCGATTCAAAATTGGATTTGATTGTGAATCTATCAAACTTAACGTTTTTCATATTTACGGACAGTCTTTCGATTGAACTGGCAATTCTCATTCAAATATCTAGTCAAATGTCCCTGGCGAGCAGTAGCGGGCATAAAAATTGCTGTTGTGATGAAGGGACTAGACAAAAACATGAATCAGAAAGATGATTACAGCCGTAAAAAGCATCAAATACGCACAATATAATTAAAGATAAACAAGACATATGTAAACAATATATGTAGACCCTGTAGACAGCCAGCCAGACAGACAGACAAAATGATTAACCGCATTATAACTATATGCAAACTAGCAGAAATCGAATATAGAAACAGTTATACTGCGTTAAAAAGATGATCCAATGGGAACTATGCAAGCGAATTCACTTTGAACATTCAGACAAATGGCACAGGGGCAAATATGAGACACTATCGGACATCAGATTTTATGGGACATAGAAATACGAACGGATAATACACCAGGTATGATAATAAACTACAAGAAAAAAAAGAAAATAGATTTCATCACTCCAGGGTGAAAATCAAAGATGTAAAACCGAAAACTTGCCATACAACCACTCAGATACGAATAATAGTTAGAGCACTATGAATAGTACCGAAAATCTTGAAAAAAGACTAGAGGAAATTGGAATCAAAAGAGGATGGACACCGCACAAGACACAGCAATGATTTAAAAAGCTAAAATATGATACCTCAAGTGTTGAAAGCAACTAACATAACCAAATAACGTCGATTAACCAGAGATAAACGGAAACAAACAAAATCTTGAAATTAAATTACACAGAAACCAAGGTGAGTGAAAATACACTATAAGCTGACATCACCGTCGTCCTGATAAATACCTTTTTGCACCAATATCAGTTTTCGCAACAGTCATGAAGGGTCAGAAAACATAGAAAGTTTGAGTAAGAATAGCGCAATCCAGATCTACAGATCTACAACGGAGAGAACTTGAATCATGGAAAGTGTTATGAAACTATACATTCCAGAGACCGGCCGTTATCAGGGATAAATCAATTGAGAAACAGCTGTTCCGAACGAAGCGTAGAATACTAGAAATTTAGTGAGACTTGTAACTCATACTCAAGGGAACACAATCGATCACTGATAATGATTCGTTTCTGACATCCTAGTGGGTTAATACTACTACTAAAACCACTACTACTACTACTACTACTAATAATAATAATAATAATAATAATAATAATAATAATAATAATAATAATAATAATAATAATAATAATAATAATAATAATAATAATAATATTTTATTATGTTTCAGTGGTGATCTTTTTCTTAATAATAATGATAGTCTACTAATTATTTCTCTTTTAACTACAAACCTTCATATGATGGTTATTATGGTATCTAAGCAGCTAAAATCCATTTTTAGTTTTTTTCTTTTATTCTTAATAGCAAATAAAACGCTTTTCGGCTAACATACAATACCATTTGCGAATGATCTATACACACTTTGTTTCAAGTTTGGATTACATTGCAGGATAATCTCTATCTTATTCCTATCGAATTAATTATTTCTAATTACAGCAGGCAAAACCCCCTCTCTAACAGGCAAAGCGCACCTTTGTCATTTTAAGTATATAAAGTTGAACTGACGTCTTATAATTCTTGACTCCTCTCTCTGACTGATAAAGTATTTCAGGGTCGATTACGCGAAACATCGTAGATGAGATTAACTTTTAGTGTTGGCTTTTCGCGCACCAGGTGACGCTTGTCAAACAAATGAAATTTTTCAAGAGTCGAGCATTTCTTGGAATATGCAAAGCTGCGAGCAAGACTGTCGCTTTAGTGCGCATGACTGACGATTCGCTGTTTTTTTAGTTTAAATTATGGCATTAGTCCACACGGATACATACACACGCAAATGCGCACATATCTAGCGAGAAGGTACAAGACGGAAAGAGGCAAATATAGGGAGAGGAAGAGGGTTACTGAGGGCGTCTATTTTCCCATTTAACAACCTCCTCACGAGGGTAGAGGGAGACACAAAGTCGGTTTTTGCTGTGAAGAATATCCAACTTTCAAAGTAGAAATGGGGTAATTGTGACAACAATAACAACTGCCTCACTCTATTAAAATGTATCCTTAACTGATAGGGAACAGATGAAGTGTAGTATCCGAACAGATACTACACGCTGCTTCTAGACAAAAAGCAAATAAAGACTGAGCAACAAGCAGAGAGAAATACACATGGTGTTCGTATACCATAAAAGACAACACAAGGATCAACGTGTAATATATGTTTGTCCACACTCAAAGGAGGAGAAATCGTTCTAAGAAAATATATGGCATTGTGTGTCAAGAAAATACTCTGTATAACATATAATGTGATGTAAACGTCGTATCGATAGTACTATATTACTGATTGAATATTAAATCGATTTAGCTAATAACAAAATATATTATGTTTTACATGAAGCATACTTTTAAAGAAATCGGAGTATTTCTATAAATGTCCCCTTACTTTAAATATTAACTTTAATCTAGTATTTCTTTATTATATCTGACGTCCCCATATCAATAATCTAGCATCATTTCTACCATTTCCGTTGTGACTTTAAAATCAATATCCGCTTAATCTTCGTCTCTTTCACAGATACATTATCACTAATCGATTAAGATATAAAGACAGTTATATAAAGGTGAATTGGTTATCGCCTTATAAATCATTAGACATATATTTCACCCAGATTAAAGTGTCTTTCCTTTTTTTCACTCTTGTCTGCTTATTGCTTTTCTCTCACTTTTCTTTCCCTATCAATTATCTTTCTATATTTTAATTGTATCTATTAATTGGAAATATTTGTTTCTTTTCGTTTATGCATTTCGAAAATTTAAAAGACGTCATATTGGGATGAATAACAATATATATATATATATATATATATATATATATATATATATATATATATATAATTTAATAATTAAATATTTATATCCATAGACGAGCGCTTCTTTTGTCGTATAATGACTTATCAGTGTGGTTATGAACAAATAAAACCGACACGCATACCGCACGGTTCGAAACTTAGAACTAAGGTCTGATAACACGACATTTAGTTAGATTATTAAAGAAATAGATATGTTTGACAGTAAAAAAAAATCAAATTATTTTTTATAACGATTATTTTTTTAAGTTCAAATGTGCTTCCGAGTTCATCTGTAGTTAATTGGGTTTAATTATTGATTTCTATTATCGCTTACCATACATACAATTAAAAGCAAAGGTTTATACCAAGACTAGACACAACTTTTCTCGAGTATAATTTTACGAAAGATACAATGGTGGCAATAATTTTGCATTAAGATTTTACAGAATATCGTGAGGTAAAAATTTACGTGAGGTACGCACACTCAGTATAGATGTCGTGTTAATTTATTTTAGAAATTAAAAATGAGCAAAATTATAATAGTGTGGTCAATGTTGAGACGGGAAAATACATATGATTCTCATTACTGCTCAGGTAACGCTGAGGTGCAGGCTTGTATATATATATATATATATATATATATATATATAGAGAGAGAGAGAGAGAGAGAGAAAGAGAGAGAGAGAGAGAGAGAGAGAGAGAGAGAGAGAATGGGAGACAGAAAGAAATATACTAAAAAGGAAAGAAATATATTGCTCGAATTCTGAGTGAATTCACGCACTGGCAAGCCAATCCTTCTCGTGTCTTGTTTATCATTTGAAGCCACTCTCCGTATTGAGAGTTTCTATTGTGGCTGCTCTAAGGACAGTTTGATGGAAAAAGGTGCGGTATATTTTTCATAAGTGTAGATTGGAAATAGCAGTGTTTACACGAACATGACAAGTTCAAAATACGACCTGTTTTACGGCATGGAATATGAAAACTGACAGATAAATTGTGGTAAAATGTGCCTTTGTTTTTAAAATAAAATTGTGCTGCATTTTCGTTTTTCCGTTTTTCTAGCCGCTATTGTACATTTTCTATTTTTTCTTGTTCTCTTGTTGTCCGATACAACAATGAGTACATGCGTTAGTGCATGCTGCTTTTTCAATCGCTATTTTTTAAAGTTCCACTGAAGTTAGATGTTGAAGGGAATTAGTCGGAAATTTGAAAAACTCGTTGGTTTGGTCGAGAACCCCAAAACAAGAAAAAACATACCAGGAACAATAACAAACATTTATTTACAGACTTGTGTTCCAATAAATATTTGTTATTGGTAACTCCGATTTTATCTTGTGTTATGGTTTGCCTCCGATGTTCTGTTGACTGGTAAAATAACTGCCGCCAGTATGTCATTTTTCTCAAGTGTAATCTGTTTTTATTTACCTTGATTTTCATAGCCTTAGTTTCTACCTTAATCATTTGAATAAGATGTGTTTCATATATATTATTTGTCATATTTGAATGGCTAGTCAGAGTGCTCATGACTAATTTTTATTGTTGTAAACTCCATTCAATATTTGTTATTGTCCACGGCTATGTTATGGGGTTGCGTCCCGAAACAGACAATTAATCAAGTCTCCGACTAAGTTGCGTTAACATCAACGTTTTGTTGATGTTTTAAACAGACCGGACGCGATCGGTAAACTTAGCATCGGACCACGTTGTAGCTTAATTGTTTTGACCAATATCACCTAAAATTAGAGTTAGATTCTCTGTCATGAACGTCACCTGGACTGCAGATACAACCGTTTTGTTATCTTGGGGTCTATTCTTCGAGGCTTGAATGGCTTGGATACGATTTTTGTTGTTATTGTTCTATGAACATATTTGATTGCTTACTTTACTAAACTTCAATTGAAGATATGCTTTTACATTTGTTTAAATCGGTCGATTTTTTAAATTTGAAATCGCTTCAGACAAGACATAAAAATCCACTTAATTTAAGGAGCTAACAAGAACGAAATATGATTATTGCAAAAGCCGGAGATGCTTATTGGCATTCGTCTTGAAAAAAACAAGGCTATGGGCAGGAGGAAAGAGTTCCACAACTTGCAGTTTTTAGGAAGAACCTACTGTAAAAGGAAGCTTTATTACGATGAGGTATTAAAACAGCGACCACTATAAAAACGAGTCAAACGAACTGTAACAAAAGAAGAAAATAGATCACACAAATCTGAAGAACAGAGACTAGCAATATCATGTCTGTGAGAGAGAGGATGAAGATACGTTTCTGCACCTTATACAAAACTCACAAAATTGGACAGAGATTCAGCAGAACAAATATGGCAAAATTACTCCATACATGGTCTTGGTAGTAGATTTTTAGACATAAATAATAGCCTCAGGTGTAAGAAAGTATTTGGAGCTTTAAGAGAAGCAAAAATGATGAAAGAAAAAAGACCAGGAAGTTTCAGAGTCGATTTCTTCTTCAAGTATAATATAACAGTTTCATCGCTAAACGCGTATATGGAATAGGCGCATAAAAACAACTATCTGTTTTTGTTCGCCTATGACGTAATATATTACGTTTTTATCTGGAAAACATCTGCGTCCAATATTGCTAAACATATTGGCGTATAATATAAAGATGATATTTTAGGACTACTATTTAAGCACGAATAAATTAATATTATTAGATATAACTTCGAAATTAAACGGAATTTTATTGTGCCTGTCAAAGTAGGGGCTTATTATAAGTACTTCCACCTTGGAGTTTTCACCCCAGTCTTTACTAGGGATGTATTGCTGAAGGACACCGATTGCCCTCTCTTTAGTAACATCATATATTACACTACTATTTATTTCATCCCAATTTTTGATACCTCAATTGATTTCTTGAACCAGCGATTACCGATCGTTTTTCTCTTGGAGCAGAGCGACAAAAGACCATCAATATTTAAGCAGTCTTCTTCTTTTTTTTCTTCTTCTTCTCCTTCTTCTTTTTTTTCTTCTTCTTCTCCTTCTTTTTTTCTTCTACTTCTTCTTCTTGCAGTCGACATATGTCTGGTGCTATCTTCCCTCGATCGCTCAATCATTACAGAGCCTTGGCTAGAACCTTCCCTTGTACCAACAGATCTTTTCCCCACTGTCTTTTTTTATTATCGTATGTTCTGACATATCGTCACACATTCCGCAAATCCCTCTTAACTTACTTCCTCACCAAGGCAGTGTTACATACAACGTCGATTTTTCATGTAGAGAAAATTCATGTGTATTTATTTGGGGGGACATGACCAAATAACTCACGCCGGCAAGTATGAAATTATGATACTATTAATACATAATCATACTGGGTTCGTTTTCCTCCCACTCTCTCTTTCTTTATTTTTTCTTTCTGCCACTTTGTGTATACGAAAGTTGGTCAATTTAATAATTAATCAACAATTATAGATAGTTAAAAGTCGACTAAAACTATTTATTTGATGTTCAGGATTGAAAGCAGGAGTGTATCAACGTTATCAAGGTCTAAAAGCCACTCGAAAGGGTGATGGGATTGTCAGTTGGCGATGAAAACGATTTATTTAATTGTCAGAATTTACTTGATGTTCACTTGCGGCTTGACCGCAATTTGTATTTAAAAACGAGCATGTTGTACTAATCTGGGAAGCAGTACCGCGATAGTGTATTAAACAGATGGAAATAAAATGTGTACATGGAAGTTTTGTTTCGTTTAAGTCACACACAGGCTTGTGTGCTGTGAAAGTTATTACAAGGAGGAACCGTTTTGGGTTTTTTTAATTTTTTCGGGTGATGCCGGTGCGCAGGTCAGGCTAGTATCAAATATGTTTCGTTCTAATCTTAAATCGCATAGTATTTTATTATTGATTAAATGTCAACGACTAATCCAATTCAGATTGTAAAGGAGTAATTCTGAGAAGAATCGTTTACTCGCAGACACTTTAGAATTGCTTATATTGGTTGGTTCTAGTCGAAAGATGGCGCTAAATCGACCTTTTATTGCCCACTCAATTCTGAATGGTGTTAAAGCTCTCGCAGAAAGAGGACATTTGCAAATTATAGGCGTTTAACGCTGCAAATGGTTACAATAGAAATAAATAACTGCATTGGCACATTCTCTTTCAACTATGACCGCCTTCTTTCATTCTTTTTTTAATTCCATCAACTTATTCACTTGTCTTCTCTTTTTCATCTTTTTTTACTTAATCGATTAATTCTCTTTCAAATATGTTTGCTTTTGGTTGTTGGATTTTAGTCTCATTCAAATATGTATTTTTCTAAAATTTGTATTTCCCTTACATCATTCATTATTTTTATTACATTTTTATCCTCGAACCACCCGACTATCAGCAAAATCTCACCCCCTCATTGTAGATGCCAGAAGATATTCTACTCTGATAGCTTCTTTCCTCATACATCTTAACTTTTAAATTCTCTTCATGTACCCGATATATCCGACGGTTAGAAAATGCAGAAATTTAAATATAATGTAAACAAACATCTTGCTGCTCAACTCTCAATCCAGCTTACTCCTCTATAAATGTGGCACAATAATCCCTTATGCTTTATAGTAGCAATATGCTTTGTTTGGGGTTAATAATCTTTTAAATTCTTTCTTTTAATGTTAACATTTTGTATTTGATTTTTTAGCTGTTTATATCACACGTGGATTTTTTTCTAATATAATTTCTTTACTAATGTATAACATAATCACGTTGACACACCGGTTCCCGTTACTTGGCCAGTACTAAAATGGGTAACCATTCACCAATTTCAGGTCCTGTATGTAACCTGGAGAAGAAATGGGATCCGCAATGTACTATCATGCCTACTGAAAAGTTAGGGCAGATAGAGTATCTGCCTGACTCCTCGACGGTGTCCCTCAACGTCATGGGATATGGATGGATGGATGTCTAACATTACGCGTGCGCATTTACGTAACAATCTTTCCGATTTTGTAAAATTATCGCATATCACTTACGATTTTGTTTTCAACGGTTCACGGTTACTTATTCGACTCTCCGTATACAAATAATGTTTATTTTCCGTATTTTCTATTATTTATATTTATAAAAATAATATGACCTACATTGGATTCCTAACTTCAACGTGAAAGTATCCAAGTTCGAAAAAAGGCACGGGAAGTCAAGGGTAACATTTGTCGAAACGTTGTGAATATAACAAACAAGACGTTCTAATAATCGCAATGATCCAAAGTAAAAATAATTGTCAAACGAGATGGGATTATCCAAGGTGGAATTGTCCGAGGAACATGAAGTTAGATGACCGTAGTGATAACTTCTCTTTCGGGTATAATTCTCTTGTGTCGGTTATCTTCTGCTACTCCCGAGACAAATATTTTCGTCGGGTAGATACCCTTATTTGTAGGGTGGCTTCCGCGTCTGTATGGAACCAAAACAAAATTCATAACTTTTTTAGTTATTGATTTTTTTTTTTTTTTTTTTTTTAGAATAAGTAAAGGACCCCTTCCGAAGCAAGCATGAGCCGTATTAGCCCTAAGGAACGTACCCTCATTTAGAAAACATTATTTTTGCTTAAAAAACTCAAAACAGTGTAAAAAAACAATACTTTAGTTTTTGTAAGTTTTAAGAAGTGTTTTTCGGCTAAAATTTGTTTTGTTTATTTCAAAAAATCTCGGAAGGGTCAGTCTACACACACATAAAGTTTGGTGAGTTTAACTTTTATTTTGTGGAAGTTATTCAAATTCAAGTTATTCAAATTAAAAGATAGGACCCTTATTTTGGCCCACCCTGTATATATATATATATATATATATATATATATATATATATATATATATATATATATATATATATATATATATATATATATATATATATATATATTAGGGGAGGTCGATTTTGAAACTGTAAATTATCGCACTCGAAGAAAGTTGCCAAATAATGTCAAAAGTTACCACAAGAAATATTTTTCTTCAAAATTGTGTATTTATTTGAGCATTGCAACTTTAAGATCAAATAAATCGAGATTTTTTCTCACTGCCGAGATTTCACCGGCAGATGTGTCGCCTTAAATTAAACCCGGGTTTTAACAAAAAAAGTAATACATTACTTAATAATAAATATTTTAAAGTTTATTATTATTTTTCTTAAGAAATTAAATGTACATATTCAAATTAAAAAGGAATAAAACACTATGATATTTAATGTTATATATAAATAATTATTTGTTTACATAGGCGTTTTATTTATTGGATATTTTTTATGGTATTCACCGGTTGAAAATTCATCGGGCGAATTTGACTTCCCGTGTTGATTGTCTGTTTAATTATCACACATATATATTGAATTGTCGAGCGCTGGCTTATCTAATCCCACTTTCCCGACCTTTTGTCACACCTTACCTTGTGGGAGTTAGATAAATAAAAACTAGTTCAGCCAGGGGGTTTTACCCCACCAAATAAACCGGTATCGTCCGGGCCTTTGGGTCTGGATTCACGCCCGTCTATTGGGGCTTGTCCGTCCTGTGCAGTTCTAGGAGGTGCATCTCCCAGGTTTTGCCTTCCCTCTTTGGGGAGGAGTAAGTTTATTGCTAACTGTCTGAGGCGCCCCTACAGGGGAATGCCGACGGGGCTGCCCAGTCAATTTTTTAATGGCCAGAGTGCTCACCTCTATAGCGCAGGGTTATCTAATCCCACTTTCCTGACCTTGTGTCACATCTTACCTTGTTGGAGGTAGATAAATAAAACTATTTCAGCCAGGAGTTTTTACCCCACCTAAAATATATGTATTGGAGTTGATGGGAGAATGGATAAGGACACATTAATGTATAAGGAAATTGTGGATGAAAATAGACAGAGAATTATGAAAAAAACTAAGGGACCAGAACACCATTTAACTTTTACAAAAGAAACACCATATGAAAGTAAATATCTGACACATAGAGTTCTTCCGAATAGTGGTGCAACAGGTGCTGTTCATGCAGATCAAGTGGTGGATGTTTTGCATGAATTCCACAGTGAGAACAGTATCAAGGCTATACTTGTTGACAACACTAATACCAACACAAGTTGCGATGGTGGAATGGTTGCAATTTTAGAAAAAAAACTTTTTAAAACTCTTCACACAATTGGTTGCTCTTTGCATCATAATGAACTACCTTTCAGAGCCCTTTTTAAAAACATAGATGGTTGCGCAAAGGGCCCTACAACATTCAGTGGCCCTCTGGGGAAATTATGCTCAAATGATTGATATGATTTACCCCAAATATCATTTTCCACTATTAGCAATCCTCTAGAGTCAATTTTTAAAATTGATGAAATACATGATCTTAGAGTTGTGACCAAAGACTCCTTTATGAATACACAGTAGGTATTTCTAGAGGTAAGGTTGACTCTAGATATGCCTCCTGGAAAATTGGTCCTTTAAACCAAGCAAGATGGTTAACTTTGGCCATCAGGCTTATGTGTTTATGGACTCGTAGTGCATACCCACAAAGGCACACAACAAAACTACACTATGTAGTAAATTTTATTGTAAATGTGTATGCCACTTTTTGGTTTGAAATTAAAAGAAATAGTAAATTCCACAATCAGTAAGTGCACATTTTTAATATGACCCAGAGGATTAAGGGGAAGCCTCAGGAAATCCAAGATATCACATTTAGAAATATACAAGGTAATACATTTTGTTTACTGCCTGAAAACTTTCTATATTCCATGGTTAAATCTGAGGAGATTGAAGTAAGAGAAGAAGCTTTAAAAAGAATTTTGGCCATTAGGTAAGTAATATTTATTCATATATCTCTGACTCAATTATTTATTCCAATTTATAGAATGATTTTTAAAGATTTTATCTAATTTCACCATAATTATTAAAGCAGTACAGATTGGAATTTTTTAATAATTCAATTAATTAATTTGTTCTTTCAGGAGTGAGGAGTCAACCAGAAAAAGATTAAAAAGAATACTACCTATTAATTTTAATGCCACACATTGGACACAATTAATAGATTTAAAATTATGCGGCATTTTTGAACCACCAATGACGGAAGATTTTACTGAATCTGAACTTCGAGAATCGTTGATGAATGGAACCAAGCTTGACTTGCCAGATTTGCCCTCACATTCTCAGGGTGTGGAACGGGCAGTTAAGTTAATAACAGAAGCTTCACAAACTGTATATGGTTTTGAAGCAAGGCATCAACACATTACAGCCAAAGTTTTGAGTCAGAAATTGAGACCAGCATTTTTGTCTAAGGGGTCTTATATGGAGCAATTTGACTCTCTATATTAAGCTTCATTAAAATAGTGTTAGGTTTTTCCTTATTTCTTTGCTTGTTATATTTTCACTAATAACAGAAAAAATAATTTTTTTAGGTATTCAAATATTACTGTTTAATTCATAACGTTAAAAGGTAGTTTACAAAAGCAGATACTGAAAATGAGGGGGGGGGCAAATTTTCAATTTGAAGATTTCTTTAATTCATATCATTTTTATAAAATAAAAGGACATTCCCTGCTTTTAAATGCTAAAATTATTTGTTTTTCACACCAATATTCAAGCAAATCTTGCAAAAACGAGGAATTTTCAGTATATTCTTGTCTACGATCTTTGATACCAAACGCTCAAAAAACCGCTGAAGTTTTTGATCTAATTTTTTGCATGAGTATTTAATAGGTCTATATACAACTTTCGGAACGTGCCTTTTTTTAATATTTAAAAAAAAGTGTAAAATCGACCTACCCTAATATATATATATATATATATGTATATGTGTGTGTGTGCGTGTGTGTATGTGTATGTAAAATGTAAAGAGAAAACCCGGAAATTGTTTATACGTTTCGTCTTAATTGTTAAAATACTTTGTCAAAATAACAGCGAGAGAGAGAGAATAGATGAATGAGAGAGATTACAGGTAAGGATGAGAAGGAGTTAAAAAATGGGAAGAAAAAAGAGATGCCAAGAAAGATTGAAAGAAAGCAAAATAAAAGTAAAAAAGAAACAAATAAGCAATAGGAGAAGAAACAAACACCGGGAAAGTAAAATAAAGAGAAAATAGAATTACTTCCGCACCCATCCTATTCTCCAATTCTGGCTCTCGTCGATTACTCGTTGTTTACAGACCCCAAAAGAATGCCGAGTGAAAGAGATATGGCTTCAAAAAATAAAAAATAAAGAAGTACAATACAGAATATTCTTCTCGACTGATTTTCAGGTCGTTTCTTCAATTCGTTATTTTAGTTACTCTTGCATGTATCCTCTCGGGTTGGTTAAAGAAATGCGATTACTCTTTGACTCCTCATGACAATTCCGATCGATCAGGAAACACGTTTGCAGATGTGAACGTTCAAAATGATTGATTGACAAATGGGATTTGATTTAAAAATTTAAAGTAAATGAAACAAGAATAACGGAATCAATTTAATCAATATTCGATCAGAAGACGAAATCTAATTTAAAAGTATTAAAAAATCAAGAATAGATTACAATTCAAAGGTAATCAATTAATTGACGATCTTTAAATATGGAATCTATGTATGACATGGTTTAAAATGACATGATTTAAATGAATCATTTTAATACATGTAGATTCGACTTATAAACTAGACGCCTTTAACTAACTACCCACCCGTGATGCGTTCGGTCACAACAATTGCTACTATTAATCTTACTTTGGTTTCATTCGAAAATAAATAAACTGTGTCTTAACACTCAAAAAGTCTATGGTCCAACAAATAAAATAACAACTTTTAGGAAAATCTTATTTTATTTATCAACATAGTTTTTTTAAGGTAATATACTGATTCAAAGGCTTCTCTAGAAATCCAATACTTTTCTTCGGAGGACGATGAGACTTTAGCCTCAAAGTTAATATCAGCTTCCGATGTCACACCTTCATCAGAGCCAAATCCCTTTCAGTGGGGCATTCGTTTGAAGTCTGCAAACAACCAGTAGTCACTGGAAGCCATATCTAGAGGATACAGTGAGTGCGGAACCAATTAACTGTAGATACGATTGACTTTTGACAAAATGCATATTCTTGGTAAAAGAACATATTTTTCTCCATTGTTTGTGGCTGTATATTTCTCGATTTCTTCGTTCAAACGCACCAATAATTATATATAATATTCTCTAGTGATGTTTTTTTTTATAATTTCTCAAGGTAATCTAAGAACAAAATACCTTTCATATCTCCAAATACAGCGGCCAAAACTTTGCAGTCTGATGTTTGAGTCTTTGATTGCTTTGGACTATTTCTACTTACTGCTTGCCACTCAGCTGACTGCTGATTTGACTGCAAAATGAAGTAGTGAGTCTCTCTGGTTCATCTATTGTCACATGTTGACTTACTTTGCTTGAACCGTATTTTACTCATCAGAAAGGAATGCTTTCTCACGACACGGAATTCTGATTTCTTCATTCTTTTGAAAATGTTGAGCACTTAAATAACTGTAATTTGTAAAGCCATAATCCGATAGGGCTCAAATTGTAACACGTGCCATTTAAAGTTTAGGATTTTATGAAAATTACATGAATTTTGTATTCGTGGCGCAATGTATATGTCAGGCCATAAACTTATTGAGTCATGTGTTGTATAATCTTTATGGATAAGTTTATAATTTTGCTATCTAATTTACGGTTTTTTCATGATTTTCTTATTTTTCTTTTCTCTTTTGTACTTTTCATATATATATATAAATATACTAAATATATATATATATATATATATATATATATATATATATATATATATATATGTGTGATTTTATGAAGGCTTACCAAAGCATTCCTTTCAAGACACCAATGATCACCATTAAAGATATTTTTTCTTACAAATACTATTTATTCAAATTAAATGTTTTTTCCTACACGTGTTTCACTACCAAGCAGTTACTTGCTTGGCAGATCATCAGGGAAATTAAATGTCTGGAATACTGGTTTCAACTGCCGACAAAACACAATGTGGCGTTGTAATAGTTGAGGTCACTTAAGAAGAGAAGAGGAAAAAAATAAAAATAAAAATAAAAGTCAAACTTAAAAAGCAAGGAAGAACAACGATAAGAAAAGAAAGTCCTAGAAAAGTCTTAGAAAAGTAGCTTGTGCATTATTTCTTCCACCAAGCCAACAAGCAAGTAATCGGTCCCAAATACATTCAATAAAACCACAAAACCGGAACAATGTGCGATAATACACTTTCACGTTAGCCGGTACAATGATGAATAAATCCCCCCCCCCACAAGAAAACAAAAGAACTAAATCATTCAAGACACCGCTCACAAGTTACCATTCCAATCCAATGATAGTATGGGAATTCTAAATCCAACTTCTCACAAAGAAAAGTCAACACAAATGTTCGTCCGAGTTCAAAGAGTCTTATTTCAATTGTTGATTTATTACCCTTCGAAATAAACACACGACGAGTTGAATGTCAATCCCGCAGAAAACTCCCTTCCATCAAGAAAAAATCTTAATATAGAAACTATTTATTCAAAATACTGTTTCTAAAAATATTTATTATTAAACCTATTCCTTATAGAAATTAATCATCTAGTGTCTGGGACGTCATTTTACATTTTGGGAAAATATCCTTCATTTAATTAACTGCCGAATTATTATCGTTTTGTTGTTTAACGAAGCGAAAAAAACCTATCCCGCAGAATTTGTTTTTAAAAAAATTATTCATATATTAAAAATAAACTGTTATTATAAAAAGGCCTTCTACAAAAATCTAGTTATTATTTTAAATCATTTAAAATATTTCCTTAACGGCTGTGTCTGTTTGTAACTCTCTGTGGAGAATATTATTCTATATTCCATAAATAAATGTTACAACGGAATATCGTTATCAGAAATCTATTTTCTATTTTGAAAAAAAAAAAAAACTTTTTTTTAATGGACCGGTTTATTTTTTTGTCAACTTTACGGGAAAATATCACTCTTACTCGTTAAATGACAGGAGACTTTATTATTACTAATTTAAAATCCCGTACAAAATACTTTTTTTATAAAATTCAATTGTTTCTATTTTTAGAAATTAAGTCCGTGCCGGCATGCATGTTTTTAAAATTATTTTTTCCTTAATTACTTTTCCCCATTCCTGCCACCAAATTGTTTTATTTATTTTAATCTAATTAAAAACTAATTTAATTTAACCTAATTTAATTAAATAGTGATAGCATCCAGGTTGCTATTTCTTATTTTTCACTTAAAATTACTTGAAATCCCCAATGCATTTCGTATAATATATCTATTTCTGAGAATAAATTGTGATTTATTATTTATTATTCCACTATCTTTTTATATGTAACACAATTTCCTCCCTCTATTCCGCTGAATAAGTATTTACTATAGTTGACTATCACTGGGCCTTATTCCGATAGAATATTCCTACCTTATCACCCCCAACCTAAGTCTCGAGTATCCGCTAATAATTGAATTAAGACATATCTTAGCATAATTACGTGTTACTAATTCTCATCCTCCCTATTATACACTAATTATTGCCCCAGATTGCCTCAGGAAGTGTCCATCCTGAACTGGCGGGCGGTCTATATAGGGACGACGCTTTATTCTTTGTCAACACAAGTATAAGGAATCTTGAAACTAAGAAGAAAAAACTCAATATATTCTTCAGCTCAATACAACTTAGCGTAACTATGGATATAAACTTCCGGAGGGTCAATTTTTTGGATATTACGCTTGATCTATGCAACAACACATATGAACCTTATCACAAGCCCAACCACACACTCTACTATATCGACGCTAAATCGAATCACCCACCGATGGTGAAAAGAGCCATTATTCCTGCAATATCGAGTAGGATATCTAAGCTGTCCAAGAATCAACAAATATTCGACACCAGTAAGCAATTCTACAATGAAGCTTTAAACAGATCAGGATACAAGGAAAAAATTAATTACCTTGTGCCTCCTTCGGTTGGGAATGGGGGATTAAACGGGAGACCGATTGCCTCTCGATCAATGGTTTCATATAATAGGGCAATGGGCAAGGCTAGATATAGGAGACCTGGTGTATCCCACGGTAATGTAAACCAGGTAGGGTGGGAACCGGTTGATGATAATATTCGTGAAGTTGGAAGTAGCGAATTGAACTCACATGCTACCCAAACCGGGGGCGAAGGTAGGAAGAAAAATAGGAGAAGAACCACTACATGGTTCACCCCCCCCTATAGCCAGCATATTAAGACTAATATCCCAAAGATTTTTTATAGCATAGTGGAAAAAAACTTTCCAAGGGATAGCAGATTGGGGGGAATCATTAACAAAAATACTGTAAAACTGTCTTATTCAACCACATCCACATAGCCACATCCATCATAGGATATAATAATTCTAAGATAACTAAAACAAGGGAAGCCATGTTCTCTTCTGGTGTTGATCCCAGTAACACCAGTTCAGTGAGAACCTCCATTATAAATAACCATAGTAGTAGAACATCCAGCAACGGCCCAGCACACAACTGTAACTGCAGAGCTTCTAACATCTGTCCACTGGGGGGGAACTGTAGAGTTTCAAGCATTGTCTACAAATGCGATGTGATAACAGAGAGTAGTAGGAAATCATATATCGGTTCAACCGGGGGTGAGTTCAAAGATAGATTCAGAAACCACATGAGTTCCTTCAGGGGAGGCCAAATGGAAGACATAGATAGGCCTAACACTTCTGTTGGCCGTTTTGTGAGAAACCTCATTGCTAGGCAAGACCCTTTCGAACTGAAATGGTCAATTTTGGGGAGGGCTAACAAATATAAACCGAACAAAAAGAAGAGATGCAACCTATGTGCATTGGAGTCGTACCACATCATGACATCTAGAGATAATTTACTGAACGCTAGGCAGGAAATACTACAATGCTGTCTGCATAGAAACCGTTACCTGTTATCAAGCCTAAAACCTGGATAGGAGGGGAATTGGGGGAAGTATAAACTTACAGCAGAGATAGGCAGGATGGACCCTTCCTGAGGCAATCTGGGGCAATAATTAGTGTATAATAGGGAGGATGAGAATTAGTAACACGTAATTATGCTAAGATATGTCTTAATTCAATTATTAGCGGATACTCGAGACTTAGGTTGGGGGTGATAAGGTAGGAATATTCTATCGGAATAAGGCCCAGTGATAGTCAACTATAGTAAATACTTATTCAGCGGAATAGAGGGAGGAAATTGTGTTACATATAAAAAGATAGTGGAATAATAAATAATAAATCACAATTTATTCTCAGAAATAGATATATTATACGAAATGCATTGGGGATTTCAAGTAATTTTAAGTGAAAAATAAGAAATAGCAACCTGGATGCTATCACTATTTAATTAAATTAGGTTAAATTAAATTAGTTTTTAATTAGATTAAAATAAATAAAACAATTTGGTGGCAGGAATGGGGAAAAGTAATTAAGGAAAAAATAATTTTAAAAACATGCATGCCGGCACGGACTTAATTTCTAAAAATAGAAACAATTGAATTTTATAAAAAAAGTATTTTGTACGGGATTTTAAATTAGTAATAATAAAGTCTCCTGTCATTTAACGAGTAAGAGTGATATTTTCCCGTAAAGTTGACAAAAAAATAAACCGGTCCATTAAAAAAAAGTTTTTTTTTTTTTTCAAAATAGAAAATAGATTTCTGATAACGATATTCCGTTGTAACATTTATTTATGGAATATAGAATAATATTCTCCACAGAGAGTTACAAACAGACACAGCCGTTAAGGAAATATTTTAAATGATTTAAAATAATAACTAGATTTTTGTAGAAGGCCTTTTTATAATAACAGTTTATTTTTAATATATGAATAATTTTTTTAAAAACAAATTCTGCGGGATAGGTTTTTTTCGCTTCGTTAAACAACAAAACGATAATAATTCGGCAGTTAATTAAATGAAGGATATTTTCCCAAAATGTAAAATGACGTCCCAGACACTAGATGATTAATTTCTATAAGGAATAGGTTTAATAATAAATATTTTTAGAAACAGTATTTTGAATAAATAGTTTCTATATTAAGATTTTTTCTTGATGGAAGGGAGTTTTCTGCGGGATTGACATTCAACTCGTCGTGTGTTTATTTCGAAGGGTAATAAATCAACAATTGAAATAAGACTCTTTGAACTCGGACGAACATTTGTGTTGACTTTTCTTTGTGAGAAGTTGGATTTAGAATTCCCATACTATCATTGGATTGGAATGGTAACTTGTGAGCGGTGTCTTGAATGATTTAGTTCTTTTGTTTTCTTGTGGGGGGGGGATTTATTCATCATTGTACCGGCTAACGTGAAAGTGTATTATCGCACATTGTTCCGGTTTTGTGGTTTTATTGAATGTATTTGGGACCGATTACTTGCTTGTTGGCTTGGTGGAAGAAATAATGCACAAGCTACTTTTCTAAGACTTTTCTAGGACTTTCTTTTCTTATCGTTGTTCTTCCTTGCTTTTTAAGTTTGACTTTTATTTTTATTTTTATTTTTTTCCTCTTCTCTTCTTAAGTGACCTCAACTATTACAACGCCACATTGTGTTTTGTCGGCAGTTGAAACCAGTATTCCAGACATTTAATTTCCCTGATGATCTGCCAAGCAAGTAGCTGCTTGGTAGTGAAACACGTGTAGGAAAAAACATTTAATTTGAATAAATAGTATTTGTAAGAAAAAATATCTTTAATGGTGATCATTGGTGTCTTGAAAGGAATGCTTTGGTAAGCCTTCATAAAATCACATATAAATGCTCTGTACTCTGTAATCGAGTATCATCGAGCTTGTTTTTTATTGGAACAACCCCGGTCTTCACTGAATGATCTATTTTATAAGTGAAAAATCTAAATATATATATATATATATATATATATATATATATATATATATATATATATTGCACCCGTTCTTTGCCGCGACGAAGTTAACACTACTTTATTCTTCTTTATCCTCTTATAATTTCTTGAATTATTCCCATTCAGATTTTGGTCGTTAAAGGCTTTTAATCACATGTTTTATTTGCCCTACAAAGATAAATTAATCGGCGTTGGATTTCCTGATGTTGTGAGGTTTTTTATTTAATTTATACACTTTTTTCTCTGGTGAGTTACAAATTTTTCATCGATGAACTTTACACTCCTAAATTCTCCGAACGGAATCTTTTTAACTATTCGAATTTTTTGAAGACTTACTGATGTATTGTCTTGACATTCATAATTTCCTGGATTTATCTTTTTGACACATGTTGCCTATTTCCATGGAAGTGGATTTTTCTTTATGTTAGTGTTGTTTGGTATTTTTATACATCCTCTTGTGATAAAAACTTGAATTTTTTTTAATAAAAGGAAAAGAAGTTTATTTATAGATTCTATTGTCTAAGCTATTTGATGATTCCATGAATATTGTTCATCCAATATTTATTCCCATCACTCATTTATATATATATATATATATATATATATATATATATATATATAGAGAGAGAGAGAGAGAGAGAGAGAGAGAGAGAGAGATAGAGATAGATAGATAGATAGATAGATAGATAGATAGATAGATAGATAGATAGATAGATAGATAGATAGATAGATAGATAGATAGACAAAATATCGACAGAATTAAGTCAGTGGCTGTATATGATAACTATATATATATAATTATATATATATATATATATATATATATATATATATATATATATATATATATATATATATGTATGTATATACATATTGACAAATTGTATTGTATGTATAGAATGTAAAAAACATTTATGTTCATCTTCTGGGCGAAACATAGCCGACTAAAATAAAAATGTGTAATACGAATGTTTCGGCCATGTTTCGCCGAGAAGATTAACATAAATATTTTTACATTCTATACATACAGACTATTTTCAAGTAATATACTTTTGTTTATAACTTTTTTATTCTTTTAAATCCTCCTGATGAAGTCTTTTCTTGATGAAGACGAAACGTTGATGACTTTACTGATATTTTAGTTTCTCCTTATTTCATTCACATTACGTTTGGAATACTATTTCCATTTTTATCATATATATATATATATATATATATATATATATATATATATATATATATATATATATATATATATAAAAGATGAAAAACTCGTAGATACATTGTAAACATATGTTGTTTAAATCATCGATAATCTCTATATTAATAGAAATATGTGACCACTTGTAGTGTGTCTGTGTATGTGTGTTGGTTTTTTTCCTGTTACGAGACTAACACATATATTTTTTTTTAATCTGGTATTTATTTATCATGAAAAATGCAATAGCTAACAATAAAACGAAATTTTTAAATCCTATTAAAATAATGTAATTATGAATTCTTAATAGTGCATTTTTGTTCTCACAAAAATGGTTTATCCTGTTGATGTTGCCTTACAAAAAAAATATATCATGTAATATTCACAATATTTTCTTTGTCCTTGCTAAAAGACAACATGGCGGACTGCTAACGAATATACTCACCGAAGAATACAAGATTTCTTCCGTCTTGCTTCAGAACATAATGAATTACAATACAGTGGGTGAATAATAAAAGTTAGTAAATTCTCTTATAAAAAACGGCAAAATAAATTTAATAATATATTCATGCATTACAATTTAGTACGTAAAATGTCATAAGTTACTGCCACAATTTTCCCGTGAAACGTCGGCATATTAAGCCTGCTAATATATATATATATATATATATATATATATATATATATATATATATATATATATATATATATGTTTATATGTTTATATGTTTATTTTTACTTCACGTGAAAGTTTCAGAAATCAACGGGGCCTCTTACTGGGGCTTACACTTGATCTCTATATTAGATGCATAGATATCCCTGTGTTCGATTAAAGTTCTCTTTATCTTTCAAACGTTGAGTTAATAATGAAGTTAAGAACATTAATTGACGACTTATCTATGTCACGGTATATCTTTCTTTTTGGTTTCTTAGTCTTACCGGATTCCATGACAATAATTCTTCTGATCTGGTGGAATATCCAGCTTAGTACTGTAACTTCAAGTAACAACGTTAAGCGAAAGTGCAACATTATTCGAACAAGCGAATGTATAACCTTATCGAGAGGATCTTATTTGGGCTTTGAATACTATGTTATTTTGATATTTGGTCAGAGTTTGCTTTTAGGGTGAGTAACCTCATGCTAGGTTGTCCTGACAAACCCTTGTACAGAAAGACCGAAGACACTCGAGGATTGTGTCTAGTAGGTAATTCAAACTCCATTTATATTTATATCTATAATAAAATAATATGGTGCTTTTACAAACTATGAAAGGTCAATCATCTTCAAGTTTTTTTTTTAACTTCTGTTTGTGTTATGAGACCATTCTCTACGGCCTATTTAAACGAGCATCGTTAAGATGTACACAAATAAAACCTACTTCGTACTTCCTGTTCGTCCCACAGAAAATCCAATCAACGTAAATCGGATGGATTTTATTTGCAAAAGAAAGTTTGTTTTTTTATTTCATATTATTCAAATCTGAACAATGATTTCATTCAGTATCTTTGAAGCTATTTTTTACGTTGCCATTCTGTAAGAATTCGGATCTTTCTAGCCGCATTCTTTGGCATTGAACTTTCAAATTAAGAGGCTTTTGTTGCCGTCGAATTCTGATTTTGGTTTTTAACGTTTTTTAGTGTTTATACAAAATAATTTTTTTCCCGTTTAGATGCAACTTCTATCACGGACTTTCTACGTCGATCGATCTGTTGGTCGTCTTTAATGTCAATTAAAAGTTTTATCGCGCAAAACGCGCAGATTAAATAAACGCATCTTGTTTGAAAGAGTTTGAAAATCAGCCATCGATCGGTTTGTCAGTTTAGAATAATAATAGTAGGGACTCGGGGAAATTCTACAGTTGTATCCTTGTAATAATTTGTGATATTATCATTTCATGAACGTCCGCCGCGAACGCACATCCAACGATATTATTGTAACACTTTTTTCAGGCTAAAACATTCTATGTACTCTAGTTAATGTAGTTTCAGAATATACCTGGTTACGGGGAGCGTCAGATAAAATTAAGAAAAATATTTTTTTGCATGGAATCATCGGTGATCGGGCAATCCCATCCTTTAAAAACGTGTGGAAAGTTATAACGTAGGTACGAACAGAAAGGGCTTTAACGTATTTTATATAGATTATCGTCGGCGTGTCACGTTTTGTTTTATATGCGATGTCCATGGGTCGGTTAGCCTTAATTAAGAAACATTTTAGTATGTTTTTCAAAAAGAATGTCCATAAATGAGGGTAGATGCTTAGATGGGTCCAAAGATCTTCATAAACATCTCTCTTTACGCCACTTGATCTGCCAGGTTCAAAATGTCATGTTTGTTGATCTGTCAACCTTACGTTCAAAATTGCATTTACATCGATCTGTCATGTTTTAATTTGACATTAATTCTCATTGATAAATGCGTAGGTTCAATTCACAGTTTCAAACATATATATGTCAATTTTTTATAAATTTCCTCTATTATGCAATCGATTCTAAAGTATTTAAAGAAATCTATTACTAATAGAAATTTGATATCTGTCTGTCTGAAGCCGAAACTCCACATGAACTTCTATTAATAATGCGTCATCCAGTTGACTATAATAGTTCATCATGCCAATGTACTTTTTTTAATGATCAATACGGTGTGGGGACTAGTTTAGCATATGTTCGCTTCTCGTGATACTATAAATTCAGGCATAACATCCTTTTTAGAGGGAAGGGGATACAGTAGTATTTGTTCGGTACTCATGATATCATCCTCCCAGGTATTACCTTTGCTTTTTTGGAGTAGTGATCTGTCTGTTTTCATGACGCAATTCTCTCAGGAATTACCTCCTCCTTTTGGTAGACAGTTTAGTTTATGTTCGTTCGTCATGTACCATCCTCCATCCTAGCACTAATATGCGACTGGTGGAAGCATATACTTGTCTAATAATAATAATGATACTAATAATACTAATAATAATAATAATAATAATAATAATAATAATAATAATAATAATAATAATAATAATAATAATAATAATGTAGAACGATGTGAGATTATTGGACAATTTTTATAAACTAATCTGATTCTATTAGAAGATTAAAAGAATGAGAGTGATGATAAACAGATTATGAAGAGATAAATCAATAGAACGAGAGGAAGGGAATAAAAGAGAGAATGGATAAATATATCAACACAATTAACAAATTAAAGAAAGCAAGAGAAAGAGAGAAGAACAGTAATAACGAAATCTGTAGATATATGAATATAGCAGACAAAATCATGACTGAGACAATGTTGGAAATAATGCGAGGAAATAAAAGAAAAGAAAAAAAGAAAATTAGAAAGAATATTTGAGGTTTCCCAATTAGGTATGTGGCATGAAATATATTGTGACGCCTACGAGAGAAAAGGAATGCAACACAGTTCAAAAATGTAATAAAGCTTGTATTTCGAAGTAGGGGGAAAGAAGTAAGGTGTCTTGCAATAAACTGGTATTTGCGGTAACTTATCTCAGGAGATTCGTCATTATAACAGCCTTTAATTTTGTCGTTCTCTGTGTTCGTTTCGCTGGGTTTTAAACAAGGAACCTTGCCTTTCTGTCCTGCTAGTTCCCATAATAACAGCCCAGTGTGTCTTGCTGTGTTGTCAACGAGATAGCGTGTTGACTTCTCGGGGGTTGACGGTCAAAGACAAAGAAGCTTTGAACTTCGCGGGCGCGTACACCTTGCAGAATTCGTTAGCCCGCAAGTGATTGGTTGTTTTTCAACCAACCAAAGACCTCTTAAGTATTGCTTTTAAAGGGGTGGTATCATTGTATAATTTTTTATGATATAGGCAGAGATGGGGAACATCACGGTAACATATCAAGAGGATAGTAACAGGAGAAGTAAAAGAGTGAAAGAAAAAAGAGAGACAGATGGATACAAAAAAAAAGACTGAAAAGTTCGAAGAAAGAGATAAATTGAGAGGGAGAGAGAGAAAGGATAACCTCAAGTAAGACTTATTTTGAAGTAGAGAACCTTTGAAAAGTTTTTGTGCAATTTTATATATATGTATATGAATACATACACATATATGCCTATATATGCAGGCATACAAAATACCAAGTCGGCATACTATAAGACGTGCGCACACACACATGATGAAGTACCATACACCTGCACAAACGTACATACACAAATGAACTCATACACATACACATACAGGCAGAAGAAAGACACATACACAGAAAATATTTATGTGTTTATAACTTTGAAAGATTTTCAAAGATTTCAATTTCAATCCTAAACAAATTGCTTCAATGAAATTTACAACGTTTCAAAAATAATAAACAACATAATTGAAAGAATCTTTTCTTTGGCTTTTCGAGTGAAACATAATATTACACTGAATGCAGTGAATATCGGTAACAATCCTTATTTTATAGGAATGCCAACACACTTTAGTAGAAGTAATAGTCAACACTTACCGTCGTCACCGTGTCATAGTTTGATCTTTTAATAACACAAATATTACTTTAACGGCTCTATCACGCTGATACGTCGGTTCTCTGCAAAGCAATAATATAAATAGTAGTTGATCCTGTCTATCTTTAGATGAGTATCATTTAAAAATACTAGGTATGAGCAAACATTCCACCCAAGATTTATTAAGGGGTAGCAACATTACCGACATGATAACCGATGACAGACCAGCGTCTTAACACGGGGGTGTTTCCGGCAATTCTTTCAGTTGAACGGTTTGAAACTAAGCATAAATATTGTTGTGATAAAACAGTTATATTTTCCTCTATTAACGCACCCTATAAAAAGATGCTAATTGTAGTTAATTTATAGGCTTTATTTTATACTTGCTGAAGGTCCAAGATGATCATTAAATAATGCTAAGTCATCTGAAATATAAATAAAGTGGCTAATTTAGATTCAAAAGTGTCTAACTCAATTATCTTACTAATGCTATATAAACAGAAATAACAGTTGTATGAATACTTACTGGAAATAAGGATTTATTGTGGCAATTTGATTTCTTTTGAATAAAGCAAGTTTTGCTGTATTTAGTTTACAGCTCAACTACGCTAACATGTTGGTTCTCTTCAGATCAACTACATGAGCATCATTACTCCTTAGATGGGTATCATTTAAGAATACTACGTGTGAGGCGAACAATAGATAGGGGCATTAAAATACCTTGTGACTCCTGAAAATAGTACCAAGAAACTGTTAACTAAGGGACACTAATATCAGTAGTTAAGATTGAATAATTCATATTTTAACTGAAACTTATCGGCCCCATCTTCATGCAACCTTTTCCTGCTGCCTGTCCGATAGAACCTGAACAAGAAAACATTGTCACCTCGGAACACGGAAATGAAAGACAAACATGCTCACCCGCCTACATAGATGATTATTGCCATTTTGATAATTTGCTAATATAACTAAAATTTCTTGAAAATAAAACACGTAGTTTGGTGGGGAACTGCTGAATTTGAGTATAAAATAAAGCCTATAAATTAACAGCAAAGTGTAGTATATGTTCTGATACTACACTTAATCGGTTCTCCCCTCGGTCAGTTAAGAATAAATCTTTCTAGACAGATCGAATTTATTTTTTGCTCCATTTTGGGGACTGAATTTTCCCCATATAAAAAAGTGTCAAAATCTGCTCTCGTAGCGAGGCAGGTAAATGTGAACAGTTTTAATCACCATTCTATATTTCTATTTTTATTTTATTTTTCTATTCTAAAAAGGTGTCACTTTTTTCTAAAACAGTATTTAACTGAGAATGCAAGGCGGGAGTGAAAAAGAGCAAGACATAAAGAAAAACGAGAGAGAGAGATAAACAGAACGAGAGAGAGATAATTAATATCAAGTGTATTCCTATACACGTGACAGGGCGCACACTTCATAAATTGACTTGGGATTGGGCAATTAACAATAAAAGTTTTGAGCGTGAAATGGGCTCTCAAGTCAGCATGATTTTGTGATCTGCAAATAGTGAAAACTCGAAGATAAAAAAACAAAACACACGTAAAACAGCGATAGAAAGAAACAGACAGATATGGAGAGATAGAGACAGATAGATAGAGATATAGCTAGAAAGACAGATAGAGTAAGATACTATTTTGTTAATTTAAAATGAAGCTTTTAAGGATTAATTCTTCTCCAGTAGCAAAGATAATTGAGCAACTTTTACGAAAGAAAATGAAATCTTTCAAAATTGCTAAAAACGAAATGCATCTCCAAAACAACCGACCTAAAAAGACTAAGACTCTTCTGAGTGGCCGAATGTGGATGACTGAAAAAAACAACGGAAAGTAAGATTTCCGGTCAAAAGTACATATATTGCAGCTTATGATCAGGTGAGGACAGTTAGAGCCGGCACTCTGGGCGAAACAGGCAGTTTTGGTTATCTGTAGTCTGACAGTCGGTTTGATCTGTGTGCATCTCTTGGCTAAAGAAATGTGTTCATAGGACTTATGTTTTGATTTAGGCGGGTAACGGTCTTTAAGGTGCAAGTCTACTGTTTAGAAAACGAGTAAAATTTGTAATATCCAAATAAAATAAACTTATGTCAATTGTTTTTAAACTGGAGGTGTGGTTTTATTTGGAATGGTAATTTCTTTGTTGCATCGCACAACAACTTTGCACCGGCACAACGAGCGGGGCGATTATGGCTTATGCAGTGGATGCACACAGATATATATATTCATATCTATGTATTTATGAATGTACGTGTGTATTTCCGCTTTCCAATATCTGTCCGATTTAGGGGAAACATTTCAACATACTGAATCACAATCACTTGTGCTGCTTGAGTTCTATCTTAAACAATAAAGAATATATATATATATATATATCTTTATCTCTTGTGTACACACTCAAATAACCCATTACTTTAACCTGTACCTTTCTCTCTATAGTTTCCTGTGTGACTGTTCCTTTATGTTTAATAAATTTATATATAATATGAATTGCGACCTTCGTGTATGCTTGAAATACTTATCGAACATGGGTTGAAGACTGACTTAAATTCTAACAAGAGTAGTGGACATTTTCATTAGAAGATAACAGACTAGAGTTATGACCACTTTGCAGGTATGACGTCATGAGAGAAAGTGCGTGTGGGAGAAGCGAGATCGAGTCTGCCTTAACTCTAACCTTAACGTCTTTTTGAAGATCCGTTACCGATACAGATTATTGAGGAGAAAATAACTGGCACAACACAGTTTGGCATGAATTAAAGTCTTACTTTATTTGTGGTATTTTGGGGATTTAGCAACTCTGTACTTATATTGGATAGTAGTCTTGCAAGCTTTCGTTGTAAAACAACTTTGTCAGACGAGAGTGTCTTATAGTTTTTCCCACTTATTCTTCCCCATTTCGATGGTATTATCCCCGAGGAGTCGAATCACAGTAAAATCAGAAAAACACGTCAAGTCGTAAGGGACGTTAAAATAAACTGAAGTCCGGTCGATGTTTAACGCTGTTTGGAAATTGACAAAATCTTTTAAGCCCCCATGAAAATGTATTTAAGTGAAATTTTGGAAAACCAACACGTGGTGCAAATTTAAATAATAAATCATTTATTTAATATTTTTGCAAGCTTTCGTTGTAAAACAACTTTGTCAGGCGAGACAGTCCCATAGTTTATTTTTTCTTCTTATTCTTCATGTCGATGGTATTATCCCCTCAGGGATCGACTCACTGTTAAGTCAGAAAATCACGTCAAGTTGTAACGGGCGTAATGATATAGTTAAGTTCAGTCGATGTTTAGCACTAGTTGGCGCTTTTTTAATAAGGAAATTGACAACATCTTTGACACACTTCTTAACTAAGTGTTGTGTAGCAAGATGTTTCTTCATATTACATTTAAATTGCTGCATGTTTAATACAGTCGGGAAAACTAGGAGGCAGTTCCAAAGGCAAGCAGTTCGGAAAAAGAAGCTGTTGGAGTAGGAAGTTGTCCGATATCTAAGTACCCCTACAAAGCATCGGTAGGGTTTTTTATTGTCGAGCTTGTCGGAGTTATTGACGTTGAGAGGCACATGTGCAGCAATTGAAGTACTTGTAAAATAAGCACAACGATGCAACATTGCTGCGATGGGACATTTTATTGAAAGTTATAAAACAGTCCCAATTAAATCACAGTAAGACACACACGCACAGGTTTTAAATAAAGTCAAACTTTCTCTAACTTGAGAAAGAGGATGTATGGATAAAAAGAGAACCCTCCATAACATTTCAAAATCGGTGTTGTACTCTGTCAAAGCAAAAAAGTTCTCGTAGCAGTATTTCCCCAGATGTGGAAATAAAACTCCAATTTAAGACTCGTATGCGTTTCTAGTGTATCCTTGGATAGTAATCCTGAATTGAAACGCATATTCGCATGTCGACATTCATCATTTCTGACCAAGATTGAATTTCAACGCAAACATAAATCAAATCGATTTCTCCTCTTCACTCGCTTTCTTACTTGTTCGTTCATTTCCAGCATATTTATTTTAGCCTGTTTTCGAGTTAGTTTCATTTTGTTCCTTTTTATTGCTTTAGTCATGAGAATACAATTGTTCAATAGCACATCATAGTTCAAGTGCGATTGCAGCATAAGGTCTCACTTTTTTCAATCGTGATTCTAAATCTTTTGCTTTTATGTCGAAAATAAATATTGTTTATTTGATGTATACGGACAGTTTAGCCTGGACTTTATTTCTTCTCTTCTTTAGTTTGGTCATTCATGGGAATTTGGGAAGCAAAAAAATCTAAAAATAAAAGATGGTTGTATATAAAAACAATGGCAGAAAACAATAAAGAATTGATGGAAAAATTGAAAGGAGAAAGGTAAACTTTTTAGAGTGTATTGTAGTCGGATACAACAATTAAGAATATATATCTTAGGTTTCGTTATTCAATTCACGCGTTTTGTAATGTAAATGATTTTTTAAAATTGAGCGTGATGTCCCCACGGATCGACTGCCGGACGCATATCCTTTATAAAGAAGTGAGGGCATCTTAAATATTATCTGAAACGTCAGCGTAACAAACGAAAGACAGACGGACGTAAGTGGGACAGTGACAAGTATGTGTGAAAAGCTTAATTCTAGCTTAACAGCTTGGGATTCTTCGAAGGAATCATTTTCACGACTATATTTAGTGTTTAATTTGATTTTTGTTTTATGAAACGAAGAAAATCTATTTAAAATATGATATTTCGTTTAAGTTCTAATACATTTCAGTTATTGTATGGACATGAACGATAATTTCCTCTATTGACCCGAAATAAATTTGAGGGAAAATTTTTATTTTGTATTTAGATTTAAGAAACAAATGTAACTATTACTGAAATGTATTTGAATGTTCGAACTTCTAATATTTCGATGTGTGTCATAACACACATAAAACCAGATTGACTTTATATATATATATATATATATATATATATATATATATATATATATATATATATATATATATATATATATATATATATATATATATATATATATATATATATATATATGAAATTAAAATGGAATAAGCGGAAGGCCTAAAAAGCTCAACGTTTTGCCCAAATGTTATATGGGCTTTGTCAAGAGCGAACGAAAAAAATGCAAAAGATGACTAAAGACGAGAAAGTCTATAAATTATGAGAAACATATATAGTGGTAAGGTTCATGTAGAGAAGGAAGATATGTAAATAGAGTCAAAGTAATAAATAAGAAAAATTATTAACGAGAAAGAAAAGAAAAGAATAAAGAGTAGAAAAGTTGGTCTAAAGGAAGACTAATTCAAAACTCAGGGAATGAACCGGTGTCTAGGTATATCTTGCTTTCATGAATAATTGCTTTTGATAGGTTAGGGGAGATAAAGTAGAAGCCCATTCCCTGTTTAATTTTGTTTGTGGAAAGGGCTATGAGTGCAGATTAGTCGACGTGTTGATTTATTATGTATTATCTTGATTAAAGTAGATTTATGAAATTCAAAACAATGCTAATACTCCATAGTGTGAGCATATAAGGCATTAAGCGTGTTGTTGATTTTAATCGCTCTTTTATGCTCATAAATCCGTTTGTCCAGACTACGCTGCGTCTCCCCTATGTATATCTTATTACAATCTAGACAAGGGATGGAGTATATGCCAGCTTTGACATTAGGTGTAATATTAAGTTTAGATGTTTTGATTAAATTTATGCCTAGTTCATTAAGTTTTGTGTAAATGGAGTTGTTATTAGAGTTAGTCGGTAAAGCTATATGTCTATTTATTATAGGGCTGGTTGATGAGTTGTCTTGTTTGAGATTTGAGTGAATTTGCAGAGCTTTTCTTTTGGAGTTTTGTATAAAATACATTGGGTACTGTAGTGTTTCGAGGGTGTGTTCAATGTATTTATATTCTTCATTTAGATGTTCTTTGCTACATATTCTAAGTGCTCTGAGGTAGAAATCAATTATAATGCCTGATTTTACTTTGTTATTATGGTGCGAATAAAATCATTCTAGTATATATATATATATATATATATATATATATATATATATATATATATATATATGTGTGTGTGTGTGTGTGTGTGTGTATATATATATATATATATATATGTTCCCAAAATAGTATAAAAATATCTTAATTTCGACATATCTTCAACCACAAATAAATTTAACAATAGTAATTAAGACGTACTAAATCGCTCTTTTATCCTCTTTTTTTCGTCTGTCATTGATAAACGATTTCAGTTTCAGCTCTTGAAAGCCAATCAGAAATAAAAACTGCGGTCGAATCAAAATTGACACCTGTTTTAATAATTCTATTGAAGTTTCATGTGTTTAGCACCATAACGTAAATTATATCGACGTCTCGATTATTCGTGCCAAATTGCAGACGCGTCAAGCCTAATCGATTATTGACGCTTCTAAATAGTTGAGTGTTTCTACTTGTTTTTAAGCAGTAATTAACGGTGAACTTGACGAGACGAACTGATTTCACCGACGGGAAATATTACTCACTAATGAGAAATAATCAAGTTTAAAGGAGTGTAAGAAGTTCTAAATTAAAGATCAGGCGTGATTTTAGTTATCTTTTAGACATTTTGTCGACATCCTTAGATATTTGACTAGGATAGTTTGGAAGGTCAACTCCCCAAACCCATGCATATCCCATTTCCTGTCAGTAACGTCCCATCCCTACTTAGAGATCAGTATACTTGTTTTCGGTTCTAAATAAACCGGGAAACAGAGAGTGGTCTATACTTTAGAAAGATGTGCGACGGTCTTACTATACAGTTATTTTGTTTATGTTGTCACACTACACACTTCCAATATATATATATATATATATATATATATATATATATATATATATATATATATATATATATCACTAAATACTTTGCTTGAACTTTGAATTCTAATAACATTTGATTCGCACCTTATTTTATTCTTTACTTTATCTAGTTCTATTAATGCTCTATCCAGTATATTGAGCTTCATTTTTATCCGGATGTTCACTAATTTAAGATAATTAGTTGCCTTTTATATCTTTTGTTGTATTAACCTTATATATATATATATATATATATATATATATATATATATATATATATATATATATATGTGTGTGTGTGTGTGTGTGTGGGTGGGTGGGTGATTGGGTGGGTGTGTGTGTGTGTGTGTGTTATATTTTCAACACTTTGGTGATAACTATAAGTAAGATTGCCCTAGAGTCAGGATAGACAGATGACAACCAAGTATACTTCATCCACTCCTCAGTTTTTTTATGACTTTGTGCATAAATTTGTTAAATTGTTTTTAGCTTTTGTATAAGCAAATAATTTATTCACAGTGCAGTATCTGTTCTATTTCTACTACTGATAATAGACGTTAGTGAATGATAAGATACATTCTAGTGGACGTGTGGGAAGCAGTGTTCTGTGTCTCTCTAAGTCATAGAATGTTTGTGTTGAGGTTGAGAAGAAGTAATGTTTTCGCTGCTGTGAAACTTTCAGTGTTGAAACTTGTTACTTTGAAGTTATCTTTTCTTTTATCACGATTATAACATGTAGTGTAGCAATCTGTCTCCATTTCGTTTCACGAAACCGTCATGATTAACAGTGGAAGAACGTCAAGCCTTGCTACTTGCCACCGGATATGTCGTTGAGTCTATTAGATACGTCTGTATATATTGATGAGAGGCTGTAGGTAGTTCTATCACGTTTTAATTTTAAATAACATTTGATCACATAATGTTTTAAATATCATTTTTGTTAATCTGTCACGCTAATGATTGAAGTATCATTTATGTTCGTCTGTTGTGCTATTGTTTTAAATAGCATTAGAAAAAATATTAGAAACCGTATCCACATCAGAAACAGTTGCAACAGCATAGCATCAGCCACGCCAGCTGACATGACAGACATCAACATTAAAATCGTTTGGTTCTGCGCATACATCTGTCTCAATTAATAAAATAGCAAATAAATATATGTTGAGCTACTAAGAGGAATCCCTTTGAAATTGTCGAATTCTTCTTTTTTTATCTAACTCAAGTACAAATAAGGACAGATTTATCTTCAATCAACTAGTTATGGAAAATCTCCAGGACAATGCTAACATTCATATGATGCTCCGTTTTCGTTCGTCCATAACGTGGAACTTCCACAAGCATAGGCACACTTACAAAAAACGACACGCACACAATGCTTAAATCTTCCACACTGTCGATTGCAATATCACGCTGATTGAACACAAATTTACAAACACATTTATTTTAACTCTCATAATATTTTTCATTAAACTTTTTACAATGAAAAGTATACGTATCAAATAAACATTGCTTTTATAAATAACTTTCAATCAAATGTGATTTTTGCAACTGAGTGGAAAGTTTTAATTACGATTTTTCTGCCTGTGGATATTTCACAGCGTTTGATTTGTCGACTAATGATGCATCATTATCTCAGCTAATCAATCTTTTTTTTTGCATGAACTCTCAAATTATAAACAAGCATTATGTGTTTCCCTATGTAAACTTCCACTTTTAATTAAATAAATACGAAATATCTCTTTTGTGAACTTTTGTACTTTTCTATATAATCGTACCCCGTGACATCACCATCAGCACCATTAACAATGGACACTATGAGAAATATTAGCAACAGCATCAACGTTAACAATATTAGCATCATCATCATCATCAGGTACATTAGCAACAGAATCACAATCAGCTACATGAAGAACAGCACCACCATCAACAACATAAAGAACATCATCACAATAAGCAACAGAAACAATATCGCTATCAGACATCACTATCAGCAACACTAGCAACACTAGCAACACTTCATTATTAGCTAATTTAACAACAGCAATCACAACAATAATTATAACGACAAGAATTTCATTGCAGAATTGTTTACGTTAACTATTGTCCATGATACTTAGAAATCCAATCTATTTTTTGCTTTAAATACTAAGTCCATTGGGAAAGAAACGAAACTAAAATCCTCCCACCACTGTAAGTAAAAAAGGCTCTTATTCAGAAAATTGTATACAAGGGATCTTTCTACAATAAGGAAGTACCTTTATATCGAATTATAAAGTAACTTAAAAATAGTTGATTTGATGTAAACACAAACTTAAAAAAAGAAACTCAGTTTATCTATCGAGCTCGTGACGCACTACAACCGTAAGATAAACGTGGTGACTTGTAATTCCTTAATTCATTAAGTTACATTCGAACGTTTAAGATTTTACCAAGCACCTGCATATTATTGACGCTCACGCGCGCCCACAAACTTTTCTCTATTAATTTGCTTTGTATCTTACTTATTTTAAACGTTTTGGGCGGGAGGGTACGAGATTAAGTGTCTCTAATGTGCCCATGTGACGCAGCATGATGCTGAGAATATGTATTCAAAAATTATAAATGATCGCTCCATTAGTTTAGAAGATTATATTTTACAATGATATATATATATATATATATATATATATATATAAAAGGAGATTGTAGTTTGCTTGAAGCATTGCTGGTAAATGTAAGTGTAAATTAGTCGTCCAAGGCTATAGCAATGCGATGTGGTTGCCGTGAGATGGAAAAGTGAAAAGAAATAAACGCAGGGAGAGAGTGAAACTCAAAACGATTTATTAATAATTTCACGAAAACTGATTAAATACCAAATAGTATATAATCCTCTCTCTTCTTATTCCCCCCCCCTTCCCCTGCTAATATATAAAAAAAAAGGTCCCATCCTTGGCTTTTATCCACTTCACAACTCAAATTCCTTCTCAAGTTTCCAATCTCATTTCTAAAGTCTGAATATATTATTTAGAATAAGTTATCTCCCTTTGACAGTAAATTTAAATTTAGATTTGAAGAGAATAAATGAGAAAAAAAAAATAAAATAAAATTAATAAATAAATAAATAAAGATTGATGAGTCATGTAAAATGAAACATAATAAAATTTAAAAAATTGGTATATTACTAAACTAATGTTTATAATGTTTTAACCTTAGTTATATGATTGCTTAATGGAATTTTGACGTTTTCTGCGTTCCTACTGCCAATTGTTTTTCTCCTGTAATACGATGATCTGACACCGGTTTTTTCACGTTTTTTTTTTCACGTTTTTCCGACCCTCTCGGTCTTCTATTGTTGTCTTCTGATAATGAAAGTTGTTCTTTCGAAAATTTAAGATTACCCTTTGCCGATCTGTTACTTACCAAAAAAAAAAAAAAAAATACTATTTGGTATTTAATCAGTTTTCGTGAAATTATTAATAAATCGTTTTGAGTTTCACTCTCTCCCTGCGTTTATTTCTTTTCACTTTTCCATCTCACGGCAACCACATCGCATTGCTATAGCCTTGGACGACTAATTTACACTTATATATATATATATATATATATATATATATATATATATATATATATATATATATATATATCAAGTGGAGAACTAAAAGCGCACTTTTAGAAAAGGTGAAACCTATTGTGAAAGGTATACAGCTCAAGATACAGGATAGAGCAGATAGATAGGTAGAAGGATGAAAGGAATTAGAAAAGCGACGGAGGCAGATCTTTTTTCAATTCAGTTGCTCAATGCAAGGTATATTCTGCAAAAAGGCAATTTATTCAGTTAATTTTTTCCTTAAGCCAGACTTTTCAAAGATCAAACTCTTATCATCAGAGGAAATTGCTGGGATAGATAAGTTGGCAAAGGCTAAGATTTAAAATTTGAACAAGTAAAATAAAGATTGTCCAATAGAGGGTTCGTTCGTGGACTTTTTATCCTCTGGATTCTATCTATTTTCGCCGCACCTGAAGATGTGGTTTCTGGTGGTTAACTTTGAAACCTCTAAATCTATATTTCTCGTGCCTTCTAACGACCTACCTACCTACAAATCACTTTCTCCGCTGAACTTTATGACACCAGATTTTTTTGCAATCGGACATTTGCTTGCATTCGGGCAGCGTTTTGCCTTGTTTTTTTTCCCACAATCTTTATTTTACTTTTTCAAACTTTAAATCCTTTGCCAACTTATCTATCCCAGCAATTTCCTCTGATGATAAGTTTTTGATCTTTGAAAAACCTGGCTTAAGGAAAAAATTAATTGAATAAATTGTCTTTTTGCGGAATATACTTTGCATTGAGCAACTGAATTGAAAAAAGATCTGCCTCCGTCGCTTTTCTAATTCCTTTCATCCTTCTACCTATATATATATATATATATATATATATATATATATATATATATATATATATATATATATATATATACACGCGTCGTTGAAGACCACGGAGTTTTCTCTCTTCGCTATCTTTCTTGTTAATTTCTCGACGCGGCGAGCGATTCGTCGCTTTTCTGGTGCTAATTGGTGGAGTATGGCACCTAACACCAGAAAACCAACGAATCGCTCGCCGCGTCGAGAAATTAACAAGAAAGATAGCGAAGAGATAAAACTCCGTGGTCTTCAACGACGCGTGTATAATAAATGACTTGCTGCCGAAATGTGTGTATATATATATATATATATATATATATATATATATATATATATATATATATATATATATATATATATATATATATTAGTACTTCATGTATCCACATAAAATATTATAAGAAGATATAATTTTTTATGTGTCAGTTTTCAGTATTTACTTCAACAGTGCTCGATACGTAAGTAGAGCTAGGTAGTAAGCAATGAAAATATATATGGCAATCAAGCTACACAGAGGTTCCCGTGTTTCATCCCCGGGGGGAATCGTCAGGCTAACGATTCCCCCCGGGGATGAAACACGGGAGCCTCTGTGTAGCTTGATTGCCATATATATTTTCATTGCTTACTATATATATATATATATATATATATATATATATATATATCTTTTTTTGAAAGTTAGTGGGAAATATCCCAGCAGACTGCTCGATTAATTGAGAGATTAAGAGTGTAAATATTCATTTATTTATTATTCATTACAGAAAATAAGTTAAACATCAGTATCATCGCTTTCAAGTTCGGAAGAGGTTCGAAAGTGTCTTACCTTTCGACCCTCTTAAGTTTTGTTGTTACTTTTTAAGTAAGAACAAAGCTGAAGAGGGTCGTAAGGTTGCTCAATTTGAATTTGTATGATTATCATTATTCAGACTACTGTTCTCATTTTGAGTGTTATTCATATAACATGTCGGTCAATGCAACGCCTGACCTTCTTCGGGTATATCCTGTCGAAGTCGGGATCATTTCTATCGAACTCGGGAATCTGCACGGGATTTTGAACGGACATGCTCGCGTTCCGTCAGCCATGATCGGGTAGAAGTCTTCAGTAATTCGAAATTAAACCTTCAACATTCAGAAGATTTCACTTAGAACTGACTTATACTTAGTACTTTATCCGTTACGCCACGGAAACTTGCACAAAGACCTGTGGCGTAACAGATAAATGTACATAAAACTCGTTCTCCATGCGGACTTGACACTAATGTAGCTTTCACATATTTTAATGTATTATTTGTATGTATTATGTTTTGCTTTATATAGACAGGGTTACTGCTGAGTGATTGGCTCACTAGCCAATTATAGGTGTTGGCGTATGAATACAAATAGTTGGTGGTATACGTCCTGCAGCGGTCCTCAAGTTTTTCCCGCTTAAGCAATTGAAGTAAAGAGAGTATACAGGTAAGACAAATTCCATTGGTTTCATCTCGCCAACTACATGATAAATCTTCAACTGTTTTAATTCCTGTTCAACGCAGCCCAAAATTTTTAAAAAGTTATTTCTATTCAAAGAATTTCTATGTTTTCTATGTAGTTTATTTTATCCAATTACGGAGTTAGACTTTTACAACAGCTAACGTTAATTAGAATGGAGAACAGATAGCATTCAAATTTTTCTTTCCGTTATACTTACAAATATGAATGAGTATAACGATATCATTACTTTCATGACAACTTTGAAGTCTACGTTAATGACAACTTTTAATATAGTTATGAATTAACAAATGTTTTATGTTAAAGTTGTTAAGACGTGTATTTTGAATTCTGACGTGTCTTTATCCATGTGCGTTTATGAGCGTTGATGAATGTGTTCGTCTTGAGATCGAAAATGTTACACAAAATTCGGATATAAGTTGTATAAATCATTTTGAAAGTTGTAATTAGGTAAATTTTATAACACAAAGGAACAAAGATTAAACGAGAGATATAGATTAAAAAGAGAATAAGAATGAGCCGGTAGGTAAATAGATTTGTCGAGATCTTGTCGATATCAAAGTGCCATGGCTAGATGTAAGATAGGGCTGCGTATCTCCATGTGTTTTTTTCTCTTGGTTGGTAGGTTGGTCAGTCAGTCACGCTTTACTTTGAATGTGCAAATTAAATGGATACGATGCCCTTTCACTTAGTACGTCTGCCGCGCTTAAGTTTTAAATAGCATTTTATATGGTCTGTCACGGTTAACTTAGAAATAGCATGTACATGCTTCAACGAATTTCTATAAAATGTTTTTCTCGTTGTTGGTCTCTCTGTTGGTCTATCACGTAGTTGGTTACAGTTAATTTGGACGTAGCATTTTAGATACGTCCATGCGTCTCTATGAGAGACAATTTCCGTCCGTTTGTCTGTCACTATTTTATATTAAATGGAATTGTAATCGATAAACATCCTCTTATCTCTATGATACGTATGTATGCAAATTCGGATTTTGGTTGGTCAATCAGATTTCATTTAAAAGCGGGGATAAAATGAACATGTCTATATAGAATTTCTGCCCGTCAATAGATCGTTCAGGCTTAAGTCTAAAATAGCATTTTATGCCTGCACTCATTTTTCTATGAGTTTTTATTCCGCTCGTTTGTGGGTTCTGTTATTCTTTTACAATGATATACGAACAAGCATTATCATTACGAAACGCGTAATTTATTTAAATAAGCGCATCTTACGAATACTTGATCGCGTTTCTCTGTCTTGAAAAATCCGATGTAAAGTGGGCTAATCGATTTCGACCGTCGGCTCTTGAAAATCATGAAAGGAAAATTGGAAAAGTTCGATTAATTTAACACCAAATTTCAAAGATTTCGAATGAAGAAGACAAAAGAAAGGAAAAGAAGAAAATAAACTAAAAAACGTTTTTTTGTGTCTGACTGGAAAAGTTTAAGAATAAGTATTTAGAAGTTACGAAAATGTAATATGTACAGTTTCGTTGTAACAAAACTAAGACAAACTGACGACACGGCTTATATATTAGGAAAAAACTGAGCTAAAATCCAGTTGAGTTTGTTTCGTGGAATAGCTTCTACACTAATGGATTAATATGGTTTGCAAGAAATAACCCCGGCAGACATGCACAGTATGCTTACACTTTTGTGAATATTGTTTAGACATGCGTCGGGTAAGGGTTACTGTTAGATTGTAAAATTCAGAATAAACGCGAACGTGTAAGACATCCCTGTAGTGGGAACAGCTATATCTGTGGGTGTATGTTGAATAGAAGGGAAACAACCTTTTGATGCAAATAACCGGAATGGAGTACACCCTATTGAGTCAGAAATGACATGTTTATTTACAACACCCCACGTTTAGGGGTTAGGAAATCATTTCGTGGCGATGCTGTTCTACAAAAGATTCCATTTTTACTAATATCGTTGTCATATGTAAAAGTTCATGATGTCCTTTCAGACCAGTCGAAAACACACACACATACACACACATATATATAGTAAGTTATGAAAATATATTCATGAAAATTAAGCTACACATAGGCTTCCGCGTTTTTGTGGTATTCGCCCAGCGTCGGGCATTCCGCCTACAACTGAAAGTTAAAGTTTATTAAGAATACAAATTCACATGCGGTTCCCAGTCGCATGTATATAGAGGAAATGACATACGGCGCTTAGTATTTGCAAAAGGGCTACTCCTCTTGCACTGGCCAGGCTCAACGTCGTTTAACTCCGATGATCTAACGGGAACCAATGTGTCAATGTGATTATGCCGTTTAATATTTACATATGTATGAAATAGAAATGTTAGCCTATGGACATTCTTGTGTATATCTCAAATCTGCGTCGCATATTTTATTTAAATATGATAAACGTACCTGTCTTAAAATAGGCATTGATGCAATTTTAAGACTTCAGATGGACTGTGATATTCGTCCTGAGATATTTATAGGTGAGGTGTTTGCAGGAAAATCATAACAGAAAAATAGTTAATTGCGTTTTATTTTATCCAGAGATCAATGTTAACATCATTCTGGAAAGATGCGATAATTGTTTTGTCGTCTGGTGAAATAAAAATACGGTTATTCGTGGAATCTGAGTTTCCTGGATGTGGAAGAGTTTAACATGGAATCAGTGAGAATTGGGTCTGTACGTTTTTTTCAAAACTGCTACTATTTCTTTGTTGTCCGATCACTAACTTTAAATGATTTACATCTATATATTTTGGCGAATACGATTTCATAGTTGATGCAATGGTATGGCCGGTTTCTGAAGTTTCCAATTACCCGCCCTGGCGAGGAACTGAACGAATACTAGTCAATTTTTACTTGCCTCCACAAGATGGTAGAGTTGGACACAAAGTCTGAATTGAGACCAAAATTTTAAAAATAGCTTAATCTTGAAAGAGTTCTCTTCCATAAAAGATACAACATTTTAAACATTTTTCAAGTTTACCATTATTAATTTAATTGGGTGTTTCTCCATTTTCTCCTCAGATTTAAGGTCAGGGTTATGGTTAGGGTTAGGGTAAGTATTAAGGTAAGAGTTAGGATCATGGTCAAAGTTAGCTCGGGTCCTAATCTAAAAAAGTATCTTTAATTGTTATCACTAGTTTTTTAACTTTTTTCTTTTAATTTAGATTATGTCAACATGTTCGATGGTTTGTATGTCACGCTTCAATTTTAAATAGCATTTACGTTTGTTCTTTTTCCATAGTATAACACGATAAGTTAGCGGGAGCATCTTAATAAGACACGCCCCTGTTATATCTGCATGCACAAGATTCTATTACACAAACCGAATGTGTACGATGAAATACCGTCGACAATTAGTCGTGACATAACGAGACATTATTCACTGTCAGGAAACGCTCTGATGTTTTCCAACAGTAGGCGTTCTATTCACAACACTTTTTGCCAAGATGAACTGTTGTGTGTTGACGCCAAGGGTCTTGTTACTAGAAATATATTGAGATCTTAGATGTCAGCGTCTGTGTGTGGAATAATTATGAATGGAAAGGTATTTGTAGACTATTGTTCTTACAGAATGTCTTACAAAGTTAGTTTCGTAGGGAGCATAGTTATTTTAGTTGATTGTTAAGAATGTCCACAGGGACGACAATAACGCGATCAGATTGAAGTGTCAAGAAAGTTATTCAGTTGGTTTCTGTTTTCCTTAACGTGTTCAATGAGGGAAGAAAAGAGGTTTAGAAAACTAGTTTTTTTCTTGTTTACTGTATTTTAGAATGTCTTTGTATTATGGCGCGGAAACAAGTGTGCTTAAGAATCAAGATAGACAACGCAATATTAAAATGGAGAAAAAAATATATGTAAAAATAATTTATAGACGTTTTTGGCGTAATGGTTTCCGTCGCGAGAAAGAAAATTCAATTCTTAGTTTATATACGATGGTAAAATGTAGTTTACCGCGTGAAAATGTAAGGACTCGATATTATCCTACAGATACAAATAAAATAGCAACATGTCTTTAGTTAATATTTCGTTACACATCCATTCGATTTTCGATTCTAACGTATTTATTGGAAAGTAAGTCAATATATTTTGGGAGCTTACATCGACAAGTCGAGGTTCATGCCTATGTTACTTCCTAAAAGCCACGACCCTATTACACTGATAAACTAAATTATGTCATAGAAAATATTTCAAACGGAGTAGTAATTCAGAGGAGATAGCATATATATATATATATATATATATATATATATATATATATAATTATTATTATTATTGATTGTCTAGTAAATCTCATTTATTTTCTGAATAGTAATTATTTACGCTAAACGGTAACTGTTATTGTCTTTCAAATAAAGCTTACAACAATCTATATAATACGAAACATATCGCCATATTCTTTATTATATTATGTGTGTGCGTGCACGCGCGCGTGCGTGCGCGTGTGTGTGTGTGGTTGAAAAGAAGGGACGGGTGGAGAGAGGGAGGCGAACTGAGAATATAGATTGTGACTTTTAGAAGTTAGAAGCGAAAATGGATCCTGACTCTGCGTATCGCTTTGGTTTTATAATCCTTGTAAAGACATGATTATTAACTAATTTCAAATTCAAAAAATTATATATATATATATATATATATATATATATATATATATATATATATACAACGGATCACGGTTAGTCAAGAATAAAATAAATGTTATAATATATATATATATATATATATATATATATATATATAGAGAGAGAGAGAGAGAGAGAGAGAGAGAGAGGGGGGGGTGTAATATAATACAATAATATGTTTTCAATTAGACATTTCCAAAATGTTTAATTAGTTATTTTTTCTTAAATCAACATATATGTAATTATATATATATATATATATATATTTATATATATATATATATATATATATATATATATATATATAAATGTTAAACGTTGCGTCACCCACTAAGTTTGGGTTAACTCAGGCATTTTATTGTCTGTTGGACACATGGGTCGCGTCGCATGAGAGAGACTTAAAGGCTATTTTACGGCAATCTTTGTACTTCTGTCACATTCAGCTGCCGTTATAGGGCTTTTTCAGATCTTTTTGTTTTATATACCAGCTGGGGAATCTTATGTAAACGTTCATCCCAACTTTTTGCCTAATTTAGCTATGTTTTCCCTCGCAAAGCATCCTCCCAAACTTATTGGAAGTAAGTTTTTGAGTTTATATCTTGACTCGACGGAGCGTATCAGAGCAAGGTACTTCCTCAAGGAGAGATTTGTTCATTTCGAATGAGGGAAAACAAGGATCCAAGCGTTGTGGATGGAAAGTTGAGAAGTTGGTTTTAGCGGTGTAAAAAGTGACAAGCCATTTTTTCACTATTGCACTACATACTCAAGATCAGACGAGAGAATCAGCAACTATTTTATCACTAGTGCTCTACGAGGTGCTTCCATGAACAGGTGTGTCATCTGCGTAAATTGCCAACAAATGATTTCAGAACATAATTTGGAATATGATTAATGAAGATAACAAAGCGGTGTATACCCAGAATAGATACTTGAGTAACACTGGCCCTGATAATATATGCTTGTGTGTTATATGTCTATCAATAACTACTGTTACAGACGTATCACAGAAGAAAAAAAAGGATTCCATGGCTGGTAAAGAATATATTGCTCAATATTCCAGAGCGAGCAATTAGTGAAGCAACTGTTTAACAGTAAACAAAATAGAGTTTTATTAACATTAAGAAACAGAAACAGAACATATATATACAGGCCAAGAACTAGATACTTAATTAGTTATTATGAAAACATTAGATAACAACATGGGTTCGCCCCACCAAATATCATCGAGTTGTAATAAACAAAACAAAGTTTAATTGCATTGAAGATATAATTATAATTACTTTTATTTTGTGCGTGCATGTTGGCAATTATTTTTTTATTTTCTCCTGTTTTTTTAATTTGTATGATATGATACATTATTAAAATACAAACAATATACAAATGATTGGCGCATACTTAAAAGTGAACAGGTTCAAACATCTTTATCGTATGTTGTAGGGAGCATTGTACACATCGTTTTATTGATTGCATATTTTTCTAATTTGACTAATTCTGGTTTGCTGAATTAGAAGTTGTATTTTAGGAAAATCCGTTTTAAATTTATGTATATTTTTTTTTAATTTAAGTTGATTTATTTTAATTTCCACTATACCTTATTTTCACAACGTTTCGGTCGGTGTAACTTCCGACTATGGTCAGTGCACTTTTTCAAACTTCCTATAAGGGAATTTTTTTACTGAACTCTTTATTTAATCAACCTTGGTCTAAAATGATGTAGAAACAATGGATATTTTCTGAACGGTAGCTTGTGCAATAAAGCATTATAGTAGTGCAATGGGTTCACAGTCAACGAAATAACTTTTATTAAGTTTTATGAGAAAAATCGCATGCAGAGAAATCAAAAGCGACCTAAATTAACGCCGTGTTATACGGAGATTCAAACCGCAAGCTCTGAGCCTGATAATCGAGTTCATTACCAGTACGGGTTAACCCGATTAACATTCCTAGTCACGAAACACGTCGATTGATTGTTCAATTGTGTGAAAGCTGAAAAACTTTTAATGCATGAGACGAACCTAAAATGTCGGAGAATCACGAGATTTGCATTTGGTCAGACATTTGTTTAAAATCCTGTTATCTCGTGACATTTTTATACCTCGGATTTGAAGATTTAGCGTTTTTTTAGAGGGGTGGCGTTCGTTTGCGTCCTCATATCTCTGGTAGAGAAGCTTTGCGCGTGTGTTAGTAAAACGGGCGGTTGGTCAGTCTGTTCCGCTTCAGTCTGCAATAAAAATAGATATATCTTAAGTTAAAGACGCCATAAATAACTGTATATATTTAATTAAACATAATACATTTAATCTGGAAGAAATATTCAACCGCAACATAGAAACTAACTAAGAAGACATTTAAGAGTTTGGTAACATAATATATATATTAAAGTTCAGTGTACTCCCCATGAAGCTTAATGCACTTTGTTAATCGTTCAGGCAGTACATGCTCCAACGACATGAGCAATTGCAGTTCGAATTATTTCCTTAAGTACAGTGGTGCTACAGGGCTTTCTTTGGGAACGATCTACAGGAAAAAAATTTGGATAAAAATGCGATTCAAGCTGTGCACGCCTGCGAATGCATCTACCGGGCAGGATTTCATTTTGGCCAGTCTTGCACAAGCGAAGGAAAGGTGACTAATGCACTGTCTTACTGACAGTATACATCTTGTTCACAATCTTGCTGGTGCAATAACGGCAAACGCTGGTGTTGCCTCATACATATATAGTTACTTACGTCGAAACCTGAGATACGTCCATCGAGCAGTCCGTAACATTTATAGTTAAAATACAATTTTCGTTTGAACTAATATTTCCTTTTTGTCTGAAGCGCTTAATTTTGCAATGGCATTGATCTCTGACACTTCATTTTGAAATAGCGTGCGCAGAATGAATGGGCGTATCTTAAAAATATCTGATATATATATATATATATATATATATATATATATATATATATATATATATATATATATATATTATAATATAAAATGAAGTAATAAAATAAGGTGTCAATCAAATTTTATTAGAATTCAAAGTTCATGCAAAGCATCCTTAAGTCCTTAGCTCATGAGTTTTCAAAGATAATTCTTCTCTTCAGAGGACCATTACCGCAGTTATACTACTACAGGCAATAAAATTACGCTTTGAAAATAAAATTTGATTGACACCTTATTTTATTACTTCATTTTATATTATAATATTAATGCTCTATCCAGTATATTGAGCTTCAGTTTTTTATCCGGATGTTTCACTAATTATAAGATATTAGTTGACGCTTATATCTTTTGTTGGATTGCTTCATATATATATATATATATATATATATATATATATATATATATATATATATATATATATATAGCATAATATAAAATGAAATAATAAAATAAGGTGCGAATCAAATTTTATTAGAATTCAAAATGTGATGTGTTATGTACTTTTATGTATTTTTGTATATATTTTTATATATTTTCAAAGTGTAATTTTATCACCCGCAGTAACGTCACTGCGGTAATGGTCCTCTGAGGAGAAGAATTATCTTTGAAAACTCATGAGTTTAGGACGTTGAGATACTTTGCCTGAATTTTGAATTCTAATAAAATTTGATTCGCACCTTATTTTATTATTTCATTTTATATTATGCTATTAATGCTCTATCCAGTATATTGAGCTTCAGTCTTTATCCGGATGTTTCACTAATTAAAAGTTATTAGTTGCCTCATATCTTTTGTTGGATTAACTTCATATATATATATATATATATATATATATATATATATATATATATATATATATATATATATATATATTACATGGTTGTCACGATGGCCGAATTTGTAGATTTGGGTGATTGGAGTGAACTGCGGTCTAGGATTAAAATCGTTCCACTGATGGCACTGTTGTACAAGCCAATCTGATGATTGTTAGTAAACATGAGGTTTCTGAATAATAAATATTTATTCATAAAAAATAATTATTTAAAAAGCTCCGTTCAAGTCGAGTACTTTGAGAGCAATATTAAAAGCTTCTGATAACACAATACTGCGTAAGTTCTCCCTCCATTCGAAGATCGAACTTTTTTTAGACTCACTATATCCGTAAATAAAATATGTTTGTCTCACCCATTTCATATTACGATGCCCGAATCTGTAAGAATGTTCGATTGGACTTAACTCATAATGAATGTTCAAATTGTTACCCGGCGGTACCTTTATATAAGCCATTCTCATGACTGTTAGTAAATATGAAACATATATGTCTGTTGATAATAAATATCTATTTATGAAAAGTAATTATACGAATATATATATATATATATATATACATATATATATACATATATATATTGCAATCCAAAAGCAACTCATTGAATTTACAATTGTTTAGAAAAAATGTACAATGAATAGAATATCCAGGTAGTTTACCATAAAAAAGCACATTCTTATCTTCAGAATGATCAAAAACATAAACAGAAAAACTGAATTTCATCACACGGAGGAAATAAGATTTAAAAACAACAGAGCGTGTTCCTCATTCACTCAAAAATGGTCGTGAAAATGTTCAAATGATAAAAAAACTAGAACGTAATTTAAAAAATATATATATATATAAAAAATGCAAAGGTAGAAAATATCGAATAACGATTTTCCATCCTGGGATCAATTTTGAGTAATAAATATTTCCAAAAGGGGGGATAACTAGGTCCAGACATTACGGGGAGATAGAAATACTTCTTCCAATTAATTAGGTATTTTTAAATAAAAGTTTCACAGTGTAAAGTTGTTTACTTAACTCATGTGGGTTTTTTTTTCAAAATTAGATAAATTTAATGCGTTTACAATTTACAAAAATTTGTAAAAATGTTATAAAGTAAAAGCAAATTGTCAATAAAAAATTTCAAATACCACTACAATAAATATATATATTTAAAAGCATTTTTACTTGGCAAAAACTCTCGAGAACGTTTTATAACACAATTCATTAGTTATAATTATACGATCGATAGTCATCTATTTTCCAATTACGCGAAAAGTTCTGGACTAGCCTAAACATTTATATTATTGTTTTTTTTTCTATGAAAATATCTAGTGAATTGATAATATATATATATATATATATATATATATATATATATATATATATATATATATATATATATATGGGGGTGCGTGTTCGTGTGCGTGTGTTATATTCTTGGATCAAAATGATATATGGCTGGACATATAGTTTGCGTTTCCAATGCTCAAAATAGATGGACCATGTGTTGCTCTCGCCCCAACATTCGAACTTCCTCCTCGTGTTTTCTGAAATAAAAATACCAATACAATATTTATTTCTTCCGCGTTCGTGTATTCTCTTAAGAATATTTGTCTTGCTTTGTTTCATTGTTTATTTGTTTCTTGCTTATCACTTCATGTGGACATTGTTCCATCAATTCCATAAAAAATGCCATCATTGAAAGTTTCATCTCATTTATCAATGGTTTATATAAACGCGTTTATTTACAAGCCATGAAATAATTCATAGACTCTTTTAGACCGGAAAATAATTGGTCTTTCTTTTTATGTTTATTTTCTCTTTTTGTATTACGTAAACGCATCTCCAAAAGCAGTCCGTCGCTCTCGCTGCTTGTTTCTTTCTGTGCTATATATGTGCTCTACCGTGCTATAAAACGCCTGTCAGTATCCTATATTGTTATAAAGTCACCACTTGATCGTACACGGAATATTCTTTCCACATCTGAACTGCTGCACCAACCGTTAACCTCTCCTACTTGGACAGTTTGCAAAAATGAATTTCTAACCTTACAGTAGCTTTTTTCCAAGAACTGCAGGCTTGTGGAACGCTCTAGCTGCTGACTCTTTTCCTCCTACCTATTGAAAAGACCAAAGTCAATAGGCACCTCCTGTTTTGCGATAATTATTTTTGTTAGCTCCTTACATCAAGTGGCTTCATGCTTTGTCTAAAGAGATTCCCATAAAAAGAGGTCCCGCACTGTCTGCCAAGCTCAATCCACGACACAGTTTTGAATACCTGTGCTTGGTTTATAAATACGGAATATGCTAGGATGAACTTATTGCGCTTGTACCTCATAAACGTTAATACACCCCTCCCAACTAGCAACAAACCCCCATAAGATCTTAATATTCTAATAGCTTCTTATAAAGGCTACTTCTGTAGTTTACGGACCGAACTGAAATAATAACGTTATTATTTAGAAAGTCATTCTTAAAATGGGGAGGTGTGTGTTGATTTACTATTCTGTACTTTTAACTAACAATTTAATAAACAAAATGGTTAATCAAACTCCCATCTCCCCATGGCTTTCTAAATTATAACGTTATTATTTCAGTCCGGTTCTTAAACTGCATACGTAGCTTTTTTAAATTTATTTTCTGACTAATTCTCTGGATTATTTATTCTTAGGGCTTATGGTTACAACAAAAATCAGTTTGAATCATCTCCTCATTTAACAGACTAGTCTAAATTAGAGATGAAAAATTTCACCTGTCCCAATAATACAGAAGCACCGCTTAAAACTATTGAACTTGAAATCATTCTTACGTCAGCTCCTTTTAATAATCCCAGCCTCTTTCAAGCCATCCCAAAAATAAAAATAAAGTAATTTGCTAATTCGCCAATCTTAAAAATAAGTTCAGAACATTCGATATAGACGCTTATCACTCGTTTCCCTAGCGTATCCTCCCATTGGCCAGGCAAATGATTTAATTCTGTTTGACAGCAAAACTACAAGAAAAGGTTGATAGCAAAAATAGGACTATACAGGAAGCAACACATCGGATCATTTCAATAGACTAATTGGCTTTCTCTTGATTACTGCTCTTGTGGATTTTATTTCGTTCGGATAAACATGCAGGATTTCCATCAAGTTTATTTTTGTATGGAAATTGCTCCAGACAAGGCATTACGCCACTTGATGTAACGAGCTAACAGAAATACTACTTCAAACTCAAAAACTAGCTAACGATAAGTGTTAGATGGATAGATTCTAACCAAAAAATAGCATATCTTCCCCCTTTGTCAGAAACATTGCTCGTGGAATGTGAGAACTAAGGGAAGCAAGAGTTACTACGCTGCCGAAAGTAAACCGAAAGTAAACCGAAAGTTCACTTTCTACCCTCTTTATGTATGATTTAGAAATATTATTAAGACAGCTGATGAGATATTTTGACCAGATATTTTTGTTTTTATAATTTTTTATTGAAGTTTTTATTAACAATTAGATTTTCTTTCTCAAATATTCCGTTAATAGAGCGACAACTGCTAAGCAGACTTCTTAAACTAACCTCTCCCCAAGAGAACGTACAAGAGTTAAAACATTTAAAATTGTAAAAACACTTTATTTTTAAGACATTTGTCTTCTCTGCAGCCGGTTAAAACAAAGTGTGTGCTATTTTCTAAGTAAGCACCAGTGTGATTGTTGATTACAACTGTAAGAAGGCCCGTTGAAAAGTCCAGAAATGTAGTTTCGATTTCAAGACATAGAATGCGGAGCGATGGGGGAAATTTGTGTATTTCGGACGTCACACCATCACGGTAAATGTTGGACTGGTATTGCTGCTACATTTGCAATGTTTTGGATAGAATATGGGTGACAGAGACAGTCATTCTTATACACTGATAATGCATCGGTTGAAGATAAATTACATCTTTTTGACATTGATAGACCATTAGATACTAATTAATTTCAAAATTATATCTTAAATATAATTAAGATGGAAGGTTATTATTTTATAGAAACTAATCATATTGTATTTGTAATAAAAGAAGTATTAAGTCAATATAATAAGAGACGTTAAAAAGATATTATTTGTTATATTGAAGCAATAACGTTAGGAACGAATATCTCAATTAGCAGGCAATTAAACAGTACCAGAACAAACGACATATTAAAATTCAATCAATAAAAAATTAATGCTGGAAACCAAACTATTTCTGATTAATTGCGTGTCATACAAAAAGTATTATACTACTTTATCTAGTATTGTAGACAGGTTTCTAGATACTGTAGTATATACCATATTTGGGAGATGTTAAAAAATAACAATATTGAAAACCTCTGCATTATAAGCGTACATATTATTTCAATTCAATCTTTATTGTAGTTAGTAGAACTTCATGCATTAGATAGAATTACGGTTCTAAAACTTACAAACATATCAAACTAATGTTTTAATTATTGATATTTAACTTGTATTTGTGTGTAATCAATTAGCTATAATTTCTGATTTCCTATTAAGAATAAAAGCGTTATTCTTCAAGATATACATTGCCTAGGTTGTTTTGATGTGTTTACCGTTTTTATAATAGCCCATTGAATACTACATGGTAGCTTTGGCGCTCAATTGATAAGGGTAACGCTCTCTCGGATATTATTAATAAAAGAATTTAGATGTGCTGAAATGCGTTGCTAGATTAGCGCTGATATTGAGCCGATGAATATATATATATATATATATATATATATATATATATATATATATATATATGTGTAGACAAAAGATTTTGAAACATCAGTTGGAGATTTTTAACGATTCAAAGCCACCATAACGTTGAGAGATTTAATTTTTTTTTTTTTTTTTTTTTTTTTTTTTTTTTCCCTTTCTCATTCGTTTCCTCCAACTGAAATAAGTTTTATTATTTTTTTTTTCTCCCCCCTTCATTTCTCATTCGACTTTTAGTTTTTAATTTACCATTCTGACGTTTCCTCTCATAGGGTCAGACGACAAGGCCTTAAGGTAATTTTAACAATTTTCCTTTTTTTTTTTTTTTTTTTTTTTTTTTTTTCCCACTCGTCTGTTTATTGATTTTAATAATGCTACCTCTAAAATTAATCCTACCATTCTGTTGTACACGTAATTTACTTACATATATATATATATATATATATATATATATATATATATATATATATATATATATATATACATGTATTTGTTATATATTCAGTAGGCGTCTTCTAATAATATTGTAGAATCTCATTTTATGACGAATACCCATAGACATCAATACGTTTGACTTTTTTTTTTACAAATATTTAATATATATGTGTATATACTAGCTTGTTTATATATGTATATGTGCATGTGTGCGTGTCTGGAATCAAACGTTGCTACCGTCCGACATAAGTGCTTTCCATGTTACGAGAAGAGAATACAATGAAATAGGAAACATTTAAAGTTTATTTTCAATTTTATTTAATTTATTTTTTCAATAACATATAACATATAAAGAGGATGAATCGGCAGATTTCTAATCGAAACCCGTTCCTATATATTTCCCGAAAATAAGAATATCGAAAATCGAAAATCGAAAATCGAAATCGAATCTAAGAGAAATATTTCTCAATCAACTTAAATAAGATCATGTAATTCGCAAACAAATATACACTTAATTCAAAAAATCATAGTACGGCTAAGTAATATGTAATAGGGTGCCACATTGGTGCTATTAATACCGTCATAGATGATTTAATATTTTAATTTCTATTAAACATAATTTAAATATATTAATTTATCCCCTATTTATTGAGAGAGGAAGAGAGAATGCGGCAGAAAGAAGGGGTCATTTAGCATGGATGGATAGAGAAAAAGCGAAAGTGTTGATAAGTAAACATATTTATAAATACGAATAAAAATGACGTGATAGATATTTAGAGCGATAGTTCGTTTAAAATTGAACATCAGTAATTCATGGATTCCGAAATAAATTGTGAATAAAGCTGTTGATGCTAACAAATGGATGCTGCTCGAAAAAAAGGGAGAAAACACTATTCATGTGTAAAGGTTCACTTAAAACCAAGAATAAGACAAGAGATAAAGAATTTGAAGAACTATTTTATCATGGCCAACATTTATAGAGGCAAATATTTACAGTTTAATGCAATGAAATCACTAAGGAGAGCATTAAGCGTCGACCGCCTTACCCGAGCTGTGAGATTTATTAGAGACGGATATGATGTCAAAGAGAACGTTAGTTTGGGGGAAGAACGCAAGGCGTGAACGTGAAAAGTGGAGATCGACAAACAAATTACGCTTAAACAGTGATTATAGATATCTTTTGTCAGTGATTCGGAACAAGTTAGTTCTTTGGAAAACGTCAATAAAAAGCTTGTATTAAAGTCAGTAGCATTGTCTGGAAGGATCACATGATGCATTTACAAGAACAAGCAGTTACCAAAATATAAATACAATTTGTGAACTTTCATGTGGACTAATAATGGCAAACTGTTTTTTGTATGTATGACACAAGTAGGAAACGCAACAATACGGAAGCAAGTACAAACAGAAAGAAAACCATTCTTATCCCATTTCAATGTATAACACTACATATATACATATAGATATACATATAGGTAATTATAAAAGCAAATGTACATAGTTCATTGCCCGTGAAAATATAGAAGAATGATGCAACTTTTAAAAAAATAAAAAATCTGAAAAGAACGTATTTTACTCTAAGTAATTTAGGTGATTAAAAAATAATTGTTGTTAAATTATTTGGGGGAATAAGTATATCTAATTTGGAGTGGTCTAGGTCCCATACCGTAAAGTTTTGAATAGATGCACCTCCAGCATGTTAAAGTAAATATTTTTAAATAAGTATTTCTTGTTTTCAATCAAACAAACAAAATAGATTTCCCTACGTGTGTGTTTAAATATTGCTTATTTCTTTGCGGTCGTAAAAATAAATATTGTAAAAGAAGTGTTTATTGTTTTCAATAAAAGAAATAGCAAAAATAATAAGCAAATATCGATTTTCAACTAAAAGATAGCGTAATATCACACTTATACTACTAATAATAATAACCACAGCACACAAAAAAGTAAATGTGACAAAGTAATATTCGTTAAGCTTACCATACGGTAGACATAAGTCAATAAAAATTGATAAGAAAAACACAATTTTTTCCTTGTTTAAAATTTTGTTATGTTTAAAGAAATGATATTGTTACTTATGGGCGACCCTGTATGTATTTGACTGTTCCAACAATCTCGAATTTTGAGAAACATTATTTTCACGTAATTTCAAAACTGTTAAATTGTGTTGAATTTTCAAAAAACAAAAACGAAGAAACTTTAAGAATTTTAAGTAAGAATGAAACATAAACATCATGTCGGTAGACATACTTCATTCATCTCGACGAATCGATTTGTTGTGAGGATTATTGACATTAATTTTTTATGCTGTGAGGCATAATCAAGTCGGTTGTTACTTTGAGTAATAGACAATGACGCCATGAAACTAAATAGAGACATTCTTATATTCTGCGACAAAAAGAATGCAATTAATATTACCGAAGGCGCAATGTATAACTAATAACTTAAAACCGGTCAGATGTTTTTAATACGCACCAACACAAGTCTGTGAAATTATCATTTTTAAGACAGTTGTTTTTTAATTATTATTTCTTTTTTAGAAGTTCACTAGATTCCGTGAAAGAAATGCATTACAATTCTAAATTCCCATTTGAAAACAGACATGATATATCTTTGTTTTAAATTATAAATGTTCATTAATAGTCTCGTTTTATGAGATGATTGAAAATGGAATGAAGAAAGTTTCATTCCTTATGGGTACAATATACGACAAGTATTTCATGTATGACAAGGAAGTATGACAAAACAGATCCATAGTTTGTTTTTTACTAAGATCAAAGTGAAGTATATGTTTGAATTAAAATCTTAATCCATTCTGCCCTTCGTCGGTGAGTGAGAGATACTCCTCGACTGAGGCAATTTGTCCAAATCCAGATTACCCGTCTTTGATGAGCTAAATATCCCCCCACATTAAAAACCAACGTTGTGTCTGATGTTGCTGTCTGGAAGAAGCAAGTAAATAGGAACAAGTATTTTTTTAATTAGATTTAAAGACTGTTGTGATTAAATTTTTGGAAAGAAACTCTATTCATGAAAATTAAGCTTCACACTTTAATATAACGTTTTATTTTTCCTTTCTTTATAGCTAAAATGATGAAGAAATCTATGAAAATGGCATGAATATGTGTTGGTATAAATGTCGGAATTAATGTCAGCTTGCTACCGGAGCGGGAGCAGAAACTCGCTAGTAAGGTAGCGGACTACAGATAATATTTTTTAATCGAATAAACAGATTACTCTGTGAGCTTGTATATTATTATGTCTAATCGGCTGTTTGGTAATCAAGAGAGAATAAGCACCGTTTCGGGCCTTCCTCTCGATAACTTTCTGGCGTATCTGCCGAATTGCATTTCAATTGTAGAGTCACTAATTGTTCAATAAACTCGAAACAACTAAAAACCTTTAACGGCTGAGCGTCTCACATAACAAGAACCTGCAAGGGATAGCTTTGCTCCATTTTCAACAGCTCGAAGAATTACACAATAAACTTCTTGGGTCAGCTCTTATTTTAGGTTCTCGTATTTCTCTATCTTGTACTGGTGTGGGTTTCCTGTCCAGTGCTCTTACAGCTTCTATTAATTAAGATAAGTTCAGTGTCAGTTCTTGACGAAAGTGATATCTGCCGCAACTATCCAATCACCATCCGGTTCAAAAACATTTTGCCAAATACTGATAATTACCAAGTGTACTCTTAAACTGGATCCACATCTTCCCCTCTTCTTCAGAGAACTTAGCTACTTCAGTCTTCGTATAGTTATTTGCTGTTATTGTTAGTTCATCTAGTGCATTGTTGAGTCGCCACGTATATCGCCAACTCTTCGGGAACTAAGAACATGTTCCATGTTTTTCCTTATACAGAGGACCGATTTAATTCTCTTTTTTCTTTCATTTGTTGGGGTTTGTCATTGACGGAAGCACGTCATATGTTGAGCGTATTATGAAGCTTAATATAAGCGGTTTCATATGCCAATATTATTTCATGTAAGAAAACTTATTTCCGGTTCGTCCATTGTCTCTACTGTTACAGTGAACTACTTTTACGTGCCATATGAATCCCTCTTTTCTCCTTATTTACTGTATGACCAGGTCGGCGATCTTAAACTGAAGCCTTGGATCATCTTTGAATGTTGTTTATTCTCAGCCCAGATTTACTTTGTCTCAGTGAGTCAGAGTACTTATTTGAGAGATAGGTGTTTTAGCTCGGTTTCTTTAACTTTCTCTGTATTAGACTTGAGCGGTATTTTTAGTTTAACCTATTTGCTATATAGTGCGACGTTTGACAATCCTAGATGCAAACACAATCAATGTTCTACTTATCTTGGTTTCTATTGTCTTAACTGTACTCAGGGGAAGAGATAATAACATAAATGCGATGAGCATGTGTTGAAGACCTCATACCTTGTATTTACCTTGGGGTTAATAGAGCCTGATCGTTATAGACTCTAATCAACTGTTTTAATATTATATTTTAACCTGATTAGTGTCTTTCAATGTACCATCTACTAAAACTCTTTTGTCGGTTCTTCTGAAATGGTAGGAATTTTCTGACAACCGAATGCAAACCAGAAATCCTGATGTACTTTACTCTTTCTAAGGGAGAGGCTTCTTGAATTCTTAGGCTTGAAGGTCATTCTAGGACAGATCATCAGATTATTTATCATACTGAGAAACTTGCGTGTCTAAGTTCATTTGATATCAGGATCGTAGTATTGTCCATGAAAGCCTTCGGTTATGGTAATTGGCATTTTGCTCTTATGGTAATTGGGTGTGCATTGCTCTTTTATGCTTTGAGAAATATATTCATCGCTAAAACGAAAAGTATCTATGACACTTTACACGCCCATGCAATTTTCAACTCAAGTTTCATTCCTTCTAAAATATGGTGCATCATAAAGTATAATTTCATCATTTTTGTAGGCACACCCGTATGATTTAGCCAAACCGAGCCGTATGACATCAAAATCAGTCTTGTTCACATCACTCTTTCGAATAGTCTCCTGCTATTCCAGAGACACCACTTTTTGCACGGAAATGTCGATATATCTATTTGGGAGTAGGTATTTGTTTAGTCTTCAAGTCATTTGTGCAAATGATATTTTTTATTCTACATATAGGAATGAAATTGATCGAAATAAGTTTATGACTTCTAAGTTCTGTTCACTTAGAGATAAACACACCGTCGTCTTTCATGTACTGGTCACTAACATGCAAACTATACATTAATATGTTACTATTTTAACACTTTAGGAATTTGTTGTAGAGTAAAAAGAGTTGCAAATTAATTGAAAATTAGTTGGAAATTCCGTATTTTGCTCTTTATTCGCTCTCTGTTGGTCTGTCTGTGTCTTTTCCTCTCTCCCTCTTGGAGGATTGTTGTAGTTTATCTGTAGCGTTTAATTATTCGAACTCTAGATTGCTGGCCGATGGGGGGGCCAACTTACCCTCTCTTTCCAGGTGTCTCTAGTCTAGGCCCAGTAGCCATTCAGCCTGCTCATGAAAGTCAACGTCTCTATAGAATAATGTTTATAATATATCGTTAGCTTATCTGTTTTTCAGTTTATCGTGCATATAAAAATCATGATCTACTATCTCTATAATTAAATGATGATTGTTAACTATGAATATTATCTATCGAAAAAGTAATTTACTTACAATTAAAAGTGAGAACAATCAAATAAAATACTATTTATTTTTCTCAACAACACTTACTTCCCATTTACTTCACACACACACACACACATATATATATATATATATATATATATAGAGAGAGAGAGAGAGAGAGAGAGAGAGAGATATGTGCCTGCATAATTATGATATATATATATATATATATATATATATATATGATAAAATTACCCGCTGAGTCAATATCTAATATATAAAGTAAAGTGAGAATTTCCCATAAATCAATTACGACTCAACTCTTGAAAACTTCAGCATGTGAATCAGCATAGTATGACATTTTTAATGCTGGATGTAAAATAACATACAAATTGGATGGCGTTATTTTTTATTTATAAATAACAAATTTGATTTAAATCATGCGTTTTAGTCTACGCTTCAGAATACAACTTCATATTGCATATTTAAAATTTAGTAGAATATAGACATAATGATATTTTGTAATAATATGTACTCAATGATAAATATTTTTGTGTTGAATTTTATGGAAGATGAAAATGTTAATTATGTCATAAATTCTGTATTCTACTGAATTATTATATACTAGCGGTACCCGTCGCCCGGCGTTGCACAGGAGAAAGTACTACCTATTGCATGACGTCGAATAAAAAAGGAAACGGCCTATTGTTGTTTCTCCCCCGTCGCTCTACCGTGTTGGCAAATGCTATAAATTAAAAAGAAAAAAGAAAAAAGAAAAAGAAAAAAGTGGTAGAGTAGAATGGGATCGAACGCTGAAACTGGCGATCATAAAACCTGCCTTCCTAACGACTGCGCCATCGTTTCGAGTTAAAAATACATGTGAAAAGGTCAATTAAGCTAAGCTTGATTATGGGCATGCGTGTTATGTTAAGATTCGGCAATGAGACACGGTTTATGTCATTTGTAGATGATGAAAATGACTGAATTTGGGCAAGTTTTTATAATATGCGTGTTAAAGGTTTATGATTTTGAAAATATTAATGTATCGGGGTCTACCAGTATCTTGGCGCCTAGGATGTCGATTCGATCAAGAAATTTTAGCCGCCATGTTGAATGAATAAATGTTGCAGTAACTGTGTTCGTAAATTTCATTCGCTTAATTCCGGAATGAATATAAATGTGGAAGTCATAGGTTGAATTTGAAATAACGTAATCTGATATTCGCGGAAAATCATCAGAGTGAACGGGAGCAGTCATTAAGACATTGCGTATTGCTTTTATATTATGTAGTAAATTAATACCAGGCAAATAATAAATAAGAACGGAGTTTTGTGAAAATTAAACTGTGTGTATTAGTTCCCGGTGTCGATGAGCAGAGTGACAGTACAGAATTGTTAGGGAGAAAAGTTTTTGCTACCACCTATATGGAGTTGGTTTTTCGGAGAGACGCGGATGGTGGGCCAAATGTAATATTTAGTGTTAAGTTGAAAAAAATAATAACAAATTTACTAAAACACGCTCGAGTGAATAAGTGTAGTATAGTGGTGAGTTTAGTAGCCTGTGATGCATGTGTTTATTTTCCTATACTCCGAGAAGATACAGGGGAAAAAACGTCTCTACTTTATGTATTAGATATATATATATATAAATATACATATAAATATATATATACATTAATATGAATGAAAGAGGAAACTTTTGTGTACTCTATTAAATCCTCAATCAAATAATATTTTTCTACAAAACAAGCTCACTGAAAATAATAAACGAATATAATGGCGATACAAACAACACAAATGAAACGATTCATAGTTATGTTAATCAACAAGTTTCGCATACAAGAGAAAACAATATCTGCAGACTGTTCTCCTCTTTAGACATTAATCGGGAATCATAGAAGACTGCAATCTGTTTCAAAGTGTCTGCCGATAAAAACAAAAAATGGCGTCTTTCGTTATCAAACGGCGAAGTCAGCATTTTATTTCTATGTCTTCTTCGTAGATAACGTTTTTACAAAACAAAAAACAGAACAAAGAAAAATTCATTTTTTATCACCTCGTGACTTCAATTTTATACGACCACAGAATTTTAACTGATCTTAAAGTCATTTTTTAATGAAAGTTCATGTTACAACTTTTTTAAATCAGAATAAAAAACTATTTAAGAATAATACGTTTTATTTGTTACAATGATATGGCGTTAAAAATCTACATAAGATAAAGATCAGTGGCGCTTATATATGGTAAAATGTGACAGGAAAAGGTATACGTTGCTAGTCTTAGCACTCGCTATTTATCTAAATTATACTCAAATATTAATACACTAGTGGAACTCGTGTGTCGGCGTCGCCTGAAAAACTATATTAACTAAAGAGATTCCTGATCCTAACGTTAAATCAACAATTAAATATACATTAGCATTGGTTATATATATATGTATATTGAGCGTAGAGTAAGGTCGGATGTGCTGAAGGCTCCAAACTGTCGACGAATTTATCCGAAAACAAGACAAAACGTGTTCCAAATATATGTAAGTGGATAACTATTTATATATAGATATAACATCATCGTATCCGATAGGATTTAAACTTTGACAATATCTTAGATGAAAGTCTTGTGTCCGTCACGCACGACGCTAATGTGTAATGCTGAATAATATTGCGAATTTACCCATAAAAATGCATTTTGTTAAAATCGACATTTTGAATTTATGTTCTTACATTATTCATAATATCACATTAAAATTAGAATTACTGTGTTTAATCAGAATATTTTAATTCAGTATTTAGCATTCGATTTGTTATCATCTTTTGTTATCATTAATTATTTTTTCCATTAATTATTTTTTCCATTATAACATTTATTTTTTGTCCGAGCGAGACGAGCAGACGACGAATAACCGAGAGTTGGAACAGACAATTAAAATCGAGTGATCCTCTCGCCCCATTCATCTATTCTTTTTCATCTTCCCCTTCTGTGCATTCCTCTTGCTTCTTCAAACAATCTTGCCATTTATTTTCATGATATTTTTTACAATGTTTTCTGTCTTTTCAACTTTTTAAACTCTTTTACGAAATACATCAGAGAAGAAGAAATATTCAACCGTTTTCATGTTTCGCTTTGGTGTCATTAAAAAATTGGTTCGCATTTTTGAAAGCAAAATTATAGAAGAATTATATTTGTTTGTTTGTATTCTTAGTCTTCCAAATGTTTGCAATTATTTTTTTAAAGTCTTCGACTCAGGTTAGAATTTTCAGTGTTTGGTTCTGTAATAACTCAGAGTAGTTTGAGTTGCGAACGTAATTAGAAAAATGTTTTCACTTCATGGTGTCATGTTTTTGAGTCGATTTAAGAAAGCAACTAAAATATTCTCTTAAAATTCTGTGTCGTATGGGAATCGGGATTATATGTCCATATTTTTTTCAATATCGAACATAGAATTTTTCTCTAGAAATGTTTGCATTTTCCTCAAAAGTCGAGATGATTTCAAGTCACCTAAATTCAAATTATTAAAGAGACTATGGAGTTGTATCTCATCAAATTTTCTAGTACTGATTTACTTTGCCATCCTTTAGAATATCGTATTGCTTATCTTCTAGAATGTGATCCAGAATATCAATGACTATTGTCGCTACATGTGCAAGATATCTTTTCTACGACATATGTGTACATTCAATATTGTGATGTCATTTTTTCGTATTTTCTCGCTAAACAGTGTCTTATCAACAGTGACACCATCTTTAGTGGAGGGAATTCCGTATGCATACCTTTACCGACAGTATGCGTTCCTGAATTACCACAATAGTTGGGTTGGATTTTAATCTGATATAGGCCGCGACATTATCATTTATGTTAATCACGCACCTCTCCATTGATATTGACAGCTGCCATGAGTGAATATGTCGGTACGAACGGAAGAAATATATATTTTTAAATGAAATTTAAATAAAAAATATTGTATAAAATCCGTACAGTATTTTTGTATTTAATTGTAATAAAATAATAAAAGATAAATTGTATTTCCATTATTAATTATTTTCTTGATCAATTAATGGAGATGCAATTTAATTTTAGTTTGAGTAAGGCGAACAGATGAAGAATCATAGATTGATGCTTTGAACAAATAATTAAAAACGGGTTTTATCCCCATCCTGTTCACCGCCGTCCATCTTCCTTTCTTATTCATTCCCTTTGAATCTTCTAAAAAACACGCCTAACTTTTGTCATTTCAACTTTTTAAATACTTTTGGGAAATATATGACCGAATCACAAAAGTTCAATCGTTTTCATGTTCGATTTTGTTATCATTAAAATGATGAGGGAATTATATTTTTATTATCTTTTCAATTGTACTTCCGTTTGAAATAACGTATTCCTTCAATGTTTGCATAGTGATATTAGTTTTTCCAACGTTTGATCCTGAAATCACGTAAAGAGATTGTAATGATGAACGCAAATACACTTTTTTTTTGCTGTCAATAGATTGAACAATGCAACAGAACCATTCCATTTCGTTATGCTTATTCCAGTCTGACATGAGGCAATATTTCATTGGACTCAAGTTATTTACATCTATACTCTTTTGGGACTATTGAATCTGGACAAGGAAAATAATTTAATGAAAATAAATAGAAATAAGTCAACAATATGTCGATGGACACTAGTAGGACTACTTTTGTGAATCATAATGTACCTTCGAGTTATATAAGTCAAGATCCGCGTTTATATCGAACGATGTGATCGGATAAAGCTGAGTTTTAAACGATTTATAATTCGGTATCAGAAAGCAAATGATTAAAGTAAGAGACAAATAAATACTAAAAAATAAGACACCGTAAACCTAAAGAAAGTATCCCAACTTTTAATCATTTCCTCGGAACAACGTCGGGTTCAAACGATAATTTACATTAATTGACAGAAAACATCTATCGAAGTGAGATTACTCAAATTGACCTCTTCTGCACGTTAACAATATTCAACATTGATCTTAAACACTAAGACAATCGTGCTGTCGTTTCAACTGCCAACGAGATCTCTCCGGCTAGCACAAGAATTACCCAGAGATTATAATCGAAAACTAACTACGGTGTGATATTGTTCTACAATTTACAGTATTTTATGACGGCCGAGTATAAAAACAATACCAATACCAAAAGAGTCGCAACAAACATTTTAGAGAGAAAACCGAACAATGTGCAATGTGGCTCTATACAAAAAGAAATATCACATGTTGATATAATAGCAATCAAAAAGTTGAAACTGTATAGTTATCTCTGTGAGCATTAAAAAAAAGGTTAATAAAAACAAGGAAAACGTGTGGCGCTAAGCCGTTAAACGACATGTAAGACAATAAACGTTTATCTGTTTCGATTTATTGAACAGTTTCTTGAGTCGACGATTAAAATGCAGTTCTAATTGTGTAAACACACATTAAGGGGGTCCTATAAGCAACAAAAAAGCCAGCCATAGGATAGTCCCAAAACGGTGCGTATACCTCCTTATGACCCAACATTATCTAAAAGCCCAAAATGAAATATTCCACTTATCAAAACTGCCGATCAGACATCATTATATACAATACATTTTTCTCTACTTGCTTGATAGCGAGATTTTTTCAGTTTCATTTTAGACACCGACACATTGAAATAAAATGTGTAAAACAAATGCCACTATTTAAAATGATTTATATATATGCAAAACCTCACAGACAGTTTTAAATTTCACTGTAAATTGACATGTCAATTTTTTTCTTCTGATTTTTGATTGAGTTATGTTTTTTAAAAGTCAATGTAAATTGTTTTAGTCAGTTTCTTGGTTTGTTCTGTAATTTGCAATTAACGCAGCAAGTGATCCATCTCTTTAGTTTCGATAATATGTATGCTAATATTTAACGTTCACACATAATTGGAACATCGAATATACCCAATATGCTATTTCAGAAACGTATTTTGTGATTACATCATGGGATTATCACTATCACGCTTATGTAGTGTTTTAGATTGCTTTTATTTTATATAGTAAGTGAATCGACGGTTATATATATATATATATATATATATATATATATATATATATATATATATATATATATATATATATATATATATATAAACTGCAACAGTTAACATCCCTAACCGAGATTTACATGTGACTGGGGATCGCTTGTGAATTTTATCTGAAACAAAGAAGCTAGCTAGCCCGAATGCCTGTTCACTGATCGATATCTAAGTTAATGATGACACATTTTATGTTTGCGATATTGTGTGTGCCAAGCAAATCACCGTCCGACGACTTGAAGCCATCTGTGATAAGAAAAACACAATATCATCCGGTGTCTGCGGGTTTCGTGAATCGCCAACGGGATTATGACGCGCCTCGGATGAGAAATCAACTCGTGGCCAAGTCAAACGACAGTAATATTGTCCTACTGTTTAAGATAAATATAGAAATATAACAGATTAAGCCTGATTTTATGCATAAATGTTTGTGTGGATGATAATCTGACGGGATCTATTATAGGAGAGATAAACACATTTGATAGATAACTCGTGTCATTCCTAACTATAAAAGTCCTCTTCTTTTAATCAGCTCCGCAGAGAGGACTTCGGGAAAACTATAACTGTACGTGAGATGAGTTTGTGTTGAATCGTCTAAAGGATTCTTTTCGGTTCAGGTCGCTGCGCCGTGAAGCCGTTGTTTGCATGCAGACCTGTAAACGGTTCAAATCGGCGCTGGATTCAATCGTGGCCGTTTATCTTTGGATGATGATATTTAACTTGAGCAGAGGAAGATTTGAAGGGGACGTGTTTCTAGGGCATAACATGATCAACGTGAATTTTAATCTATATTTCTAGAAGTGTTTATCCAAGCGCTAAGTTGTGCTATCAACAGAAGCCAGGAAAATTTCTACCATAAGCATATTCCGTATGTATTATCCGTTGAACAGCTTCTCAGAGAAGGTTGTCACGATGTCTACCATATCCAGGTGTAAGGTCGCATTGGAAAAACATTCATACGGTATATAGATTTACGTATATTCTACTCTCTTTATATGACTCCATGCACTTTGCTGTTTTCGACAATGAAGTCATATTTTAATAAATCGATGCGTGTAGATATTATTATTTAAGTGTGCAAGCAGACAGGATATTTGGAGAAACGTTCAATATTAGATATTATTTGAGGCATCCGTACTGATAAATGTCTTTATTGTAAATTATTCTGTTAAGGATATAAATTATAAAGGAAGAAGCAGTATTTTAATTACCTGTGAAACAGGTACATTCTATCAGTATTCAGCCAACACACCGTTTCCTAACAATTTAACGAATAAGTACTTTAAAAACAATTCTGCCTCGTCTAGCAAGAAACTCTTTGTCATGACTTATTATTTTACCGCTACTTTCGGAAAGCGAGTTATTGTTTGTCATGTCATTACTCTTTTCTCAACTATAGAACTCTTATAACTTATTAACACGTTAAATATTATGACAAATTATTGCATAGATGATAATTATATAGTCTTTGTTGGAAAATAGATAGAGATATGTGAAACTGTCCTATTTTGTTTATAAATGTATTCTTGTAAGGACTATTATTTGACTGGTCAAGCAGGCAGGACACTTGAAAATACGTATAATAGTATAATTTATTAAAGTCATCCGTACTTGTAAAAACCTTTATTATAAATCATATTGTTGTGGAGTCTTAACTCTAATATGCTATTATTGTTCATGATAGATAGATAGACAACCTGGGTTAGTTAATCCATCATTTTCATAAATCAATGTTTCGGGTGAATATTATCCTAAGTTAATATATGTACGTCAGCGTCCATTTGTCTTTCAGTTCGTGCATTACACACGGGTCTTAACTCTTTCTTTATGCAAATGACTAGTTTTAAATTTCTTAAGTGCTCGGTTACCATTGTCATTAAATGGAACATCGCGGCGTCTTATTTATGTAAATCATAGTCAGTGAGGGTTGGTTTCGGTTTAGTCATTCACCGGTATCCGACATTGAAACCACTTTCTCGTTATAACCTAACTCCCCGATCAGCCACAGGCAGAATTGCTAACTGTTGGAATCGATTGTCGCAAATGAATAATGACATTTTGTTTTCTGCAATGATGAATACAAGAATGACAATAGAAAATAAAAACTGTAGAGAAACAGGAACATTAAAAAAATCCTCAGTTGATATAACAAATTAATAGAAACAAAGGTCATTCTTTAGATTCGTTCATGTAAATTGCACATACAGCTACAACAATACTTTGACAAAGTTAAGCGTGTCTTTTGTCTATCTATCTGACACCGGTTGCATTACAAATCCCCCTACTCATTCTTCATATCTGGCGGGATAATTAAACATTGGGAAATCACTTGATCGCCACAAGTCGCAGGCATCACATTTTGACTATACCTACACATTCTATATTCATTCAAGATCATTCAATATCCTACAACTATACTTTTTAACTAGTCTTACATTGTAATAATACATCCCATAATGTATGTTATAGAACAATGTATACTTATTTGTAAATATATATCCGTTCCGACATGCAGACGTCTGCCGCACAAATAAGAGTAGAAGGAACGCAAATCTATTTCTATAATCAGACTTTTTATTCCTCTATTTCTCCTTTTTGCTTTCAATGTATACATTTCTTCTATTTTTCGTTTTCCTGTTTGAACCGTGTATTTTCGTTATTTCTTATTGGCATCTGTTAACGTCTTTGATATTAACAAGTCTGGCGTAAATTCTTAGAACTAGGCATTCTCTTACTTACCAATAATTACAGAAACAAAATGAGAAACCAAGTCGATTGTTGTTACAACCTCAGCCGTCTATACGGAATTTGGAAATAAATTTTTCACTCTAAATATAAAGTCAACTTTTGGTTCTTTTTATTTACGTCATCAGAAATGATAATAATAATTTATATATGAAAAGAAAATATTACTGGTGTAACTCAATGATTTTATATCGATATCAATGCGAACACTACCGAAGCAGAATTATAGTGCCGTCATTTTGTACGGCTAATATCTGTTAGTTTTCTTATAATGTTGAGTTTATTAAACTATAAAAATGATCTCTTTTTAATCACATGTGTTTCAGTGTCCATGTCTGTAATCGTGTCTTACAAAACCGAGAATAATTTGTAATTCCAATTAAGTAATGACACGTTTATTAGCATTATGTATAAGTAATTCATTCAACACTAATCTTTGAGGAGAGAATAATTTATTTATTTCAACCGTTGATTGTCTAGTGCTGCAAGTTCAAAGGAAAGAGAGACAGAGACAAAGACAGACGGTGATAGAGAGAGGGATGCTAATGTTATAAGCGCATAGCTTAAGCATTATATTTTATCAAACGATTTTAAACGCGGGTCATTTTTACGCAAGACTGTGTGTATATTGTAGATGTTACTATCTCAAACAATCATCTTTGATGTATTTTGCGCCTAACCTTTATCGCTTCTGATTCTTACCAACTAAACTGATTTTTGAAAGATCAACTTTATACCCCAGTTATTATGTATCTTAAGTATCCACATATCCTGTTTACACATACGTCGCTTTCACTGGCACAGAGATATATTATGTATCTAAATATCCACATATCCTGTTTACACATACGTCGCTTTCACTGGCACAGAGATATATTTAACTAATACGCATATATATATATATATATATATATATATATAGAGAGAGAGAGATAGATAGATAGATAGATAGATAGATAGATAGATAGATAGATAGATAGATAGATAGATAGATAGATAGATATATATATATATATATAGGAGAGAGAAAGAGAGAGGGGGAGAGGGAGATAAGGAAACATATTAGTTAATGTATTTTGTTTCAAGAATGATTGTGATGAGACAGGAACCGCGGAATTATGTTTAGGTTTCCTAGTTTTTAAATATGCTCTTGAAAACAGTTGAAGTTATATTGCCGGAAGGTTGTGCAAATAACAACCAAAGTAAGAATAGAATTCCGAATAATCAATATAATTAAAAATATCAATCCTCATCTCAAACCTTCCGATAGATGATCCCACAAGCTTAATTTTACTGATAATAAACAGGATGCCAAATAATAAAAATACTTTTGAATGAGACAGCAACTTTATGGCTCTTAGCGTTCAAATTATATTTATCAGTTGATTTCGACGTTAATTGAGTTGTCTGGGGAGCAATTAAGTAACGTGATCTCAATGTTGCCTCTTGTAAAAATAGAGGTTCTGTTTATAAGCGGACATTTGAGCGAATTATCTTATCTTCCGCGCATCTTTATGGGCGTACAAAAATAATACCCCAAACAAAATAAGCCGGTATATTTAATGTAAACTATCCAAATCAGATAATCTCCCTAAACTTATTTCTAATTAGAATTCTATTAGTTGCATGAATATATATATATATATATATATATATATATATATATATGATAATGATTAGTGGGTGGTGGTTGAAGCATAAAACTATGTCGCTGTCTTTTATATTGTTTTTTATAATTATAATTCAATATTTCTAACGTCCTGTGTTGTTCAGGGAATGAATTAGTTTGGTTACAAACACCGAAATTAAGGCACCCATATGCAACGATATTGCTTCAACCACCACTCACTCATCATTATCTAAGAACATTCCTCAAATATCAAACTAGTATGTCTGTCTGTCTGTCTGTCTGTCTATCTATCTATCTATCTCTCTCTCTCTCTCTCTCTATATATATATATATATATATATATATATATATATATATATATATATATATATGTCACGCGTTGGATCACTTATTCAGCCTTTTAAAAGCCAGTTTAATATTAAGAATTAAAATTGGAAATTGTCGCATTCTGTATGCTATGCCCTGCCTCTCTGCAATGAATATAACTATAAATAGGTATGTAATAAAAAGCGATAGTTTTCGAAATAAGTGTAGATGTTATACAATAAATAATGGGTCAGTTAATGTTTTAATTGTAAATACAGGTTAATTAGAACAGTTAACATAGATTTTTCAAAGATTACTCAATTCCCAAATCATGGAATGTTTTAACAGACATACTTGAATGAGTGGCCAAAGGAAGAACTACAAAATGAGACAAATATCTGCTCCCTCCGGTCGCCTATCTTTGCTAGGCTGATGGGATGATATCATGCACTACCCCCCAAAGGAGGAAGAGAAAGTATTCTGGAGAGAGAAAAAATGAATACATACTTTTTTTATACATATATTAAAAGATCTTGAAAGAGGGTAAAAGCAAAAAGTAACATGGTAATGGCATAGATCGACTACAAGAAAGTTTACAACATAATCTCTCAAACATGGCAAATGGAATGGTTAAAGGATGTCCAAAGTATCCGACAAGATTATCAATCTTATTAAAGAAGCAATAGGAAAATTGAAACTGGAACTGACAGATGGAGGACGACACCTGACTTAGAGTAGAATACAGAGAGGAATCTTCCAAACAGACTCTCTATAACAATTACTGATTATCATGGCCATGATGTCACTAAACAACATACACAGGAAATGGAATGGCCGGTACAAATTTACAAACCCAGAGGAAAGAATAAACATCCTAGTGTATATGGACGACCTGAAGCTATTTGCAAAAAACAAAAAGGAACGGGAACAGCTGATAAACACGACCTCAATCCATTAGCTAAGACATATGAAATGAATGGCATCTTTGGCGATAAAGATATTTTATCTTTTAAAAATGTTGTGAAGGATGACAACGTACGTAAGAACATAACATTGACGTCCTCTATTATTATATAGATAATGGATTTTCAAATTTTATATTGGAGATATTTTAAAAGGAATTCACTGACGTTTGAAGTAACGCTTCCTTTTTATATTCTGCTACCGTTAAAAACTAATCTATATATGTTTCGATCATATTGTAATTATTGGTCAATAAATCAATAAAAGACGGCTTTTGCAGTCCAGCGCTCGGGGTAAGTGGCGCGGGCTCTGCTCGAATAAATACTACTATATTTTTTTAAAAGTAATCACTGAATCTCTGTTAATTAACTGATTTGTCATTTGTCAGCCGACCACGTCAAAAATAAATATCTAATGACCTCATTTATCACTTAAAAAACTCAATTAAAAACAAATCTTAATTAGGCGAAATCAACGTCGTTAACGTGTTTTCTTCTCTCTCTCTCTCTCTCTCTCTCTCTCTCTCTCTCTCTCTCTCTCTCTCTCTCTCTCTGCATGGGTTGTTTCTCCTTTAATTTCACCATTTTAATTAGCGATTCTAAAGCGAAAATGAACCAGCGGTTTAAATTTATTAAATGTATTTTTTTTTAAATCGATGCAATTTACATTAATAGTTGCGATTGAAAATAAACATGTTTTATATGTTGATACTACCCATGTACTTACGTACCTTGCATTGTTAAACTGATACGATTCAATAAGATTTTCTTTTTTCAATTGTCTTAATGGGAATTAGTTTTTCTACTACTAAAATATGTTTTAAATATTGAAAAATAGGTGTATGTCTTCAGTATGAGTGTTACTTGTATAGCAAATTGAACACGTATTTTATTCAATTTGTTGTTATAATCTGAAAACTCCGTGCATAATCGAGAATAATCAGAAATTATTTTCTTAAAACTTGAACAACCGTTTCAGATGTTGGAACAACAATTTGATGTACCAATACACATTTCCGGTCTAGCGAACTGCACACTTTTAGATGTTCGATATGAGTAAAATAGAAATACGGTTCACATACTAATATGTTGTGTACATCCAAAATGCTCGTCTGTGTCTCTTTCATCGAAAGAACGCGTCTCTCCACCACCGTGTACTTAATGACATACGGAATTTCCATAATCCGATTTTCCTTCTAAAAGCTCGTCTATTTTCTACAATAATAAGAGTTGTTAACGTAAACTACAGGTACCGCAACCTAACCCTAACCCTAACCAAAATGTTGTTAATAGATATTTTAATCGATATTTAACGTTTTATTTTATATTTAATACTTATCAATAATTAATTTTCATTAGTCATAAATAACGAAACGTGGATGATTTTCTTACTCTCACGATCGGAACTCCTAATGCTGCAACACAAATCAGTGCGTACTAATTTACTAAGATTAAATAGGGGATAAAAGAAGGCTTGATTGTTTCTTTCTTTTTTGTGTATTTCTCTTCTTCGTTCAGTCTTTGTCTAAAAGAATTTAAACTAAAGATAGATATATATATATATATATATATATATATATATATATATATATATATATATATATATATATATATATAAGCGAATGAAATACACGATATATCGTAAAATCACATGCCGTGGAGACAGGATGTATGAAAGAAAACAAAAGGAAAAATAAAATGAAAAAACAGAAAGAAAAAATTAAACGAGAGATTTTGAAGATTTGAAATTAACTAAACAAGCCGGCCAAACATAGGAAATAATACGCAAAACAGGATCCTCTGGTCACGTGCGTCACTATTTAAAAGTAATGTTACGCGTGTGGCAAATATGTTAAATAGGATAAAAGAAGAAAAAGAGAAAAAAAATAGAAACATGGATGAAAGTCAATAAATATTACATTTTCTAGAATTTTGGTTATGAAAGTTTTTGGTTAACAAATAGTGGGTCTGGTGTAGGTATTTAAAAGCGTCATAATTTTGTACATATCGCTATGGGTCAATTGAGTATCTCTCCGTATTAGAATTGTGAGTTCGAGCCTAATCCGAATAGAATTGTTTGTGTTTCTATAACCTACGTAATTCAAGGAAATTAGGACATCAGGCGACACTGGGTATCCCTGGTAGTTTATATATGTACTTGGCAGCAGTTACACGTAATCATATGAAGATTTATAGCGTCGCATTAGCCTTGCAGCTGTCATATGCTCGTTTTCTACGAACACATGCGACCGATGGAAGAAAGCGTAACTAGCACAAATGAATAACATACACAACAATTCATACAAAAAAATTATAGAATAAAAGTTCGTCCTTCCGATAGAGTATCTGGCTTCATTGATCGATGAAAGAGCGGATGTCTGGTAGAAAAGAAATAAATATACTCTGTAGCAACTAGAACATCTGCTTTCCGTAAAATAAAACAGCATAATTCTATTACCAATACTACACACCGGTGTAGACAGTGAGAGATAGAAAAGAATGAGAGAGACAGAGAATCAGAGAGAGAAATAAAAGCATATATATATATATATATATATATATATATATATATATATATATATATATATATATATATATATATATATATATATATATATAAAGAGTGAGAGAGTAAAGGCACATATAAAGATAGACAAATAGACAAACAGAGAGAAAGAGTAAGAGAGGAAGGAAATGAGGTAAAGTTATAAATCAACATTTCTAAAAAAAACACTTAACAATCCGAAATAACCTGGATTTGAAACTCTTTGCATGCACACAAAATAACAGACCGAGAAACACGTACATACATATATTTAATAATATGAACAAAATTCAGGGATTCGTAAAGTATCTTTTAAAACTGTTCAAAAAACACCTAAAGAATATGTCTATGATACAAAATATATTTTACAAGAAAAAAGCTATCCGTTTTTAATCTAACTTGAAGCATTCTTTTACTATACAATTTATATAATGAAGTAAAGTCGATTTTCCCCTGGATATTAGGACATCATAGCACTGAAAACACCAGTGATATGTAGAATTCTGCTATACTCACCTTTTATGTCAAAAAATTGATATGTGTTTTCTGAATATAAGTGAACGTATCGTTCGCTTTTAATAATTACTACATTTTCCGGCTTGCGTTCCGCTCCGAAATAGTCACACATAAATAAAGGGAGTTAGAGTAATAACACGCTTAGGTTTACTCCCACTGCCACTGCTGGAAACTATTCTTTATATGATATTTTCGCTGTCAGTATTTTTTTCTAGTTCTTGCTATTGTGTTGCACCTATTATACTTTTACTAATTATATACGGTATCTCATTTCACTCTACACTTTTTGCTTTTAGGGCGTTTTGGTTGGATTATTCCAGAGACTTTCTTTTACATTCTAGCTTAACCGAATATCGGATTTCAAAGAAATGCGCTGGTCGTCCATCACCGTTCTTGTTCATGATTCTAATATTTTACAGCTATATTTGTACTTCTGATGCACTTCATTCCGCTTTTTGGCTCATACAGAGATGGCGAGAAAACACATTGAGTGACAGAAACGAGGTACTCGCGATTTCTGGAAAATCTTCAATAGTGTAGTGAACAATGGGAAATCAAAATTCCCCCGTTATCCAATCAATGATTACGTTTACACGGCAACTTACAAGGGTTAAATGCTTGCCTAGCATTTTGGACACCACAAACCACTATCTCCCAAATTCCCCATTGTGGACTGGGGCAACACCTGATGACCTGAACATAACCCCATCTTATGTCCTGGACACAATAAAAAAAACACTGGACACCTCCAAAGCATGTGGTCCTGGTCTTATAACAGTAATAGTAATAAATAAATCGTCTGATTAACTGGCCCCTGTCCTCTCCAAACTTTACAACAAATGCCTTGCTGAATCTTACTTTCCTGATTGCTGGAAAATTGATTTGCAAGAATTCTGGAGATAGAACTGACTATTATAATTATCGCCCTATATGTCTACTCCTGATCTTCGCTAAAATATGTGAATCCTTAATCAATCTAGCGATAGTATCTCGCGTCATTAATGTTAAACTTCTTTCTGAACATCAGTATGTATTTAGGCAGCCATATCCTAACGGTCATCTCTGAACGCATATACCATACACTAGACAAGGCAGGTAAAGATAGGGCGGTAATGCTTGATATATTCAAAGCCTTTGACACGGTCTGGCATAAAAGTCTTCTCATAAAAAGTGATTCATATCCCAACCAATATTGAATATAATTAGATCCTTCCTATCCAATAGAAGGATCAAGGCTGTCCTCGATGGGGTTCATCCAGATAACATGACATAAATGCATATATACTTCAGAAATCGATCCTTGGACCGTTATTGTTCTATTATTTTCATAATTGTGTCTGAGATGGGTATATTTGCTGACGACACCACGTTCTACTCTCGCCATGTGGGTTAAACGGACGTGCACATATCCGAGGCAATGGCTGAATTCTTAAAAAAAAGTGACATCCAGTGTGTAGTCATAAATGGATGATAACATTTAATGCTGTTAAGAGGAAGCTCCTTTCCTTCAACTACAAGAAGCCTCTTCAGCCACCGATTTTCATGGCAAATAACACCGTACCTGAGAGTCCAACGTTCAAGCTCTTCGGTCTAACAGGTAATATGAATTAGAACCAATACATAGAAAACATTTCCAATGCTGCTGCAAAGAAAGTGGACTCCCTCTACCGTGTTTCTCACACCTGACAGTATCCTATACCTTTACAAAGCCATTATCCGGCCATGCATGGAGTATTCTTGTCACATCTGTGCTTGTGCACCAGCCGTCTCTCCCTCTTAGATAAGGTCCAAAAAAGATTATCTTAGCTAATAGGTCCCTCACCCCTTTCTCATCGCTATAATGTTGCATACTTGTGCTTGTTTTATATAAGTACTTAAATGGAATGAATGTGCTCCGACTCGACGTAAATATACTCGATCAACTCGACAATCAACTAAATCCCATTCATTCAATATCGAGGTCCCCAGATTCCTTAGAGCTTTCTACTCGAATAGCTTCTTTCCTTAACATGCCAGCCTCTGGAACTCCCTCCTTGTTCCCTCTTTCCCTGACTGTACCGACATGCCTGAATTTAAAACTAATAGGTATCTCACAATTTAGAATAACCCCCAAAAAGCTTCACTTTAATTCTCAGTAAGCCTGTCTACGGTGGCAACGTGTTTTGTTTGGGGTAAAATTAGTTTTTAAAAAAAGAACAGTTTTGCAACACTTTTATGTCCCTTTACGAAGAATAAAATCAATATATAATCGTACTTAACCTTTCTGGCAGCAATCCTTAGTCCAATTGTATCAAAATCTATTTAATGACTTTCATTTTAGAATATATTTAAACGTTTAGGTTTAAGGAATTGAAATTCAATGAATCTAGCCTAATTGGTGTGTAATGGCCATGCATCCGATTTAGTGTAAATCTAAAATATCTTAATTTTTAAATGAGAGGTTGTTCCCATATAATCATCACTCTCAAACCGTTTTTAAATATTTCAACGAGCCTGACAATGCGGAATATTTATTACTTGATTATGTAACCTCTTTGTTTTTATAAGCTCACAAATACATCAATGTATAGAGCTCATATTAGCCAGCATTACATGTAGCAGTTGTGTTTCTAGACGTATAATGATCGCTTAATTTGTTTGGTGATGAATCCTGTAGATATATATATATATATATATATATATATATATATATATATATATATATATATATATATATATATATATACATGTTCACCTACCTAACTTTATATGAATAAAGATCATTGGGGAACCACTTTATTATACAGTAGATAATACATATAAACACCAATTTTGATGTCACTATGCGATTGTGATGCGTGTGAATAAATACAGAATCATATATGATAGAAATTTAATTAAAGATCTAGAACATTATAGGGCGATAAACGGCAGTAGTAAGAATAAAAATTACAGACGGATTCAGTTAATATTTTTAAATTTACATAAATTAGATGTAATAGTCTTTAAAAAAAAATATTCAAAAAATAGATTTAATTTACAGAAAATGATTATAAAAACTTTAAATAAGTGACAATAGACTTTTCTACATATTTTTAAGAAACGATTAATAAAAATAACGCTACAAGATGGACGACAAGATGCCCACTTTCTTACATTTTTTAATTTATTTTATCAGTTCTAAAATGTTATTATTTACTACACAATATATTAGGGTAACGATAACGATTGCAAATAAAAAGTTCAAATTATGAACAATTATTTTTATTATTTGGATTATTTTGGATTAGTTGGAGCACTGTGCTAATATTGGGTGTTATTTTCACAACGTGTTTTTCGAGGTAAGCAAGAATAAAACATCGCCAGATGTTGCAAGTAGTTTGGCTAAAAAAGAAACAAGGTACATAGAGTATGTATATCTCATAATCAACGACGCTATCAAAAAGAAAATATTGTGGACTCAAATAAAACTTGATCGAAAGATGTAAAATAAATTAATAAAAAAACTGTTTGTTACAGGTGGACTCGCGTTTTGTTCTTCTATATATATTTCTTACTTTTCATACATCATTATTTTATGTTGCATTTTCTTCTTTATCTGCAGAGATTAAACTTGGTAAAGTTACATAAATAACAAGAACGACTTTTCTTCGTGTGCGTCCATTCTATCTGCGCGTTTAGCGATGATAATTGTATTTCAAACAGAACTCTGACAGTCAAAAAAAATCCTCTTAAAAACGTTAGCAGCACAGACTGTCAAATAATGTTAATCGAACTTCACCTTTATAAACTCAAGAAACTTCTATTTCAAACATGATTTATAAAATGTCAGCGAAACAAACTGATTAAAATACTTTACGCATCTAAATTGAAATACGCAGATTAAATATATGTGCTTTAAAATAATATAAAATAGAAAATTTCAAAGTTAAGTGTAATTTATCGACTGATAAACAGAGTCTTTATATGGTTGCGTTGACGTCTTTCAGAACATCACATATTAAAACAGTGCATATAGGCCACTGCCTTTGTTATATTTCTCTCATTTGATTATTGCCTTCTTGTCTTTCGCATTTGATTAATAAAAAGTAAACATTTTCTATTCATTTACATGAATAGTGTTTGAGGCAAATGAACGCAAACTGATTTATTCGTCGAAAACACAAGGGGCTCTTTTCAGATAATTTTGTCGTTTCAACAGAAAACAACAATAGAAATGATCGATTTTGGAACAACGGTCGATGAATACGAGAATATGATCATTCATGAAGAAGGTTAGAAAATATCCTGAAGAATTGCATAACTTTGAAATTTGAAGTTAATGTAAACTTCAAACTTTACGGGTTAAAACATTTTATTTCTACCCTCAAATTAAAACAGTCAACTTCAATTTAAAAAATATCTACTTCAAATTAATTTGGTGTTCATCCAATTTTTCACATCATAATTAGAATGTCTTGAAATTATTTTTCAAAATGTTTCAGATGAGGATTGATAATTTGGATTATTTGGAGTATTCAAACTACTGTTTCGTTATCGTGCTATTCCCACAAATTTTCGGCCGATGTGTCCTTGGATAATATTCAGATGCGTCTCGTGGAATTCGGGAATCTATGCCGAACTCGGGAAACTCTACGGAATTTTTAAGGCAACCCTGTATTTAATCCATGGAAGTAACTTGCTGTTGTTTCGTGTCAACGGAGTAATAAGTTCCAAATAACAGTCATCAAGAAATTAAAGTTACAGACCACAGTGCGGGCGATACTAAGAATACAATTACGAATTAATATTGATTTAAACAATAATACTTTAAATATAGTGCAATAAAATAATATAATGATTTTCCTTCTCAACTACGAGATTATCCCCATCTTTTTTCCTGAATTAATATATGACATGATGTGCTTAAACTCCGTAGGTATGTTATATAGGTAAGGTTGACATGTTGTATTAGTGTAAACGTTACCCATTTAATAAATCCGCTGATATTTATGATATTATTCTGTAATTTTCAGGGTTGATACAAAACTAGCACGGGAGAGATAGTGTAATATTTGTTTTGTATCATAGTTCCAGTCATACCTCAATATTTGAGGGGATAGCGTAGTATATGTCTTTTTATAAAGGTATCATCCTTCCAGGCATTACTTCTTCATTTTGGCGGGTAGTTTAGTATATATTCGTTCGTCATGATGTCATCACCAAAGGTATTACCTAATCTGTTCGGTGCAGTGTAGTATCCGCAATAAGAACGAGCAGAAAACAACAACAATAAGAAGGACTACAAAAACATAAAGAGCAGAAGTAAGATATATCAGTAGATTTTACTTGAATAGAAGAACTACTTAACAAGAAAGATAAATCTGTCATTTTTCTGCATCGTTTTTTAGTTTGCGATTGATCCCTGATTTGTAATTATTTTCACAAGGGACTAAAATACCGAAATGAAAATAACAGTTTTGAAAATAAGGTAAAAATAAAAAAGCAATCTAGAATTTTCATCAGAAGGCCGTTAAATATGATTCAAACGAATATGTAAGGTATCACTTTCGCTTAATGAAACACTCAGATAACGCAGTGGGTTGCGAAAATAAATTTTAAAAGTGAGATATAAATAACATTTGAAAGGAAAAAGAAAAGTCAAAACTTATAGACATTGCGTTATTTTTAGACTCTATCATATTGGTTGAATCCATTCCAACCGCGTTATTTCATTTTCAAGTTAATTATATCTGTCAATCAAATCCTGTTACGCATCGGTAAACGTTATTGTGTAGGAGAGGCCACAACTCAAGAATCGGCCGATGTTCAGACCATGTCACATCATCGGCTGTATTTGAACATGTACCGGTCTATCGTTTATTCCATCTAACTTAATTTGAAGAAAAAAGAATAAATTATAGACTCGTTGAAAAGCGTTTGTCCTCTTCTTCTCATTCTTTTCTCCCTTTTACGCTTGATTTTTTTTTATCTTATTCTTCGTTACCTTCTTATTACATTATTCCTAATCTTATTTTTCTTCTTTTTTATCTTCTAATTTACTAATGTTTTTATTATTATTCTTTTTCTTCTTCTTCTTTTTCTTTTTCTTTCTTCTTTTTCTTCTTCTTTTTCTTCTTCTTCTACTTCTTCTTCTTATTATTATTATTATTATTGGTCCCCCGATTTATAAAATCGGGAGACCTATGTTTTAAGGCATTTCCGTCCGTCCGTCTGTCCGTCCGTCCGGATTTTTCTCCGCAACCATCTATTGAATTTCTCTGAAATTTTGCATGAAGTTGTAACTTTGGTCAGGTTAGAAAGTGACATTCTCCGATTTTTGAAAAAACATCTGGTTAGCCCCCCAGGGGGGGGGGTCAAAAGGCCCCGAAATGGCAAAAAATGACATTTTTTGCCCCATAACTTTTCATCCATCCATTCAATTTCTCTGAAACTTGACCAAAATGTGGAGGCAATTGTTCCTAATAGAAAATAAGTATCGCTGACCTTGGAAAAAATCTGGTTCGCGCCCCCAGGGGGTCAAAAGCCCCCTAAAATGGCAAAAAAATGACCCTTTCCTCCCATAACGTTTGATCCATGCATTAAATTTTTCTGAAACTTGGCCAAAATGTAGAGGCAATTGTTCTGGATATAAAATGAGCATCCTTGGCCTCAGAAAAATTCTGGTTCTCGCCCCAAGGAGGTCAAAGGGGGGGGGGGGTCAAAAATGCCCCAAATTGCCCAAATTTATTGCATTTTACACTCGCCACATCGAGTCACATACAGAGGGGGACCACGCATGCGCGGCTTGTTATTATTACTTCCACGCTTTTATTTTGTCTATAAATGTCGCCCCCATTGCCTCATGACCTCTCATTTCATTACTGCCTAAGGAGGCAGACGAAACAAAAGATCTTGGCCTTCTAGATCCTTCGAGCTATCTAAACCTTGCATTCAGGCTGCAAACAAAACAAGAGGCACTCTATTTCTCATTCAACGTTCTTTCTGCAAACCTAAAATATTTATTCAACTTTATGACTTACTTTGTCCGACCACTTTTATAGTATGGTGTCCAGGCTTCTGCTCCATATCTAAAATGCGATATCCAGCTCCTTAATGGCTACTCGGATGGTACAGGGTCTATAGCATCTTGTTGGATAATGGCCCTGTGAGACCGGACGCATTTTGAAGTGGACGTATGTGGGGGAGATCGTTTGGGTTAGCTTGCGCGATTTTATGCGGGTGACCAATAGCGCTGTTCTCACAGTCGGAGCTCACCGACGTTGACAGGGTCACCACGTTGACGAGATCTCAGGTCAAGGGTCAAGGTCCACCTGCGCATATGAGTTCTGTGACGTCACGGCCTTTTGTGTGGGAAACGAAGTTTTGTCAGTCTGGTGTTTGGAAAGCAAGCCGAACAGACGATTTCTCTATGTAGTCTTCAAATGATTAGGGGAATTAAATTCCCTAAGGGAATACAGGCATGAGATTCCTTCTTCCCCCCTCCTCGAATGGCTATGTACGTAAGCTAGGAATTATTAACTAGGATAAAGTAGTAATTTGGTCTCTCCCTCAACGTTAGTGAAACATCTCCAAGATCGACGGTAGACGCCTGAAATAAACAAATCAAAGTAAAAAAGATTGTTGCCTCGTGAATTTTGTTATGGAGGTTTTGTTGCAGATACAGCGAACAGCGATGTGCACGGCAGTACAAAAACGAAAAAAGAATCCAACCACTAAACGACATCGAGACGGCGCCCCTCCACGCGGAGAGGAAGAGAACATACGAGAATTTTAAGACTATGCAACAATCTGCCCTACGACAGCTGACTCAAGAAACTTAACCTTTTCTCTCTTGAACGCTGAGAATCAAGCAGTGATGTTATTTAGGCCTATAATTTCCTCAATGGTCATTACGATATATACCTCAGGACGCATTATTCACTTCTTAAAGAGGTCTTCGCAGACACCACAAGTATTTCACCGCCAATTTCGATTGAACCGGAGAGGGGCCGGTTTCTTAATCAGTATCTCTGGACCTTGCAATAGTTTTCGCAATAGATTTAATGAATGCGCCAACAACGCAGCAATTCTAGGCGATTTGGACAGGTGCTGAGCTACTGTATCCTCTTCTGTGTAGGTTTCTGTCATCCTACATGGCAACTGAAACTTGCATGGTGCCCGTCACTACCGGGTTTCTAAAAATGTTGTCTTTACGTGAGTTCACATGGACAAAGTTTGTTATTTAAATCGAAAAACATAAGTAAAAATACATTATTAAAGTTTATGATTATATGGTCGATATCGGCGATAAAATAAGTGAAAGGCCACAGAAACAAAAATGCAATTGTTCAATATGAGATTCGAACCCTGGAGATAGCATTAAAAATTAGAACTGTAGGCGAATGTTTATCCACCCAACAAACAAGCAAAAGAAAAAAGTTCATCTTTCTAACTTACTTAAGTAGGTGTATGGATAGAAAATTTAAAATATGTTTTACTTCTCGCATAGATTTAAAGTAGTTCGATTGTCTAAATGAAATATACAGAAAAGTTCCATTTTTAATTTTAAAAAACGATGTACGATCATTTGACTCTAAAACAAAATTGACTTATTTGTATATGTTTATTTATTCAGTTTTCTTACTTTGTATTTTGAATAATAATTTTTGAAGTTGAAAGACTTCTAACATCGATAAGGACATTAAATCGGTGCTGCTGATTTCAAATCTTCATTTAATTTGGCTCGTATATTAACTGTTTAACTGTGGTGCCGAAAACATACACACAACTTTTCTTGATATATCTATATAATTTTGAATTTCATTAATATATACATAATATTATAAGGTGATATAATATATTGTGTATAATCTTTTAGTATTTACTCCAACAGTGCTCAGTACGTAAGTAGAACTTACTCGTAGTAGTATGGATATATATATATATATATATATATATATATATATATATATATATATATATATATATATATATATATATATATATATATATATATATATGTATATATGACAAGTAAGCTACACGGACACGTCTAGTTTTTTATCCTTGCAGGAAATCATACGGTTAATATAGCTAAATGGCTGGTGATTTCTCGCCATAATGAAACATAGCTGCCTCTGTATAGCTTACCTGCCATATATATATTTTGATACTACTATATACGGCATAATAACGTTCGCACACCGGTTCCCATTAGATCACCGAAGTTAAGCGACGTTGAGCCTAGCCAGTACCAGATGGGTGACCATTTGGTAATAGCAGGCGCTGGATGTGGACACATAGCTATGGGGAAATAGCGTCGCCAACCCGCAGTGCGTAGCGTGGCGACTTTGGGAGAAAAAAAACTGAATTCCAATCACCAATAAGGTTATCGGAAATAAGAGAGGGACTCCAAGAGTGATCAAACCCCTGATGGTGCTGATGACTATATATATATATATATATATATATATATATATATATATATATATATATATATATATATATATATATATATATATATGGCTATTATATTTATAATGGTAATCATTCTTTCAGGACTTCCACGTGTAACGATCTTTAATTCTATTTTTCGGAGCTAAAAGGGATGATGAGTACAATTCAACTCACCACGTCATGTGGACTAAATAAAGATTTTTTCACCACAAAATCATTCACAGTCATTATCCATAGTGTCGACAGTTATATCCCTTATTGTATTTAAGTAAATGTTTCCGAATAAGGACGACGAATAACTGAATAAATAACTCAGTCTTCTCCCCAACTTCGTTGATAGAAAAAAAGACAGTAATTCCCTGGTCGAACGAGATAATATTCTGTCAAGGCGATATTTGTTGATATATAGCGACGTTTGATTGTGAATTATTCACAACCATGCGTCAGGTTAAGGTGAGATCACGTGAGGCCATTCGAGATTTGCATTCATAACATGATGCGAAGAGATGGAGTCTATAATCACGATAAATGCCTGTTCTGACGCGGATAACATTTTCTAAACAAGAATTGCAAGCAAGACAAATTTTAATGAATTCTTCAATATTTGCATACCAACACACTCGATAAAAACTTTTTTTCATGTAAAAATTCGGATAGTCAATAAAATAAGAGCAGATACTCTTACGAATCGACCATTGATTGTAACGTTAAAAAGTATTATTTGATATAAACGTTATATAAACGTGACAAACCAAGACATTCGATTTCAAACCAAAGCAGGACAGACCGACGGAAGTCTATTTTACTTTACAGATTTGAGGATAGAATCATAATCGTAAAGTTGAGTTAATTAGCGTTTTATTTTTTGGTGATTTTTTCCCCGATATATTTTTTTTAATACATGCTGAAGTAAAATCCTATTCAATATTTCGGTATCCTGACCTAATTTCCGTGAAGTTTGCGTCAGCAATGTCTGGGCATGCTACGTAAACACCCGAGAAATGACGAGCCGAATGGTGGCAGATAGATACCGAGCGATTAGCCAATCAGCTGTCAGTAACCAGACGACAATTTTTCTAATCAGTATTTAAATTAAATACACAAACAGTTGTTCAAAGCGAGTGATTGTTATTTATGTCCTGCCCGAACGCTGCCGATGCGAAGTTCACGGAAATTGTGTCAGGATCGATAGAAGCACCAATATTTCTAATCAGTCGCAGTTTTCAATTACCTCATCAAATGACCCATACATTACTAAGATTCTATCTCTATCACTATTATTAATAGTGATAGGTTAATAGTGTTGCTTAGACCCACCGTCGGTCTTATTTTAACCGGTACCTATCGCACTCGCATTCGTCTCCATCTCTCTCTTTCTCTCTCTCTCTCTCTCTTTCTCTCTCTCTCTCTCTCTAAACCCACTTTTAATTATTCTAGTTGCCAGTGATTTTCATTTTACTCACTTATTTATCTCTTAATAAGTTCGAGTCTATTATTCTCACACTCTCTTACTTATTTTATTTGTATCTTCTCCCCCTCTCCCTGTCTCCCTGTCTCCCTGTCTCCCTGTCTCCCCCTCTGCCCCCCTAGCTCTCACACCCTCTTTCTCTCTGTTTAGTAACAATCTAAGGTAATATATAGAAAAAGAAGAAAATGATTGAAATAGTGTCCCTTATGAAAAACGTGTAGTAATACTATTTAAGCGTAGCTTTAGAGAGAAATATAGAAAGAGAGAGGGATGAGCAAGAATTTAATTTTGGATTTATTTATTTTATTTGTTCAATATTTAATTGGCTTCGCAAATTGCTTTTTTGCCTGATTCAAATAATCTAACGCTAACTCATTGATGTAAAGTCTGTGAAGCTTTTGCCCAAGACACATAAGAAAATGATGAGGAATGACGTGCCACTTCACTGTATTGATTCAAATAGGCGGTCATAAGGCGATGAATCCTGATGCTGACTCCTGAATATTCCCGTTAGGTGAGTCGCTCTGACACTACCGACCCAATCATCTACGAATTTATAGAGGAATTCCATACAATGTAGCACTGCCTTATCTGCTCTCTACTACCCAACCAGTCCATTTTGAAAGGTTTCGTATAATTCAATGATGATGTTAATAACAAAATAAAGGAGTTGGAAGCTGTCGTATTGTTAAATAATTGTGGTGGGGGCAGATAGAAGGGACGCCCCAAAACATGGTGAGAGGACACTCTTAGAGAGGGTGACAGTAGCAATGGAATTGGAAGTGATGTCACTTCCGTTCGGGGCTGTTCTCACTCCTTCTTTTGCTGACAACCAAGAGAGAGGCACGTGTGCGAAAGGGCTCCTCGTCGAGAGCGCATACAGCGGCGAACGTGGCAGTTAATATCCTAACCAGTTTTGTCTGTCTGTCTGTCTGTCCGTCCGTCTGTCTGTCTGTCTGTCTCTCTCTCTCTCTCTCTCTCTCTCTCTCTCTCTCTCTCTCTCTGACTGTCTCTCTCCTTCTGCCATACAAAAGAACCCAATATGTGCCATGTTCACTGTGAATAAAACTTCTTAAATCTAGACCACCGCCCAGTGTTATCGTTCCAAACCCGAGACACACAGACCAACAAGACGAAATCCGGGTACCTACCCGCTACAGTAAGCAGAGGGCTAACATTACAGATTCGAGTATATATAACTGTATGACGAAAGGCTTCAAAGATATGCAAAAAGAAATAATTTAGAAGACATGAGCAAAGTATAAGCGACTCCGTGCTCGACTATATTTCCTAGAAGGTTTTCTTGATGAAGACGATACAGTTTTAGTTCCGTACTGATTTATATTGTACCAATCTCTCTTCAACAATATTCTTATCACATTATATACGTTAGAAGCAGTTATTAATGAATCGCAGACTCATTTACTTATATAGTGTACACTTTATTATATTTGCTTACTCGTCTGATGTGGGGGGGTGTATGAAGTGGATATTGCAGAGGACTGCGGTGTGAGTGTGCAACGCTCGAATCCAGTCGGTTCCATCAAACACCTTCACGTATGGATGTTGGCAAACTTCACATCAGCCTCATCTAAGTACTTGAAAGAATAGGGGAAATACTTCTTTAGGAAAATTATCTATGGGAATCATTGATTGATTGAGTTATTGGTATACATTAAGACATTGATATAGAAAAAAAACATAGGTGAAACATAGCATCAATATCCAAGAAGAATTTAATTGGTAAGCCTGTTCAGAATATATCCTATCAGGCAATTTTTGGACACGGGTAACCGACTCCATTCAAACTACCAACCTTTATTGATCTTTCTCTCTTTCTCTTGTGCCTACCTCTCTATCCTTCCCTCTATATTAATAAATTTGTGTCGTTTTGTCCGCTAGCATCCAAGAATTAGTTTTCTTTTAAAAGTTCGCTTCAATTACGATAGAAACTCGATCTCAAAAAGGCAACAAAACAACTCTCATCTTTATTTTTTATCCTTTTTATCTTATTTCACAGAATTTTGTTTTGTTGTTCTATTTTCTCTGATTTGTTTCTTATCTTGATCCCAACTTTGTATCATCTAATTTATTAAATTCTCTCTTTGTTCTGTCGCACGGATCCCGATTAAATTTGTTCTTCCTGTATTCTGGCCATAAATCAAATGTCGATTCTAATCGCAATTTAAGTTAATTTAAGGGAGAATAATTATTCAAATTATTTACTTTTCTAATCTAGCCTGATATAAATAAGATGCAGACACTACGAAAGATAACACGGGAAGAATATTAAATCAAATCGAGCCCGAAAAAGGGAGTCTGTACAGCAGCTGGCTAAGAAACGAATATGTGAGTGAGACAACGAAGAATATTCTAAAGTTCTAGAATACTTCAGAATGACTGCACTATGCGATTTTACGGCGAACAACATAGCTTATTTTGTGTACGTCACGCGAAACATCGGGTGTTCAAATGAGAGTTAATGTTATTTGTTGTTTTACAGATAAGTAATCAGTTTGTGTCGGAACTTTTAGATGAGGAGTTATAATTTGCATAATTTGGATTATTCAGACTATTGTTCGCATCTTGTACTGTTATCCTCACAACGTTTCAACTGTTGTAACCTCTAGACTATATTAATAGTAATAGTTTGTTGTTATAAGCAATCCTCAGAATATATTCATTAATAAAAGGTGTATGGAGTTAATGCGAAAAAGATTCAATGCAGGCAAACATGGTACATTTCTATTGTTCGGTGTTCGTTTAGTGTGAACTATATCAATCGTTTTCTGCCAAAAACTTGTTATTTCCAAAGAACGTACTCATTCACCTTTATACGATATGAAGAGGTTTGTTTGTTCATAATTTGTTTCATAGCCATATGTGTATTGGTTCTTATTTGCTTTTTTATTTAAAAGTTTTCCCCTCAAATCATTTTACACCATTGATTTCATCGTATTTTACCACCATTTAAAGTTTCCAATTTCTGACAATACCTACATTCAAATATGTCCTCTTTCCACAATAGCCAGGATATATGTAAATTCTGAGATGAATCTAATAAATAAAGGTGTCTCTAAAATCAATACAAAATGTATAAATAAATGTGCGAGACCTTATGTTATCAAACTTTTCTTCCATATGTTGCTCACTTCCAGACGTAAGCATCGATTGTTGCCATTAACAACGCATTAAAACACTTTGAAAACTAGTTTTTAACGGTAGCAATTATTAAGTAAGCCGTTGATTAATTGAACTTATTTCAAAATTATGGTTTCCATTTAAAAATAAATCAATGGCTATTGACGTTTTATTTCCGATGTTGTCTTATTAAAGCTTTCAATTCAATTCCTTTCCTTTTTCTGCTTATTCTGTTTAATTGTAAATATCTTCAACAACTTAAAAAGAACAATGCTGCTGGATATGACTTCAGCGCTTTTACTAATGTGTTTTATTTAGAAAGATTAATGTAGAAGTAATATTTGGATTGTTCACTTTACTAAGGATATTTTATTATTCATATGCTTATTCATATGCTTATAATATATACTGCAGTTTTGATAAATGAATTTTAATACGCTGATGAGGAGACTTATTTATCTATTGAAAATTGTAGTGAATTTGTAATTTAATAATGAATACAGCTTAATCCCATAGACTTACGTACGTACATATAGGACTTATTGAATATTTGGTTCCTAGACTCGATTTGATAATCGAAATTCTAATTAATATGTTTTTAATAATTGGAATGGCAAATATTGATATATGCTACTTATTATTGAGCTTATTACTGCACTATGGAAACATTTCTTGGGTATCAAATTATATCTATAGTTTTTGACAGTAGTTTATCACCTGGAACGTTTTTCTTATATATATATATTTATTTATATATAGTCATCGACATACAAACTGTGTTGCTTTATCACAGCTCTTCAGTGCGGCTAGACCAGTTAGTGGCTCAAGCCTGGATTGAAACGCAACCGTCTAGCCGACAGTCCACGCCTCTACCCCTGCGCTATAATACGACACTGACTGAATGTAATTGATATCTCATATATATATATATATATGTGTGTGTGTATATATATATATATATATATATATATATATATATATATATATATATATATATATATATGTGTGTGTATATATATATATATATATATATATATATATATATATATATATATATATATGTACATATTATATATGGATATATATGTGTGTATTGATTTTAAGAAATATTAGTCGAATAGTTCGATATAAAGCTCAAGTAATGATAATATTTAACAACAAATCATATATAAGTAAACAAATAGTATTTGAAAGTGCAATGGCCAAGTATGGATTTATTATTTCCCAAATTTGAAAATAATCCAATGTAACTTGAATTCTTTTCGGATCGGAACAAACACCCCGGAATAAACATATAATTACAAGGATGTCTCGTTCATGCAGCTCATATGTCCTCCAAAATTCATAATCAGAATGATGAGTTAAGTAGTTTCGGATTGAATTCTCTACATAAGTAATATGTTTAATGCGAGTAAAGATAAAATGGGACGACACGAAAAACATGTATTATTTATGATAATTATGAAAGAAGAGAGACGACGCTACAAGAAGTGAACTGCTCCTTATAACCGCAGTAGAAACATGATCAAAATGAAAGATACAAAAGCCCAGACCCAGGAAAAAATAATAAATATATATTCTACAGCTGAACAGATGAAACAGTAAATCTCATAAAAAGTGACTGTAGCAACCTAGCACACGTTGAACACTAGTAGAGTCCCAATTCGGCAAATGTAAAATCATAATATCCTCTGGAACATGGTGTTAAAAACAAACAAACTTATCTAAACAAGTTTATCAACTTTATAATACTCAGCAAAATGGGGGTGGGTTTGTCAATTCGTAAATTTCATTTCGTTTTGTGTTCCAATACTTCACAGGGATCTAGGAAGCAGTAAAACTAAGCAAGCACGTTGAACTTTTTTGTTTTAAATTTGCGACGTTGTCATTCTTTATTTAGTCTTTGTGTTTGCTTAGTTTTAAAATCTTAATGGCTATCCACATTCCTCGCAATCAGCAAAACAACAAAATAAAAATAAGAAAATAAAAACACCAAAGTCAACAGTTGGTGTTGTTTCGTTTTTAGGTCATAAGAATCAACTTGTTTTTTAGTCAAATTGCGATAGTTCACCCCTAATTATCCTATTCCAATTTTTAAAAAATCATTATATTGACGTTCATCGGAAAACACATTACAAAGAAAACAACTGTCGGTGTTGAAATAAATTTGGAAAGAAATCCTTATCTCTAAATCAAAAATTAAAGGTAGTGGGTTTGGTTAGATTAGTAAAATGGCAAAATTAGTTATATATAACAAATGAAATTACTGACGGAATGTCATGAATTTATATAAGTGTTAATGCGAACAATAGCAAAGCATTTTCTTTCGTGATTTTGTACTTATTGTATACACTAGTATTTAGCTGATTTGTCGGAAATTATCGATACACGGTAATATAAGAAATGTGCATAAGTAATGCCCATATTGTATACATATATCCAGATTAACATAAAACTGGAGCAGACACAATATCAGAAAATTGCATTCAACTTACTTATATGAGCATATCTCGTTTCTCCTTTTTGTTCTTTATGGTAATCTATACATTTTCTATACGATTAAGTGACATGAGTTTATGGAATGAAAGAAGCTTCTGTCAAATCGTCGCACAAAGATTTCATCTGGAGGGCATAGTAGGAAAGACGATTCTTTAAAGATGAAAAACAGATAAAAAGAAAGAAAAAATTGACACAGGTAAAAGATGCCCAGTTTGACATTTGACAAGACAACCGTCTATTTTCCGCATGCGTGTCTGCCTTTGATTGTCATGTCTCCCTTGAGAAGGAGACACTAGACTGACACAAACGCGTCAACTATTGGATAAAATGTCCATCTTTATCTGAGAATTTTAAAAATGTGAGTAAATATGCACGTAACTAAAAAAAAAGTTTTCACAAAGCTTCCTCACAAAAATGATTGATGTTGGAATTTGTACTGATTTTTTACAGATATACGATTTGAGACGGGGCGTAGTTTAGGCATATATATATATATATATATATATGAATGCAGGACAGATCAAATGAATACCCTTAATCGGAACAGTTTTCTACCAATTTCTTGACCCCTTACAAAGGGTTAAAATCCAGATATAATGAAATTTCAATAGAAGTATCTGAAAACCCTTTAGAAGACTCTCTAAAAAATCAAATTTGGGGAATATGTATTGACATCTAATATCTATTGTTATCAAACACTTTCCATAACATTAAATTAAATATAGCTGTGTTCCGAAATTCATAATAATCGCTTCAGTTGTCTAGAAGTGAATTTTGTATTACCAAATATATAATTACATGCACATACCTAACTTTGTGTATATCTATATAAAATAATGTCGATTTTCGCCGTGCAACTTCAGTGAGTATAGAAAAATCACCTACCACTTCTATAGTAAATATTTTCTACTCACAACTACTCTCTAAAAGTGTGTTTCTGTAAAAATAGTCTTAGATTTTTTTTATACTTATAAATATTATGACATTTATTCCAAATATGCCTTCTAAAAAGGAGGTATCAAACAATTTCACCTACTTAAATTTATCTCCTCTCACGTCACATACATACACCTGGTTATTTCCTTATTGGATATACTGACGAGTAAACCACCGTTTATTTTAAAACTTCATTTTAAAACTCATATTACTTCCTACATACTACACTATATATATTATAACAATAAATAGCAAACGCTCCTTCAAATTCAATAACAGTCTACCTGGGGTCCATGGCTTTATTCGAAGACATAACGGAATTAAGGAGTAGCATCAACACGGTCCGGCTATTCATAATACATTAAATTATGTTTCAGAATGTGCGAATACCCATACAGTATTCACAATAGCGTTTGATACTGACGCCTATGGTATTTGTAAGTTACTGCTTTTGTTTTAATCGGTTAAGGTTATTTTAAACTAAAACAAATCAGAGAACCGCTAACTAACTTTAACTGACTCTTTACTTTCTACCCAACACAAACAACAAATCGATATTAACTTTTAATGTTTTTAACTTGCATTTAAGGATTGATATTTGCTTTTTTAGTAAAAAAAAATCGATATCGACTTTAATGTTTTGAACTACAGTTTTAGAACTTTTTTTACAAATAAAGAAATCGATATCGTATTTCAATAATTTATTATAAAAATCCGTTCGTAACTTTTAACGACTTTTCTCTAATAAAACATTCCCCATATCGTATATACATGGTATTTACTGGGATTAATTTTTTAAATAAAACAAGACCTCAGTTAACACGTTTTTATTTGTATTAAATTTTATACATTCATAAAAGGATATCTTCACTTTACTTCAAACTATATATTACTTCTAAGTAGAGTTGGACTGGTTGGCGATGTTGGTTTCGGCATTGGTTTCGTTTTTTTATTGATACCTCCGTTTTCGTTATCTTTTTTAATCTCTCCAATTAGTCAACGTTTATTTGAATTATGCAACTATTTCAATAATGAGATCGTAAACTCTGACTCAATTCGTCTGTAAACAAAATTTTCTAAGGTGTTGAAATCACAGTTTTATGATTCTTTGTCAACAATTCACAGTGAACAGAGATTCATGAAATATTTCAAAAGAATAAAACTTTTATATGAATTTTGTCCCATCAAAAGTTACAACACAACTCAAGTTCAAGAAAATTAAAAAATAATTTAATAAGTAAAATTAAACAAATAAATACTGAAAATGAAATATTTTCAGCAATATTTAACAGAAAAAAATGTATTTTTGTAAGAGGAAATATTTTTAATAATTTTCTTAAGTTATGATTAGATATTCTTGCTGAATATCTTTTAAGTGTCTACAGATGTAAGTCGTATACTCGAAAAATGTTATTTCCAGAATATAAATATTCGGGTAAAGTATCTCGTTTTTCTTCAGCATACTAAAAAGCTGACTGATGAAATTTAAACACCTAATTGTTAATGTTAAATATTCTTTTATCTCTCATATAAATTTCTATTTTCCGGCTTCTACCTTCTTTTTGAGAATATCTCAAAAGTCTTTTTCCCTTTTTGAACACATTTAAAACTGGGGTCTCTTTTCTAACAGAATCGACTGCACAGATTCTTCATTTGTTAACGTGTGTATCAGCAGGTTTCCTGCCTTCCACATCTAAAAAGACTATTTATTTAAATCGATAATAAAACTTTATATACATGCGTAAAGACCAGTAAGATATTTAAACTACAAATCAGGTTAAAAAGGGATCGCTAAAAGAGTAGATAAAGTCATGTTTAGATTCACCGTTAATTTAGTCATAGAATTGATAACTTGAATTTAAGTTAAATCATAAAACTTTCGAATAAATTGTCAACTATAAATACGATATTAACAATTGAGTGAATACGTAAATAATGATCGCATAAATATCCATGTTTAGTTTGTGTTGTGTGTACTTTCTTCTTTGGATAACAATATTAGAAAAAGTGTGGGGGTGCTAACGCATTCTATTCCTCTTAAATATTGAAGAAAAACGAGCAAGAAAACGTCAACATTCAACACAAATGAAGGGCAAATAAAATATCCAATACTCAAACATTTATATTAACAACAACAATTCATTTTGCATAAAAATTATATTCCATATTTGACGAAAGTCTTTTAGTGTCTTTTGGATAAATGTCTCTTTGACGGCTTGAAAGAAATAGTGTCTTTTTGTTATTTAAAGCAATGTCTCTTTAAATAAGTTTTGTAAGAAGAAAGACGCACGTGTGTGCGTGTGTACGTGTGTGCGTGTGTAATTGAAAAGAGAGAAAGAAAGTGCCAAGCTTACTATGTGTGTCCAGCAGTCAGAAAAGGGGAGAAGGAATGATTTGACGCGACAGGTAGTCGTCGCATCGTCTTGCGACTGGCCGATGGAGCGAAACAATTCTCCCTGCTGTGTCTGAAGATATTCTGGAGGCAAGAGACCGGATCCGTCGCAAACGACGTTTATATATGTCCTAATCAGCAGGGGCAGTGACCGGAAACATATGATCCCTATTTTGGCGTTTTCTGCGGGGTGTTGAAAACGCCTGTCGACTGCTGTTGAAAGGTGAATTCCATAAAAGAACAGTTTATTTGACATAGTTCTTCAACACAAGCCACACTTTCGTACAAAACTGGCTCTCACGAAAATATTTACAAAGAGTCTCTTTTCAAGTGCGTTCGCCGCACGTCGAAATCACCTTGTCCGCTAGAAATCAGTTTTTGCGCCCAAAGTAAAAATCACTCTTTTCGAGCTGATTTTTTCAACGTCAATCAGCTTATGCCAAGACAGAGCTAATACAATAGCACGCTCAGGTCCTTTGCAATATTTTAGGTTTTAATTGAAATAGCGACATCGTATCGTATTTATTTTTTTCTGGTGAAAATATTTGATTCTAAAAAATAAAATGCCATATTTCTTCAGTTTTTTTTAAACTGTCCAATGTTAAAATGTAAGCAACTAACCCTACCCTAACCCTAAATCGTAAACCCTATATGGATTTCCTAAAACTTACTTCAATATTTATTATAATATTGTTGTTCAATCTCTTTTTTAATTAATTTATTTGAGTTATTTACGTTTGTATTCCATGTCTTTTGTGAAAGTCAATTGGCATTACGGTCGATTTGCTTATTTTAGTATTGTGCCTCTATTTGGGTCGCACAGAATGTATTCTTTAATTTCTTCCCTCAACGTAAATACAAATAAAGTTTTACATTGTTTACATATTTGCTTTCATTATTCCTATTGTTATAATTTACATTTATCAATGATAATATTATTATATGAACATGGGTGTTGGGTAGGTCCAGTCCAAAATCAAAAGCAAAACCATAGCAAGGGTTCTTCTGAAGTTCGAATAAACATCACCCCTAATTATCTCACGGGGAATTTTAATAATGGCCCATTTCATGCTCAAAATATTAATCGTCCGTTTCATCATCATGAGAAAATGATTGGGAGTGGGAAACAACAGTATCGTAGTCATAGAAATATAGTAGATTAGAAATTATAGTCTGTCTTTTTCCAACTATTTTTATATTGTATGATATTATCAGAAATCACACAACTTTCATAAATATTTCCAAATTAAACACATATCCAAGGCCATTGTTTAATCCTTTAAACATGACCTTTAGTCTTCAGTGGAATAGGGCTAAAAATAGATGGTTACATTTAATGCTACCAGAAACCTTTCCAACTCCCGATTATCATAGGTGATAGCACCCTTCTCAAGAAGTCAACATTAAAACTTAGACTGACATGGTCAGATCATTTGTGTTGAAATAAGTAAACACAAGATGTTGCCACACCTCCTGCAAAGTAGGTATAGTCCCTCTAGCGACATAGAAAACTTCTTACATCTGCCAGTATCCTGTATTTCTATAAAGCCATCTGAGCTTGTGCACCGACCACAAGTCTTTCCTTCCTTGTCTCTACAAAAGAGAGCCTTAACCCTACTGTGTACGAAGTTCCAGCTACTATCCCATATCAAAATGTTGAATCCCTGTGCTTGTATTACAAGTACTTACACGGAATTTGCTTCAAGGAAGTTACTTCAGTTGTACCCCCTCAAAGTACATACCTCAGAGAACCCCCACTGTCATCAAAATCGCACCTGTTCACTGTAGAGGTCCTCAGATTCCGGAAAACGTTCTACTCAAATAGCTTTTTTCTTTGGACCGCTTGCTTTTAGACTTCCCTCCCTGCTTGCTATTTCCCGGTTGTACCAACATGCAGAAATCACATATCTTAATCACAGTAGCTCTCTGCGTCTCAGTTGCAATATGGCTTTTTGGTATACAATAAAAGTAATAACAATATATATTGAAATTGAAAATAAAATTAGAAAAGTATAATAAGGTTACGTAAAATCCATCTATCTAATAAACTCTTATTCTAGAGTGTTTTTATTAGCCTTGATAACTGGTGTCACATTCATCTGTCAGGTTCTTCAGATAAGGATCAAAATGTAGTGTGAGTTCTGTCCGCAATTAAAGTAGAATGAATCCCTCTTGAGTGAGGAAATTTTAATTTCTGTATCATCCAGAATGCTGTATTGTTAGGGAGCTGTATACCACAAAATAAAAAATGAACTTGTGTGTAACTTTGTCCGTGGGCAAGGGCAAGTAAATGTGGAGTCATCTATAAAAGAATAAAACAAAAACAAAATTCAAAATTAAAACAAATTATCACCGTGATTTGTATTTTGTCTTTGTTTTTAATAATTAAGTCTATTTTAATCCAATATTATTTAGTTTAAAATGTACACAGATTAGTTAAGTCTATTTTAATTGAAAATACAATAGATTTAATTATATTTTTGTATTAAATAAGAGTTGTTAAGACAATATAAATCTGCTTGATTTACCGGGTATAAGAATTTGGGAACAAAGGTTTCGTAAAGGTACGTAAAATAAGGTGCAATTCGGACTAGTATATTTCTAATATTGTTCTAGTCGAGACAGAAAATAAAACATCAACATTAGTATCAATAACAACTAACTGGCTATATATGCATATATATATATATATATATATATATATATATATATATATATATATATATATATATATATATTAGAATATTACACGTCCTTCATAATTTCTACAATAAAATTATAATTGAGAAAATGCAATGCCAATCTCATAGGAGTGTCTATTATACCCTCTGAACTATTTAAAATCCTCTAGATGAACTTAAATAGGGCTAAAATGTTAAAATGTTATACAAATTGGAGTCATCTGAATTTTCAAGAAATATTTCCGCACACTTTTGACACCCTTAAGTCTGACAGTTGTGTTTCAGAATTCAGAATGATAGGGAGCCGTTAGTCATGTACATGCAAAAATATAAACACGGAAACATATATAACTTTATAAAGATAGAGATATATAAACGAATGTATATATATATATATATATATATATATATATATATATATATATATATATATATATAAATATCGATATTTGGATATACATGTATATACTTTTATAAATATATATATTATACATTTATGCATATATCATATTTAAATATTTTTATGTACGTATATATGCATGTATATATATATATATATATATATATATATATATATATATATATATATATATATATATATTCTTTAGCTATATTTTTTAGTACTTTTAAATTAAATTAAACTATTATTATTATTTTTATTATCATTCATTATTATTTTCATTATTTCACCTCAATTCTTAGGGGTATCTATTATTATTATTATTATTATTATTATTATTATTATTATTATTATTATTATTAATAATAATAATATTATTATTATTATTATTACTAATCCTGTTATACTTAACGAATATATTTATTCAATTTATTAATTTATTCATGGTAAGATAATAAACTCTAGACAAATTATAAAGACAATATAAATCCAGAATTGGCGACACATTTGATCACCGCCCCAGCACCACACAAATTACAAGCGTCTGATCGGTCTGCCCGCACGCACGCATACACACATATACACAATATTATAGTTCACTTGAAAAATACATTTATAAACTCGGCTTTAAAATAACTGTCTGTTTTTTTTACACTTGATTCGTGCATGTCTACTTCCTTCCTTCCTATTTTTTATATTTTTATATTTTTATATTTTTATATTTCCTATCTCTTCTCTCTCGATCTGAAAATCAACAGACGTTCTCTTTCTTTTTTCCTTTATGTGTCTACCTTCCCATCACCCCTCCCTTCATTATATGCCCCTCCTTCCACCTTATATTTTTATTTTTATTTATTTATTTATTTACCCTGTTTGTTTCAGATTTTAGATTTTAGATTTTTTGTTTTTGTTTTTTAGATTTTTTAGATTTTTAATTTTTAATTTCTTAACGGCCTCAATTTTTGAAATGTTAAATTTCTTTTCTTCTTCTCTTTCTCTGTCCCTCTATTTCATTCTCTCTAAATATGATCTGAGGTTAACATCGGATTCTAATTCTGCCTGATGAGATCTCAGTTTATAGTAACTGTTGATCGATAACATCGACATGCCAGTGTCGCAGATTTTGTACATGTCTGTGTAAATAAAATTATTATATATATATATATATATATATATATATATATATATATATATATTCATATATATAGACATACTATAATTATATAACTATATATATACATATATACATATACATACACTTTTAAACTTACATATACTTATATAAATATTAATATTTCTATATTGTTATATTTGTATCTGGACAAATATATACGCCAACCTTAATTGAAGCCCCAAATATCTGTGAGAATCCGATATTAAATAAAGCTGAAAAACTAATGCGCTATCAAGATAAGAAAATAATCTATCAATAAAAAATCACTGTCGAAAATAAATCGATAATCTCATATATATAATTGTACATCTCATATGAGAAAAAAGTTAAGAAAAAATTGAGTTCTATTGACAATCATCTAAATTTTATTTCAGAGATGTTATTTAGAGAGCGATTTTGTTGGAAGGAAATATAATCTTTGAGTGAGTGACAAAGATAGTTAGAATCAGAGCAGAGAGAACTGCGTAAATTCCACCTTCAATTAAAGATGTGACAAATTTATTCACCGGGAAAGGGGGTAGATATAAACTAACAATAATAACGTAATATTTTTTTTCAAACGTTTTTGTTTCAGGGGGAAGGGGCGTAAGAGGTAATCCTATGAAATCCGCTGATGTTAACAATTATTTGGATTATTCCGACAACTACTCTCACATTAGTTGTTACTTTCACAATATTTCGATCGTAACATTCAACCCTCTTCTGGCGCATTTTTGCGAACTTTCGAACTTCTAATTGTGAATATATACGTAATTTCGAACTGAACCCATTGAAAAAGATTGTTGTTGTTCCGTTGCCATGGCCGAATAGCAATATTAAATAAGTATTCATAGTTATTATCGAATGTAGTAATGATTTAACCTTACAACACCTCGAAAACTCACTTCGAACTAATTCGTCATCACTGTTTTGTGAAGCATCCATGTGGACAATTAATTGTATTGTAAATAGTTGGAGACTGAAAACTGACATTATTTACGATGAGTATATATATATATATATATATATATATATATATATATATATATATATATATATATATATATATATATATATATATATATATATAATTAAAAATGTAATTCGACACCCATAAACAAGAGTCAAGTTGACATCTTAGCCCATGCGGCCACAGCGAACAACCATATATAATTCGGTAGTAGTTTTTTAAACCTATACGATCCTGCTCGAGAAACAGTCGAAATCAACAGTGTTCAACTAATGAAGGAACACTGTTGCGTCTCATTTAGAAAACAAGACTCCAGATCTTCTTTAAAATGTGACAACAAATGATGAATAAATGTAAGATTGAACTATTGATACCTGTTATCTAAAGAAAAGAAACTCCAGCTTTTATAAAAAGGAAGGTTGCAGCTACACAAACACTCTCCAGGTAAACTGCAGCATTTATTAAGTAGAAAACCCCAACAACAGTGAAGAAGAAAATAATTAATGAATTATGCTTTTATTAAAAACATATAACGACAACCAACAGTACGAGAAAAGGAACTAACTACGACCACATGTTATACAAAACCAAACGCCAGCTGTTGTTAAATCAGAACACAACACGACTCCATACTTTATTTTTAACAAGGACGACATTGAAAAAGCAGTGAAGAGAGAATGAAATACTAATACGTGCTATCTTGACAACAAGACTTCAGCTTTTATGACAATGTAAAATACTACAAAAATTTAAGAATATTTGATAATGAACTACTGCTACCTGTCATGTACACAACATAATTCTAGCCTTCATAAAAAAAGAAGGCGACAACGATATAGAAGAAGAGAGAGAATGAAAAACTGCTACTCCAGATTTTATTGAAAAAACAAGAGGACAAAGAATTATTATAGTAGAGAGAAACTGAGAAATTTACAAAAACACTCCAGCTGTTAGTAAAAAGAAAAAGACGAAAAGGAGGCGAAGAGAGAGAATGAACTATCGGTACGTGTCATCTACACAACCAGACCCTAGCTGATATTAAACAATCGAAACAACGAAGAAGAGTCTACATACATAATTAATTAAGATAGATAATAAATAACGTGCACGATTTCTTATAACCTCATTGATATGAATCTATAAACAAAGATAACGACGGTAACATGGGGAGATGATTAGATATATATATATATATATATATATATATATATATATATATATATATATATATATATATATATATATATAAACTTCTCTAAGAAGTTTAGTTAGTTTTTTTGTTTGAATGGAGATCCTTTGCTCGAATCGTATCCAAATCAAGACAAGTCACTAGTTTGTTGTCGTTTTTTTACACCTAACTCGAATGAGGTATTGGGATAAAAAGTACTCAGTCGATCGCAACGGCTGGTTTGAAGGCTTATGATCTCTAGAAGTGCGTTGTAGTCGTCCGCTTAAGCATGGACCAAAAATAACTCAGTGATCAACCTGAAACCGATGTATTTATCGTGAAATTTGCCTGCTAAGAAAGAATGTGAACGAAAACAAAATAAAATGAATCTAAAATCATGTAAGTTTGTTTTTCATCTAATCGTACACTAATTAGAAGATGCCGATGTTTTTGCTGGCGCCGAAAGTTTCTCTTTTCGTTGGGGAGAAGTTCTTGCAGATCGATAGTAGCTTTGGAATTGGTCTTATCGATAAATATAGTCTGTACACTACAATATGTCCCATTTCCTCCACAAAGACAGCGATAGACACAAGGTCGGTTTCAAATTTAGGTAAACCGCAGCTTCTTATGGAGGGGTACTCTCGATTAGGACAAAAGTCAAAATTTCCACAGTTAATAGATCGAGCAAAGAACATATACTACATTTTCATGTTTTATACACTATTTTAAAACATGAAACATCATGAGTAAATTGGTACTCAACTGAGCTGTAACCCCTGATATAATCTAATCTGAGTACATTAATCTAGAGCAACGTTCGGATTAAAACAGAAAAGAATAATCTTCTGTTTAATGAGTTATCATTTCATCTGTCGAGTGTCTGATGGAAACATATATTCTGCTAGCCCTAGTAATTAGGAAAAATGGGTTGAAATGAAATTACGTCTCTACTCAAACAAAGTTGGAAAATTAAAATGTGGTTTATTATCTATTGAAAAAAAAACCAAAAAAGTAAGACAAACAAAGGTAACAATGATTAAAATAAAAATTTTAAAAATCGTATGGAGGGTGATTACAACGATGATTAATGCTTTGAACTTGTAATACTGAGCATGGTGGATTAGGGATAAGTTAGTATTATTAAGATCGTTTATTTGAAAGTTTGAATCGGGCGATAGTGATTGATACTCATGAAAGCTGCTCAGAAGAAATAAATTTTGATATGACATTGATCTATGCATCGATAACACACCATACAAGACACACACACGCCTGCGCGAACGCACACACACACACACATATATATATATACATATGTATACGTACCCTAGTATCGAATCCACACATGTGTTCACAAACCAAAACACCCACACCATGGACGCAAATTCTCTTCTCAATGACATGGCGGAGCGATAATATTAATTCGTGTGTTTATTCATTCATTCAATTGTTATTATTATTCATTAAGGTTATTACTTAATTTCAATTAATAATATTGCTAGTTTATTAAAAGTATTCTAAAATATTTTCTGACTGGTAGTTATGGAACTAATGGCAATTAAAATATTAACGGCCGTTGTTGCTGAGGATTTCTTTTTTTCATAGTCTTTGTTGTCCCTTCTACTTTCCTTCACCTGCAGCTCTGTCTTATTCTCTTTGCTATTCTTCTTCTCTTCCCAATCCTACACCTTCTTCTCCTCCTCCGTTTTTGTCTCCCCCTCCTCATCCTTCTTCTCCTTATTCCTCTGCTTCTTTCTGCGCGTTTTTCTTCTACTGCTTCTTATTTCCCTTCTTCTTGTTCTTCATTTTTTCTTCTTCTTTCCCAGTTTCTTCTTGTCTTTTTTCTTCTTAAAAGTTATCAATATAAGCACAATGATCATCATGATCGCAATCAACTCTTTTCCGTATTCTATTCGATTTCGTCTACTTCATATAATTTTCATTGATTTCTTTTCTTCTCATTTACCGATGTTTTTCTCCTCTCCTCACTTTGTGACATTCCTTTTTCTCTCGCTCTTCATCCTATGTATCCTCCTCTTCTGTTTTAATTCTTCTTTTTCTTCTTCTTGCGCTTCCCTTCATGTCCCTCCTTCTCTCGCCTCTTATTTTGCTCGCCTCAATGATGCCGAGTATTTTATTCTTTCGTCTTCCTAAGCTGAGTTTTCTACTTCTTCACATTGATTTTACTTACAATATTTTTCATCATTTTCTCGACTTTCATCTCCTATTTTGTCTTCTTCGTCCTCACTCATTAAAAATAACATTATATTTCTCATATGCCCTCCTACCCTCTTTCACAGCCTCTTTCTCTTCCATCTCCTCCTTTTGCCACATATTATATTCAGCCATTTTTATTTCCCTGTTGTAATAAGGTATTGTCCTCTCGTTTTAATAGTCATCGCTTTTCCCAACATTACCGAAACGGAAGAAAAACAATAGCGTCGAAAATGAGGAATTAAGTCGAATGCGCTTAATTCTAAAACCTAATTAATTAGGCGAAAAAGATAATTTCTTCTCATTAATAGAGTTGAATGATTTCTTCTTTGTTTACGAATATTAGCTTCCTCACTTCTATGGAATCACTTCGGCACTATGTTCTTCCGACTAAAGATAATCTAGACTGGCGTTTGTCAAATTTTTTATACATTTAGATACTTAAATACGCCAACGGTTAAAATGCCAACATATGAGAGGAGTTAGACTCTATACAGAATATATAAGTCTTTCTATATATTTTAATTTTTTGTTAATTATCCAAATACATATATATGTCTTTCTTCTTTATTGGGCTCATCACTCTGGATAGATAAGGCTATACCACCGGTCACTGGGTTCGAACGCCATCTCGGCCGCTGATATAACGTGGAAAGAAAATATAGCTATTCAAGATTCTTGTAAGGGAAACGAACTTCGCAATATTTCTGTTTGTCTGTAGCTTTTCATATTTCGCCACAGATTGCTTTACGTTTTAAGGAAGCAATTTTAAATACATTGATTTATATATATATATATATATATATATATATATATATATATATATATATATATATATATATATATGTGTGTGTGTGTGTGTGTGTGTGTGTGTGTGTGTGTGTGTGTTGCATAATCCCTTACAGGGGGATCATGCAAAAGGGGGGACTGCTGTACAATCGCTTGAAGAGGAGTTGTAAGAGGGGAGACTGTTGTATAATACATTACACATTACAAACGTTCCTATTATAATACAGACGGGACGATATACTACAGACGGGAGCTTTACTATAATAATTATTAATAATAACTAATCCTTCCCGACTGAGGCAGTTCTTCGTAACCACTTCAACTGTTCGGATCTCATCCTCTCCGAGTCGAAAATAATGCGAAATGTTCATGAGAGGATTAAGAGTGGTTCGATCTATTCTTTTTAATACTTTTGTACAAGATTTTAACACATTCTAAGAGTCATTTTTAAACACAGTTTCTAAGAGTCACTTTTAAACACACTTCTAAGAGTCAGTTTAAACTTTTGAACGGGGAGTTTAAACACATTGTTTTCAAGGGTCATTTTAAACACAGTTTCTGAGAGTCACTTTTAAACACATGTTTAAGTCTCCAAACTGCCGATTCATTTTCAAACATAGCATTTCCAATATAACAGTTTAAATATAGTCATTTAGGTCTCTTTTGTTAATGGACTAAGAAAGATTAGCTTACAGGTTCGTTCGTCGCTGGTCCGCTGCTGGCTGTGATCGTGGTGGGGTACCTGTTTTAGGGAGCAGATTCTATTTTCCAAGCAGAAGACAAAACGCTCAGAGACCGGATTTTAGAGAGATTTGTTCACTGGTTTATTTCACACTTCGTTGTCGGAGTTTCTTTCCATTCGTTCCGCGAATCATTCATTCTTCTTCCTCGCTGGGGAATGCCACGTTAATTGTACTGAATCTCCTAAGAGATACAGCCCTCACGGTAGCGATTACATTCTCAATAGGCCCGGGTCGCTTCCAACCCCAAGTAACTCATAACTAACTTTTTACACAAAGTTACATGACTGAGTTTATTCGATCTACCGCTTCGAAGATCGGGAACTAACTGTCTCACGATCCGCCCGCTTCGATAATCGGGAACTCTCTCAAAAACTAAGTTTTCACACAAAGGATCTGTCACGTAGGACCCCTGACCTTTCAACGACTCTCATAACTGCCTTAGATTACCTCTGTGTTTTCACCTTTTGAACTTCAGGTTTTCGTCACTGTCACCCAAACTGTGAGAATGACCTGTACCGAGCTTGTACGCAGATGACACTGTCACAATTGCGTAAGTCAAATGATCTTCTCTTACGTCCACACATACGTCCTAATTTACCACTGCCCTCAAGTTTGTACTTAGTTTATCTAGATTCTATTTCTCTCACAATTCATACTAGTGGATCCGTACACTTAAAAATACAGGGCGTGTCATAATATATATATATATATATATATATATATATATATATATATATATATATATATATATATATATATATATATTCTTGGGAGTATCTACAATCATTTAGTATACAAAACAAAAAACTGCTTTGGTTGTTAGTCAATTAACTTTTAACAGTCACTATATTAGGTTTATTCCAAGGATTTACATTAGTCTTAACATTATTTAATGGATCATTAGTTGTTTACCATGAAAAACTGTTTGGAGAATTTGAAAACTGAACAGTTGATCAGACACCACTTCCCTTAAAAAAAAAAAAAACAAACACGTTCCGGATATTAGATGTATAAAAGTTTGCTGTACTTTTATAGTGTTCGGACTAATCCATTACACTACTTGCGTGGTTATTTATGGTTATATATAGTTATATTATTATTTATATGTATATTTAGTTTCATTTAAAAATATTCAAAATATTTTTTAAATATATATATATGTGTTATTATATATATATATACGTTTATATATTTTTCTATTGAATTTCTTATATAGTTTTGGATTAGCTCAATCAATTTACTTTGATTCATCAGGATGGCGGTAAATGGGCTTATTTAATTCTCTAAATATTGTATTTTAGTCGCCACTGATATTGTATGTATTTTAGGCAGTATTTTCTCATTTATACAAACATTGTTAAAAATAGCAGAATCTATCTGTTTAATTAGAATTTTCTTTTTAATTATACTTCTTTTTTTACAATGTTTCTGCAAGTCTTTTTTGTATTAAAAAGTCCCATAGTTGTCACGAACGCTTTCGATTATTCGTCGAATCATCCTCATGTGTTAAAAGCAAATGAACAAAAAAAAAGATCGACAAAGAAAAGAATTGTTTAAAAACGCTGGAGGAACGCTCAAAGAATGTTTTTCGCAGTCTTCCAGGAGAGACGTTGACAATTTTTTAATTCAGCGACACCGGTGTTGCATCAAATAATAAAATCGCATTGCGTTAAAATTCTTAAGGAATTTGTATGTTCACGAACTCGTAATGTGTTTTTGAATAGAGGGCGCATTAACCACATTCATTGTAAAAGTACATTACCCAGGATGCTTGAATTTGTGTTATGAAAAGGAAGTTCGTTGTTCGTTTTTGATAGCAATTTTTTTCCTCAAGTAATTTTATCCATAAACTGACTAATATTTTATATCATTTTAGTCATGAATGAATAAAAGAGGATTAGTTCTTCTTACCCCCACTGTCATAGGTCATTGTACTTCTACCCAAATAAATTAGTACTAATTTAATTACATATGTTTGTATTCTAATTGCTTACATGAGTCCATCTTGTGTCTGAATATTTAGTTCTATCGAATAATACGGAAATCAAATGTTTTCTTGAAGAAATTCTCTATGTCATGGTGTGAACGGCGCAGAAAAATAGACGGTTTAGATTCTTATGAACTATAATTTAAAATAAAATAAAGTATATCGAAATAGTCTTGGAAAAGATCGCGCATCGTATATTCGTTGTATTTTAATTCTTGGAGCAATGTTCGGATTTTGTTCTAATCTCTCTCTCTCTCTATATATATATATATATATATATATATATATATATATATATATTTACTATTCGCGTTGTTTTTGTTTCGATCGCGCTCTGAGTACATACATATATATAAATGAACCTGTGTTCGCTTGAAAGTGACCGCTATTCTGATTCCAAATGTGTGATGCAGTGCAGAAACCAATTATAATTATAATTTATGCAAAAATGAAGTACCAAATTCCGACGGAGATAACGAGCGAATCATACCAATTTGGTCAGTGAACACACACAAATATAACTTCTCACATTAATTGATATGAAAGGCTCCGTCTGTCTTTTTGTCTGTCGTACATCCATTTAAGTGTCCCGCTTAAATTTGAAATACCATTTGCATTACTAATTGATAGGAGGAGGGCCATTTTCGTATAATTTTTTTCTAGCCTTTAAATAATTCTAAAATTTCTCGAATTTAAAACAAAGTTAAATTTGTCTCCGCGCCATTTTCTTGTGCGGTTTCACTTAGCTGAGAAATTGGATCAGAACTGCTAAAGGAATAATCAGCGGATGTATTTTTTGCAAGAACGTAAACCACACAGGAACCAGGAGTACAATTAATCCGAGATAGGAAGAAAACGTTATCTTAAAAGAATTGTAAAAATAAGAAAGAAGAGAATCACGTTTCCTCACAGGTTGTGAGTAAATTACATTAAACTACACAACCAGCAAAATATAAACGGATAGAAAAAAAATCACAAGTTCGATGCATCAGTAACTGTGAGTAGACTGTCTATTAAATACCTTTGGCGAACAAGGAATTTAAGGGCGTTTTGGGCGCAAACTTTAACCTAAAATGGCAAGAATATATATAGCTAATATATTTTTTCGTCTCGTAAAAGCGCACAGGAGAGAAAACGTAACATTATCGCCGTCTGCTTTTGGACTGATCATCGACCTTGTTTTGAAAAGACTGATAGTTACGACGTCCAATATTTACGACGTTGAAATACGTACCTTTTACTATTTAAGTAGTTGGAGATTTGTCCTTAACATTGTACAAGTTAAAACACCCAACCTTTTATTGTCATATTATTATAGTAGCTCAAATAGCGTGTAACACAGGCTGTTCAAGATAAATTTGACACTTTTTAGTCTTTCTGTTTATGAATTGTTTAGGTGAGGATTAATACATTTGTATTATTCGGACTACTGTTTTATTTTCTCAGTTTGATTAATTTTTTAGATGATGAATTATAAGTTGTATTATCACACTCATCTTGATAGTAATTCGCACAACTTTTCGGTCGATCGATTTGTCTCGCTTTAGTTTAAGACACCATTTTGGCAGTGTCTCATGCTTAAGTTTATGAATTTTTGAGATGATGAATTGATGTTTTCATATTGAGTGAGTGTAATGGATTAAAATTAGCGGCTGTCCTAATCGAACAATAACCTTTTAATTTACGCTTTTTTTGTTCGGAACGGAATAGGTCTCCATAACGTGTATTTTTTATCTTTGAAACCTTTCATTTTGAAATTTTGTTTGGTTTTTAGTTCGATTGTTTTTTCATTTCGAATTAATTCGTAATTGTTTAAATCACAAGTTTCCCCACTGCGAGTTCTTACGTTACACCGGTTAGAACGTTCGGAGGGAAACAGAAAGATGCAGATGAATTAGTATTTCAAATGTAAGAAGAATAAACGAATAAAACACAAAGAAACATCCTAACAGCCTAGCCCTAACTCCCCCACACTAACCCTTCCTCCGAACATCAAACTCTCCCTTACCCTATCCCCTAACCCTACCCCAACCCTAACCCTCCTAACCGTAAAACCAGGAGCTAGAGAAAACGACATGATACTCTAAATGTAAAAAAAAAATCGCTAATGACCTCCGCAAACATCTAAATATATATAATGGACAAAACAAATATAAATCTATGTTAAATACACAAATTATTTGATGGGCGACTCCTGGTGGCCGGTTAGTTAAATAATATTAATTCACACCTTATTTTTATAACAAAAACTGAAATTGTGATTTTAAATCGTCCAATAAATTGAGCTGGAAATTGTAAATTTTAGTTTTTTCTTAATTCCTAGTTTTTTTTTATTAACTATTGCAACTTGTTGAATAGTCCTCAATATCGAATAGAGTTTTTTTTATATTATATTAATATTTTTATTAGTGCAAACCCCGACACTTGCATGTCGATGTTATCGATCAACATCTATTACAAACTGAGATCTCATCAGGTTCTTTGGGAATAAGCAAGTAAATATACGAAAGCTTGGTAAAAAGTATCCAGTTCATCATCGCCTCCGTATCTGAAATCGCAATATTTTATCATAGTTATCACTGTAGACTTAAGCGGCTACAAGAGTTAGGGTATAAGTTCCTGGCTCGTCGTAAGTTGGGAGTAAATAGTACACTCTCCGGCATCTGGGTACCTCCACAGTGAATGGATCGTAGTTAGATGATTTCGGGTTCGTTTATTGTATTTACGTCGACCGGTTTTAATATGAAACCGACATTGTATTTTATCCTCGTGTGTACGCCGTATTTGAAATCGCAAATTGCGAATCTAAGAGAAAAAGTTGGTGTTTTGTTTTATTTCAAAATATTTTTTTGCAGCAATTTGTGTAATTATTAGCATCAATTTTTATATATAATTGGAATTGTTGTGTATCTTGGATATATTAAATAATAAAAATGCATAGTGTTTTGTGTTCTTCTGCAGTTTACGGACCGTGCTATTATTTTAGATAATATTTTCAAGTTAAATCAAATGTTATGGTATATTTTGTTTAGTAAATTGTTATGTGAAATTAAATAATAATTTACAAACACCCCCTTCCCCATCTTTAGAATTGTGTTCAAAATAAGAAGTTTATGTCGATAATCGCTTAAAAATAGAAAATTAAACAAATTCTTGTAGAACAAATACAGTTACACATTATTTGATCAGTATTTTGTTTAATTGTCGATATTTTAGCGAGTATCAACACTCCCCACCTACTGTCAGCCATTTTATCTCTCGTTCTAAGTAAAAAGAAAACTGTTAAAATAAACTTAAAGCTTTTATGTCGAAAAAATGCATTTAGGAAATAAAACAAAAGACAAATGTTACATTTTAGAAAAAAAGGAAACAAAAATTTCCTAATAAAAAACAAACGTTTTTTTAGAAACTGCTCTTATGAATTCCAAAAATATAAATTTTACAGAGTTCTATTTACCCTCAAATTGGCCAATACGATAGATTTATATAGTAAAGTAATCCTCCCTCTAAAATCAAAAATATATTTTTTTAATTTCATTTTTTAATGGAATATCATGCGTTATCTTTCCAAAATTCCTCGGCTGAAAATTTTTTCCAAAAATATTAAATTTTGAAAGTCCTATTAGTTTTTAACCTTAAAGTAAAGGTTCTCCTGTTACCAAACGCAATAAAAGTTACTTTTCTAATGACCTGAATGTCTGTATTTTAAAGTATTTTAACGGCCTTTTATTTAAATGTTGGTTAATCCAATATTTTTATCTTTTTGTGATTTCCTGTTTAATCGTGCGCATCATCTGATGTACGGATAACCATTATAAAACCTTTTTGTTAGCATTTTTTATGCGAATTTTATTATTATTGTTGTCCCTTCGGATTATAGTTTAATAATAATAATACATTTGTAAATTTTTTGTTTAGTCTAATATATTAAGTTAAAAACCGTAACATTTTTTTTATGAATTGTTATATGGTTTATAAAGTTTGTGACATGTAAATAAAAAGGCTTAAAACTTATCTTTAATTAGACGTTATTGAAAATTACATTAACATTGTGACATTTACAAAAACAGTCGCATTTTCTTTCATGCTGTGATCCAGAAGTTATCTCCCTTGCCAAAGTTTCAGCGGATTCTGAATAGCACCGTTTAATACAAATATATTTATCTCCCTCATCTCGGTTTTCTATCCAAGAGCGCCGAAAAATTACTCGGTTTACGTCCAAAAACAAAGTTAAATAACTCGATTTTACTAATGTTTTCCGTATTAGTAACTAGAAAGAACTCGATTTTACTAATGTTTTATTTATTAGTACTTAGAAGAATTACTCTCGTAAGCGATCTTTAAACATCTCCAAAACAAAAGACGAAATAACTCTATTTTACAAATGTTTACTTTGTTTAGCGACGTTTAAGCTGTCAAAGAAGAAAGGGAAATAACTCGATCTTATAAATGTTTTCTTTACTATTCTGTCTTACGTTGTTGTAACCCGTCCAAAAAAACAAAGGGAAATAAGTCGATTTTACTCATGTTTACTGTTGGTTGGAAATAAAGTAATGTCGTATTTTTTACTTCATCACTTTGCAGCCTCCTAAGTTGTACACAGTTCTAGATTGTGGGCCTGCTCTGCTGAACTGGCCCCTGTCCTCTCCAAACTCTACAATAAGTGTCTAGCTGAATCTTGCTTTCCCGATAGCTGGAAAATTGCCTCTGTGGTACCAGTCTACAAGAATTCTGGAAATAGAACCGATCCCCAGAACTATCGCCCAATCAGTCTGCTGCCGATCTTTAAAATAGTTAATGCTAAACTTCTTTCTGACCTGCAGACATCCTAACGGTCATCTCTGAACGCATGTATCATACACTCGACAAGGCAGGTTAAGCTAGGGCTCCTCCTGAAAATACGATCATACGGTATTTACTGGGCAATTACTTAATATAATTAGATCCTTCCTAGACAAAAGAAAAAAATCCAGTTTGTCCTCGATCTAAGCAACATAACATAAATGCTGGTGTACCCCAGGGATCTATCCTTGGACCCTTGTTGTTCCTGATCTATATAAACGATCTCCCTGATGGCATAGAGTCTGAGATTGGTTTATTTGCTGATGACACCACCCTTTACTCTCGCCATGTTGGTAAAACCGACGCAATCATATCTGAATCTTTAGAAAATGACCTCCAGGCTGTAGTGGATTGGTTGGTAACTTTTAATGCCGCAAAGACAAAACTCCTTTCCTTCAATAACTACAAGGAACCTTTTCAATCACCGATTGTCATGGCAAATAACACCCTACCTGAGAGTTCATCATTAAAACTCCTCGGCCTAACCTTCACAGGTAACATGAATTGGAACAAATACATTGAAGACATTGCCAAGACTGCCGCAAAGAAGGTTGGCTCCCTCTACCGTGCTAGTAAACTCCTCACACCTGACATTATCCTGTATCTCTACAAAGCCACCATCCGTCCATGCATGGAGTATTGTTGTCACATCTGGGCTGGTGCATCATCTACTAACCCTAACCTCCCTCCTTGACAAGGTCCAAAAAAAGAATCGCCAACCTAATAGGTCCCTCACTGTCAACCAAGCTCCAGCCTCTGTCCCATCGCCGCAATGTAGCATCCTTGTGCTTGTTTTACAAATACTTCAATGGATTATGCTCCGATGAATTGGCTACTCTGGTGCCCTCTCGACGTAAATTCACTAGACTAACTCGACAATCAACTAAATCTCAGCCATTCACTGTGGAGGTCCCCAGATGTCGGAGAGCGTTCTACTCAAATAGCTTCTTTCCTCGTACTGCTGGCCTCTGGAACTCCCTCCCTGCCCCCTGTTTCCTCAACAGTACAGACATGCAGAAATTTAAAACTAAACAGACACCTCGCTGCGCATATCCCAATCTAGGTTGACCGCCCCCTACCTTCTCCCCTTTTCTTTTTCTCAGTAGCCCCTTACGTCTACAGTGGCGGCCTGCCTTGTTTGGGGTGAACTATGTTAAAAAAATAAAAAATAAAAAAATAAATTTGGTGTCTGTCTTGCTTTGCCTTTCAGATATAGCAATTAGTTGGAAAATATTAAGTGTAACGGTGTCAGACGTCAAAAAATCGGTATTAGTGAGAGAGGAGCATCTGAGACATTGCATGCTAGGAAACTCGGCTGCAGAAGCTACAACATTGGATGAATGTTCTGAATGAGCGAAAATGTCAACGGTTGTTTGCAAAATTTTCTTCTGGAGACTTTTTAACCTGTCAGATCGGCGACGTTCGGCAACGCCAAAATCAATTGATAAATACGCCATGGAGGCCAGCCCAAAGTTAACCAGCAGAGAATTAGCTCAACAATTCAATACAAACCATACCACAATTATTTCATGCGTTCACGAGTTAAGAAAAGTTTTAAAACTTGGACTCTTGCGTCTCCACGATTTAACCGACGCTCAATGAAATCAAAGATTGACTGTTTGCACATCTTGGCTTTCCAGGAATCATCGAGAATCATTTTTGCAAAGAATTGTGACTGGAGATGAAAATGGGTTCTTTACAAGAATACCCGACGCAAAAGAGAATGGTTAGACGGAGACGAAAGTCAAGGAAGGTTATGCTCTGTTTATGATGGAACATGAGAGGACTGATTCATTATCACTTACTAGAGTCTAATCAAAGAATCACAGCAGTAGAATATTGTTCGCAGCTGAATGATCTAAGAATTGCCTTATCAATAAAACGACCCGCATTACTCAATAGGAAGGCTAACGTGAGACCTCACACAGCAATGCTCACTGCGAAAAAGGTCATGAGTTTCAATTGGCAAGTTTTGTCTCATTTGCCTTATTTACCTGACATTGCTCCATCTGACTACCATCTTTTCTGGTCCTTGCAGCATCATTTAAACAATAAAATTTACGAAAATGAAGACCAACTCAAAAATGACCTAAATTTGTTTTTTTCTCAAAAATCAGAGAAGTATTTGTAGAAGGCATCAAGAAGCTAGTTGATCGTTGGACAGAAGTCATAGAAAATGAGGGAAATTATTGTAAAGATCTGAATGTTTCAGATAAAATGTTGGACAAAAACAACATCACTTTCTTTCGAACCTCATAGAAGAATTACTCTGTTTAGCGACGTTTAACCCGTCCAAAATAATGGCAAATAACTGTATCCTAACCCGTCGCTAAACAGAGTAAGCCTGTTACATTTGAGCGGGCACAGAGAAACAATCGGCAAATGAGAGAGTGGCTAGAAATAGAGACAAAGAAAGAAATATTCGACTTGGACATGTCGCTGTATTTAGATTTATCCAGATGACTTTTCACAATTCACAGTGCAAATTTAGTGAATATGAAATTGCTGAGACAAAAAAAAAATTCAGTTTACAGAAACATAACAAATCAGCAAGATTACCAAATGCAAGATAAGTAACTGTTCTAATGAGCTGAATAATTTTATTTTTGTGTTAAGTTATGTAAAAGAGTTTTTTTTTTAACTTTTCCAGAAGCTGTGACAGATCAATAGATCGATGAGACGAACGGGCATTGAAGGTAAGTGCTAGCTTGCTTAGTTACCCCTTTCCTTTCTAGGTTCGTTCGGCTTACTCTCTCCTCTTCTTTCCTCTTCTTCTTCGTCTTCTTTTTTTATTTATTTATTTCTTCTTGGAGAGGGAATGAATGACCTTGCGGTCAGGCTCGAAAAAATAAGTTATAACAGATGTGGCCAAAGTGTGAACTCAAGAAAAGTGTTCACACATGTTTTGAACAAGTGGAAAAATCAGTGTTCCTGGCGACAACGGATAAGTCGCCTCGCCCTCAATGAAGACAGCAACAACAACAAGAACACCCGACTTGAAGTGCGAATCCCAGCATCCACTTTTAAGCAAGCCTGCTGAACCCAGCTCATGTCGTTTTCAAACATTTTTCTAACCTTCACAAACTTTATTGTTATTACATCTTTATAAAATTGTTTCTATATAAAAGTTTTATTTTTTTTACTTTACAGTTTCTCTTTATTATTAACAATATTATATTGTTAAAAGTTAGCACTCGCTAACTTGGTGATCCATGCCAATCATATGTGTTGTTATCGAATCGGTCTCAATTTACGTACACAATATTAATTTGGTGCTTGGTAATCCCTAAAGATGCGACCGTCGTCTAAAATACCAGACCCCAAACCGGGAAACAAGACTTTCCACAAAGCTCCCCACCACTAGTGTTAAAGTTAGTCTTCCACTAAAAATAACCCCGTTGCCTTACTAAATTATTCACGCGTTAAACCTTTTCACACTTGTTTGAGTGCACCTTTCCTTAAAATTGTATTTGCTCGTGAATTGGCTAAGACTCACAACCCTGGTCTTCTGTATTTTTTTTTTTGCAAAACCACGAAGTACTACACGAGGGGCGTCTCTGCAACAATTGCCATAAAATAGTTTTTACGATCAATTGGTCCAGATTATGATCTAATTCACGTTAATGTCCGACATAAAGAGAACATGGCTGGAGTGCTCAAAGGTGGAATTATAAACAGTGTTTCTATTTATTTACTGCTGGACCAAAAATCCTTACATCGATGAAATTCTGTTCCTAGTAGGGGTCTATGTGTGCCCCAACCAACGACCATAGATGGGAAAAATTGTCTTCGGGAACTTTGCGCCTGGCGTTTGCTACAAACACCTGTTGTATTGGCCGGTGAAGGGCTTCATGTCAATATTGATAAAACTCTCATCTCTCGTTGGAAGAATCACGCGGGACTACTACTACCTCAACAGTTCATTTTCGGCGGTATCTCCCGATAGAAGTTGCATTGCATTGCTCCCGGATCTAGAATTATTTCCAATATGTGTCCCGGCTACGCCGGAACGAACGTCGTATGCAAAGTTAGCGGCAATGTGGCACCCATCGCACGCTTGTTGATAGCTACCTTTGCGAGTTGGTGTGTAGTCAAGGATACCGTGGAACTCACCTATCCGCGCAAATCCTAACTGATTTTACACAATTTTCCCCCTCCTCCGCCTAATAAAAAAGAAAGCATCCCTTTTTTTAAGTTCCTTTTTTTAACTTTATTTACAAAAAAATATAACATCCTTTTTTGAAAACTTCAATGACAAAAAAAATATAACATCCCTTCTTTATGAAAAATCTAATTTTGTTTTTTGCTCACTACTACTTGGATTGTCTCACTTCCTAAGTGGCAGTATTTATTCGCCCTTATATATATAGACATACACACACACACACACACACACACACATATATATATATATATATATATATATATATATATATATATATATATATATATAAGGGAGAATAATAATGCAATATTCGGCATTAATCACGTGAGACAATCCAAGTATTAGTTAGCCAAAAGAAAACAACGAACGCTTCAATCACACAAAAAAAAAATAATGTCGGACGGGCCGGTCGATAGTGCACAAAAACTGAAACCTGGAGAATAATATACTATTAGAAAAATGTCAACAATACATTTTCGCACTATTGTTCTATGTCCGCCATGTTTTGTTCTCTCGTTGAAACGAAGGAGTTCATACGGCTTTTTTTGAACCAAAATACAACCCTAAAAAACAAATGAACTTATTCATGTATTAGATGAGTAACTTAATTTGCCTATGGTAAAAATTGTTTGTTGGCCCCGTTCTCGTTGTGTTGATTATGCTAAAAGATACCCAATGATTTTAATAATTGTATTACTTAGAAATATTTAACAGATAAATGTAAGTCGTTCAAAATCGTTAAAGATTTATTGCCCTTTGAACTCTATTTTTCCTAGATGGAATCTGTTAACCACATTACAAGGAGTAAATGTGGTATTGTGGTGACTGAGCTAATTGAAGTACGACACCAAGGATGACCCATTTTACGCAGACTTTTTATTGCCTTGTGCCTAATTTGTTTTCAATCTTAATTTGTGCATAGTTTCTGCGAATAAATAATTCAAAGTGTAGTATCTGTTGTCTTGAAAGTTTTTGTTTTACTTTCCAGCGTCTTTAGGAAAATTAATCTTATTTACTTTTTCATCTGTTTAATAGTTTACTTGATCTTTAGCCGGCCAACGCCCGGTTAATTCCTATATATTTTCTTCATTTTCAAACTTTTGTTTGAACACAATTAATTGTTTTGTTGTTTTATTAACCTATTTAACAAGTGAATTCTCTGAACTGAAATTAACCCTATAAAACCTCCCGTCCCCTCTCTAACACACATATACACCCACTTACTCTCTCTTTCTCTCCTGTTCTCTCTCTGTGTTTTGGCATTAGCAACCGACGTCATTTATGTTTATTTTGGAGTGCACATTTCCAATATATATATATATATATATATATATATATATACTAGTAAATAGCAAACTGCATACATTCACCCCCTCCCCACAGGAAGAGGTAATGGCTAAGAGGATTATATCATGACGCACGAACACTACACGCTTTCCCGCAAAGATGTAGCCCTGACCCCCTAAAACAGGTATGAGTCATCCTCTGGCGATGATATTGTTAAGAACGAACATATATTATACTGGTCCTCCCCTCCCCCCCCCCCCCGAAAGAAAGATACGCTAATGCCCGGGAGGAATGTGTGACAAAGTAGCCGGATCGGGTACCCTAGTTACGCGCTAGTATGCATCTTAGTGATGATGCTAGACCCTACGTAGAAACGAGGTGGTGATATAAAACTAGTACATATATTCGACGTGAATCGACTATCCAAACACGGCGTCGAAATGTCTACGAAAAGTCATGTAATGGTCAATTTTAATAATCGTTGCAAACGTTAGCTATAAAACAGATGTACCAAGGATTTGGGCAACATCTTTTTATCACCAAAAAAACTAATAAAAAGTCAACACTTTAACCTCGTCATCTAACCCCGTCCTCATTACTTGAGGCAGATGAGTGATGACCACACGAAGTGAAAACCAAGAATAATTGTTTTTTTATAACAATAAAATCAGAAAGGGAAACCCCATTTATCTGTATCGTTGAAAGAGGCGCGCGCCCCCTCCAAATCCCAGAGAGAGGAAGAGACACAGAGAAAGGGAGGGGAGAAGAAGAGAGTGTAGCGATGGACATTCAGTCAGAGCCAGGACACAGAACGAGCTAGGCGCCGACACGGGCCAGTTGTGTGCTCGTTCGACCATGGAGTCAGAATGCCGAGAATGAAACGCGCCGACTGAAGTATTCTCACCATCGTTTCCTTAGTTAAGTTGCGACTAAATGACGATTGTAAATGGATTTACACACACACACACACAGACAGACGACGAAATAGCTTAGCGCAAGAACCAGTTCCCCAAAAGACAGGCGAGACAGCAAGTCGGGAAAAATCGCCGGAGAAAACAGAATTCTCGCCATCGCCGTTCGCTTATAGTTTAGGACTTTAATAGCTATTTGTATTCGCGCACAGAGAGACAACGAAATAGTTGAGTGCAAAAGACATTTACCATACGATAGACATTAATTCAATGTAACACCAATTCTTTTCTTTTATCTTTTTGATATTCTGCGATCACTCACTTCTCCGCCACGTGGTATTCTTTTTATGTCTGGCTAAAATCTGGTCAGACATCGCGACTGTAGGATTGCTGGAGAGAACGTTCAAAGTGACAACATCACAGAAGTTATTCAGTACATGAATAAGGATCTACTGAAATCACTGCTGTTTGTGTTTATCATTGATCGAATATTGGAAAGTTCTTAACGATAATGCGGCGTTGCATAGCAAAATGTCCGCCCCGGATACAGTTGTAGACACAGTGTGTATAAGGTTCGTGTGATGCTCTCAATCGACTCTGCCTGTCTAGTTATGTGGACACGAGTACACTGTTAGACCGCCCTTCTTGGACGTCTTGTTCTTGATCCTGCCTCTCATTCTGATGACATTGTCCCAGTAGATTTTCCATTCTTTTTTTTTCATCCAAAAAAATTTGGTCAAGTGTGTCCCCGCTTCCCATGACTTCCCAAACATTCTTTCCTCGGGTTCAATTGGTTAATCCTCCCAAGTGGTGGCTTGATCCGATGGAGTGCCACTTGACTAAAATAATTCCATTCTCTTCTCATGGTCAGTTCATATTTATAATTCTTTTTATTTTACAATTTAGAAAACGATGGGGTTTGAATGTCCAGGATCGACCATTTCTACATCAGTCCCCTTCCCCATTTTGTCATAAATTACAACCGTACTGGTGTGGGGGGGGGGGCTATTGTCCTTAGTTTTGCAGCATCTTCCTTCTGTTCAATAATGTTTGTGCAGAGGAAGTACTTTGTCATTTCTGTTTGAGACCGGTCGTTTTGCTGCTGTCGATTTGAACTACACCGTTGGCCTATTCTCCTGCCTTAGATGCACTCAGCACAGGATTTTCCACAATCTTTACTTTCTCACTCCGCTCAGTAGAACCCACAGTACTAATAGTAGTGTGGCTGACTGCAATTCCTGAATGAGTGTATTATTTTTTCTCTTATCGGTTGTATACTATCTGTTCCCATAATTATGCCCAATAACTCAAATTGGAAATTCGATCGCATCATGGCTCATTCTTGTAACTTCTCCTCTGTCTTGTAATACGGGGCAAGTGATGTACACCCAAAACTGTTAGCATCCCATCGGCATGTCTACTATGTGTATTCGTTCCTTCACATAGTCTTGAAAACTTCATGTCCGTTAAACAAGCTAAAGTACACACACAGCCTGTGACTGCCCGCTACGTAAATGGTACATGTGAAAGTTCCTAGGCCATCGGCCTGTTTGGGCTAATTTTAAGTTTATCAACTATGTACCTGGCTAGGACTCTCATACTTTGGTCCGGCGTGGGTTAGGGATATGCTCACTTCGCTCGTGTTCTTGACGACTGTCTTTTCGTATCCATGTTTTAAGAAAAACAGAACAAAATAACTGCTGATGTTTTTGTTGGGGCATGTTGAAATTACCCGCAAGAGTTTTGTTTCCACACACCGCACCACTTTCGGGCAACACTGACCAAGCAGAAACCAAACCTCAGTTGGTGCGTGCCTTAACATTTTACTTCCGTGCTGTGTACAGAAACTCAGCAAGTCATAGATAAAAAAAAAGAAGCCCGTTCCGTAAACTTCATAATGATTCTATTACCTATTAATTTTTACTGCAAATAGGTCACAAATCAGTAAGCAAAACTTAAGTTGTTTTTAACTAGTTTCCCACCCACACTCGTGTGTTATTGTACAAATGTATGTAGAGACACGTATCTACATATATACACACATATACATACATATATATATAGACACATATATCTAAAAATATGTAAACATAAATGTACATATAAACATATACACATTAATACATATATATACAGATATATATGTGCCGGACCAGTATTGTAGGTGCGTCGAAAGAGAGAATTAATTAAAAATGTTGTCTGATGGACGTAAAATATGCGCCTTACATAATAATGCTAATGCCCTTTTAACAAGTACACTTCTAGATGTGTGTTTAATGAAAAACTCCGAAAATGAGCACCACTGTAGATATCCCAGATATATCGGGTTACTACGTACTATTCATTCAAGACTTGGAGGAAGATATTTGTTATTCGGAGGCAAACATGTGTTGAAACTTTCTCACTCATTCATTGCTGATCAGTGAGGTAAGCGAATTGGTCAAAGCAGACATTGATCCTTGTGTCGCTACGCAAATTGCTGAGATGCAGAAGGCATTACAAAAAATCGGCCGCCATAAGTCAACTGCAAACAGACAAACATTTGTAGAGGGAAGAAAAGATTGCAAAGTAGTGAAGGTATACAGAGAAAACCAGAAAACGCATTCACTCATAGAAACTAAGTACTCGTGATTTCTGGAAAATCTACAATAGTGTGAACAACGGTCAATCGACAATTCCCACGCTATGAAATGAGAACGATGTTGTTTGCATGGCAACTGATAAGGCTGAACTATTGGGCAAGCGTTTTGCCTTAAACTCCACTTTGGACTTGGCAAACCATCCCCTCCCTAAATTCCCATTGCACACCTGATAACCTGGTCATCACCCCGTCTCATGTCAAAGTCCAAAGCCTGTATGTGCCTGATCTTATACCAGTAATAATAGTAATGCTGAGCTGGCCCTGTATTCTCAGAACTATACAAAAAATGCCTTGATAGTTGGAAAATTGCCTGTCATACCAGTATTCAATAATTCTGAAGGTAGAACTGATCCTCTAAACTACCGTCCCATCTTGCTAAAATCTTTGAATCATTAATCAATCTTGCTATAGTCTGGCACCTAGCTAATTTTAAACTTATTTCTGATCATCAATACGGATTTAGACAAGCACGATCTACCACAGATATCACAACGGTCATTGGACAAGGCGCTTCATATATGCAAGGTATTTTTGACAACGTCTGGTATGAAGTGCTTCTCTAAAAACTCCACTCATATTGTATTACTGGTCAAATATTTAATATAATTAAATCCTTCCTAACACAAAGAAAGATCCACGCAAAAACGGCAACTCATGTAGATAATTGTCTTTGTTAAAGGGAGAGTGAGCTGTTAGTGTTCCGTAGAACCCACGACCATGTCATGTGCGCCTCTACTGTACTATTTCTGTAAGTCTATATAAATTAAGTTATGTAGATTTTAATGGTGCACAAATTAAATTTTGTTTGGAAACCACCATATATAGATTAAAAAGGACTCTTCTAACACTAATTTGTTAGTGGAAAAACACCAGCGTGCAATCTACTCAGAATTAAGCAATGCAGTATATGGGTGCATTGTACCGGTTTCAGTTACCTGTAGTTTGCACACTTTTGCGACTGCATATGTGATGAATGGAATAAAATATCCTTGTTAATTTTTCATTGAATCGTTGTAGTGCCGACTGTAACTGATGAAGACATAATTCATCAAAACAATTGATTCACAAGGGTAGAGAACTACCAGATGTTCAGGTTAACATGGGGATCAGTGCCCTCTCGGCGGATCTGTAGTAATTCAAACTCCTTTAGGTATCTCCTCCCATACTTCCACTTACATTCCATAACGTCAACATGTTCCTGTCCAGTAATGATGTTGTAATCGTCATCTGTCGTTTTGAGAATCAGTACGTTACTCATGATTTGAAAATAAATTTTGCTTGTTTTTTTTAGTCTAATGTTTAGCTTCGAGTCTGGTTCCGACACACTGCACTTTGGTTACCGGACATGGGTTGGCCATCGTGTAACGTATTCGTTACTACTGCATGTATTGGTCAAGTCTTCCTGCATTTCTAAGCTTTTACCTCAGTGCTGTGTCCATAAACTCGGCAAATCCTACCTGAAAAATAGCCTGTTTCATTAGTAATTTGTAACGCGGGAAGTACAGTCTGGCCTGGTATTTAAGTCATAGGTTTCAAGAGTTCACATACGGTGCCTCCTGTTATTAGTGAAAGTTATTTTTTTTATTCGCTTATGAGTAAATATTCTCCGTGACTGGATATATATGTGTGTAGTATTGTGCAAAGTGAGCAAGCCTCTTCAGAGCATTACGAAGAACAGCTGTACTTGTTAACCGATTAAAAATCAAAAGAAACTAGTATTAAATGTGTGGCCATATATCTATATGTATAGTGAGAACTGTACTCTGAATAATCAAAGTATAAAAACTATTAATCCTCATGCAGAAACCAAGCCTCATTTGTGCGCTGAACATGCAAGTCCTCCCACATTTTTTATTTCCAGAACTCCCCAGATCCTAACTAAAAAAATATGCCTTCCGTAAACTGCATAAGCCCCTAGAATGCTTGTAACTTCTATTAGATATTCATTTTTAAAGCAAATATGTCACAAATCATTATGCAAAGTTTAATACCTTTTTTTGTAATTTCCCTTTATTTTATTCACAATATAAAAAGATTCATATATATCAACAGTAAATCAGAGTGATTTCCCTTTATTAATTCAGAAAAATATTCAATAGTAAATCAGAGTGTTCCTTTATTAATTCCCAGGGTCAGGGTTAGACTGTCTCTCTGGCTCTGATAGTATTTTTTACATCTTTGTCAATAAGGTCCAAATTAGAAAGGTCCTGTTTTCTCTCTCTCTGATCTTTTAAATATTCTCTCTCTTCAATGGCAATCTGAAATTTAAAAATGTGCATGTGTTTAATAACAGATCTAGCATTCATGACAAAAGGAAGATTATCAGAAGTAATAAATTCATTTTAGAAGTGCAGACTATATGCCTTGTTTGGCAATTTTCTATATTGCACTTTACAGCAAAGTCATCACATCTTAAGACAGGCAGTTTGCAGCAACATGGAGGAGTTTGGCCCTCTTGAAGCAAAATACTTTCACATTCTGCCCTATACACAATATTCCCTTAACAAAGGCAATTGTAGTGCTTGCCAAATATGATTATTTCCTTTGTCGATTTGGAAATAAATTTTCAAGGAAATAACTTGTCGTAAAGTTGGGTGTTCCGTTTTATCCTAAAAGACAAGGTGGACCACAAAATATTTTAGAACTCTTTCCCAAAATTCATGACCATCACACTAAAAAAAAAATACCCTAAAATCTAAAATATTGGGCAAAAAAAGGATTTCTCTAGCGACATAGAAAAAAATGGTCCATAAAAAAATGCAAAAACAAGTATTAGGTATTTTTTTAGTGTGATGGTCATGAAGTGGGTGATCATTTTACGTTAAATTTATATGGTAAAGTATTCCCCCACTCTAAAATAGTGGTTGGTAACCAAAAATTAGCTTAACTGAAATTGCTGTATTTTAAAACAAACTTAATTGATGCAATTTAATTTGAAACCCAAAAAAAAAATAGAAAGAACAAAAAACTGTACGAAAAATGGAAACATAATTTCTTTAGCAGAGAAACAAATGCGTTTGAATTAACACCAAATACACTTAAAATATACAATTATGTAGATTAAACAAGCTTCTTTTTTTTTTTTTTCAAATAATTAAATTTCTTGCATAAAATTACTAATTACTAAAATACAACAGCGATCAATATTTCATACAATTTATAAACAATAACAGCATGCATTTGTGTAAAACTTAAGCAAATAGAAAGTTCCAGAGAAAATGAAGACATTTTTCGAAAAAAAATGAAGCGATTTTTTACCGCTGTCACTTTTTACTAAAAAAACACTATATTTAATCTCCATTTTTGCCTTTACAAGTAAATATTTTCATTATTTATAATCCTTTTTTATTCGATTTATTGAGAACAATAGTTGACAAAAAATCTTTATTAAATGAGATTTACACATTTTTTTTATTTCCCCAACAGCACGGAATTTTTTGACAGCGGTAAAAATATTTCACTAATCACCGAAAGGCCATGCGAAATCGCTAATTTCCAACCTTTAGTCGTTTCCTCACTTATTACGGTTCCAAAATCGACCTGCCCTATTGAATTGATTCTTGGTCCTTGTATAACGATTCTAAATGTAACCTATTGTGAACATTATCCATTTCTCTACTTACCTGAAACAACGTTTGCAAAATTCCCAAATTTGCATATCGCCGAATGCAAATTTACTCCTTTGCTTCCTATAAAACACTCTTCATTAAAATCACCTTTATTCTCGGCTTGTCTGGCCTTCTTACAGAAAAATATTACATCAAAAAAAAAAGAAAGTGAATAGGGGTGAGTGATTTCGCCTTTTACGTTTTGTTCGCTTGCTTTTTTAATTTTAATTCATTTGAGAAGTCATGAAGATTCAAGGCCTTTTTGAAGAAGTGGAAGTGACTCTGAGCGATGGGAGACTCAGTAGTCATTCATATGACGAAATAAATTGTCCTTCCATCCTCGCGAAGGAGAACGAACGAGAAATTCAGTCATCCCTAAGTCCAGTAACGACAGAAATATGGCCTCAGAAGGTAGTTCGTTTTTTTAGTCTTCTTACCGTGTCAGGTTCTTACCAGACAGAGAAGGAGTTAAATTCAATTGGAGGAAATTATTGACGTAAAGGATTAAACCATAATAAGGACATAATAAGGACATAAAATGGACGAAATAGAATGTAATAGTCTGCTTCAGAATTGAAGTCATCTTCGGAGACTAAGGAGCAAACTGTAGAGTGGTCTACTTTTATATCTAAGGCTGCTTCGGAATTGAATACTGGAAAGAAATAGGGAGGTGGATACAGAGTGGCAGATAAGGGGTAGAATCTTTCAAGGCCGTCAGAAGATTCCAAACTCTTTTACAGCAAGTAAATTTAATCTTGGACTCGAGTGCAGCGAAGCCCTCAAGCTCGTTTGCGGGACCAATATACACTTTTATCTTTCAGACGTGGTGGTTTCCACGGAGAGACGATATAATAAAGACAGTTCCCGTCTGCAGTTCGTGGTGGACAAAGAGGGAAAAAATTTTCAAAGGAGTTCTGTTTCGCCATGCAGAACCAGTGGTTTTATGGACAGACGCTTCAGAAAAGGGCTGGGGTGCTCACTGACACTCATCAAGTGGCGGGAGTTTGGAACAAGGACCAGATTAAGAAGCACATAAATTGGCTGGGGTTTGAAGGTGTCCATTTACCGCTCGGCCAGCTGCTACCGCAAGTCAGTGGGATGAGAGTCCTTCTCAGGTGTGACAATGGACCTCTTTGCTACACCAGAGAACAGAAAAAAAAATGAAGGTGTATCGCAGAATTACATCCAGATCCAGCAAGCTTGAAACTATACTCTCACTAAGGAAGCGTTTTCTGAAAAGGCTACCAGAAGACTGTATGAAGCAAGGCAGCCAATATATAGACTGGTGTGTTGAACGGAATATCAATCCATATTCAGCTTCTATGAGGTTGCAGACTTCATCAGGGGATGGATGCAAAGCAGCTACTATTGCTGGTTACAGAACAGCTTTAGCAGTAATACACAATGGGTGGGAGATAAGTTCTATAAATACAGAGAAGCTTTTTAGAGGAATTTTTAATTCTAGTCCTTCAGTTAGGCCTCTTCTCCCTAAGTGGGACTTGCCTTTTGTTCTGGAAGCTCTTACCAGTCATCCTTTCGAGCCTTTGGATTTGGTAGATTTAAAATATTTATATCATGGAAGGCAGTTTTTCTGGTTGCCTTAGCGTCGGCTGCTAGAGTTAGTGGACTTAGTGCATTATCCACCAATGAGTCAAACAGAAAAGAGAATGCCGGTATTATTAGACTGTTACCTAATTTGAGATTGTGGGCTAAAAAATCAGCGTCTGAATAAAGTAAAGATCTTCTATGTCCTTGTCGTTGCTTAAATTGACTTACATTAAAAGAAGTCAGTTCCGGCAAGATGCGGACACTCTCTTCATTACTTATCTGGAAAACCATCATAAACCGGCGTTGATAAGTACTATATCTAGATGGATAGTTTCTACCATTAATTAGACAGGCATACGGGTTTGCAGATCGAAGGAAATTAGAGCCCATATGATACTAGGCGCTTAGCCACATTTTCGGCTTTGTTTAATGGAGCCTCAATTAAAGACATTCTTCAAGTTGCTGATATGGTCTTCAGAAAACACATTTGCTTCCTTCTACTTGAGAGATATGATGTGGGGCGAAGGAAATTTTGCCAGAGCATCCATTTTCAGTGCAGAAAATTTAGTATTCTGCTACAAATTCTATCTTTTTGCTAACATTGTTACAGGTAAGTAGAGAAATCGATATAAACTGAGTGTAAACATAGGAGTTTCACATGTTGGCAGGAAGGGGACATTTTGTATTCAGCAAGACATGTGGATGGGGTAACTGTTGTGCCTCTACACCGCCTGTTTGCCGAGAGGTGGTCTTTTCGAATCGGTCAACATGGGAGTCGGACGTTTGTTCCGCTTGATAGACATTGGCTCTGGTGCAAGTAGCTTGACATTTGAATTTTTACTCTTTTAATTTGCTTTGTTTTGTCTTAGAAAATGTTTTCAAGACTTGTTTATTTTCATGTATTTCCAGTTTTAAAAAGATGTTATAGTTCCGCGTTGGCCACGTGCGCAAAATAAATACATATTCATCAGTGATCTTTGCTCCAGTTTGCTTGCTGTTACAGTAAAACTCTATTTCGTGTACAACAAGGTAAACTATTACGTTTTTTGTTTTGCGAGTAGAAACTCTAAAAACAACAAAAAAAAACCTGCGAAGCTTTACTCAGAACGGAACAATCTCTAAAGTAACAAAAAAAACCTGTGAAAATTCTCCTATCTTGCGAACTGAACAGCTGCTGTCACCATAAATGCATTTTGCTTTTACATTTTTTTATAAACTGCTTCGGCTTGTTCCGTAAAAAACGCAATCGGAAATGTTTGGGCCAATATATGGATCCCCAGCAGAAGTACCATAAATTTTGATCGAAAATGTTAACAATAAATTATTTGGGACCCAGAAAAGTTAATTTTGCCTCAATTGAAATGTAACTTACAGAGTGTATATTGGCAGCGATGAGGATCGATCTATATATAATACACCCAAAACAGAACTTTGTTACACATCCTAAATAAATAAAATATTAATTTAAAATTGAATTATCAAATCAAAAATATGGAATGGTAATGCGCTTCTTGTAAAATTTGCTTTTAAAGTTCTGGGAAAAAAAAATGACGGCAAAAAAAATTATGATTCACCAGTGTTCACACTACTATAAAATCATACAATTAATTACGTCAATAATTTAAATTTCCGGTGAAAGTGTAGACTAGTTAATTGTAAACAAACTGAAACTGTTAGTTAAGTTTTCTGTCATATTAAGCCACACAAAAAAATATGCCCAATGTGTAGTTTGAGAAGAAATTTTGGGTCACGTACGTGACGGTCTTTTTCTCTTATTTAAGCTTTTTCAACCAAGATGACTGTCAACAAGAAGCATGTGTCTCTGCTCCAGCAAAAAAAAAGACTTACATCAGCAGAAAAGATGAGAAATCTCAGAGCAAGAAGAAAACTGTTAGATCCAAATTTTCAACAGTAAAAGCAATGAACTTGCAGAGTACAAGAAGAAAAGTCGAGACACTAAGAGAAAGTTGCGGCTTCTTAAAGCAAATGCAGAAAAGCCACCTACTACAGCTACTACTAGTACACCAACTAAATCCTATAGATCGCCGTATGGGAGGGTTGTCAGAAAGGCTGAGAGGGCCCTTCTTTCCAGTCCTCAAAAACTGTAGTGTGAGGGGGGGGGGGGGGGACGTATTGGAGAAATTTTGGCGACAAAGGCCGAAAACAATTTAAGAACCCATGGAAATGGATTGTCAGAAGATACTGTAAGAACTGTCCAGGATTTTTTTTAAATATGATGAGCATTGTGTATGTTCAGGCATAAAAAAAATAGCTGTGTGGGAAAATGGAGAGAAAAGGACAGAGCCTAGAGTTTACCTGCAAATGTATTTAAAAGAAGCGTATGCTTTGTTCAAAAACACTCACCCACATATCACTATTTGTTTCTCCAGTTTTTGTACATTGAGGCCAAAAAATGAAGAACTTTCCTAATGAACATCAATGAAATTAATCTTATTTAAAATGTGCCGTTTTTTTTTTTGTCAGCCAGTGATATTATCATGCATTTACGGTACACATTTTGTTATTCAAGGACTGACAATTTATTAACAAGTTCATTAAAGATTTATACTTAACTATTCTGAGCAAAGTATCTCACAAGTTGATGCATCTCTGAATGGTTGGGCACGTACGTGATGGAGACTGGGCCTTTATGAACCTGCAATATAGAGTTTTATGAATCCAAGATTGTTAACAGGCAAACTAAAAAAAATGCTTTAAAATACATGTCACATGTCACGTACGTGACAGAATTATGTATGCGCTTTTTTCTAAAGCAATTACTTGATATTTTGGCTCAAGGATGGTATCAGTATACTTGCTTTGTAAAAAAAAAATTGAACTGTCCATGCTAGCAAAAACTTATATCTCTGATGGGTCACGTACGTGACGGAGCCAAGTGACTTTTCAATTATCATGTATAAGAGGTATTGCTCTGAACTTATGTATGAATGCTGTTTAAGAGATTTTTGAAGCTTTTTTAATTTTGAATTTTGAAACCCACCTCAGATTTTTGTTGTAACTGAATTACATTTTCTTGAATATTTTCAGTTTGGAACATGATGTGACGCTGAAAATTCACACGGAGGAATCCAAAAATGAAATCAGCTTTGCTCAGAAATTAGGCCTTCTATGAGATTTTATCAAATTTTGAAATTATGGTAACTAACGGGTTTTTTTTTTCTTTTGGACATTCATTTAGACACTATGAAGTACCTCTGGACTAAAAAATGGTAAATACTTTTTTTGTTCACTCACAGTGTCAAAGTTAGGTCTTTTTCCGAGGGTTCAGAGGAAGCAACTAGTTTGTATATATGCAAGATCAAAATTTATATAAAATTCACATTGAAATAAGTTTTAGAAAGTAAAGTCTCACAGTGATCAGATATTTACAATAAAAGCTGACTTCACAACAAAAACCAGCACACGGCAACATTATCTACATGGGTTATTCTCATCAATTTTAACTGAGAATAAATGTTGAATGGTTTTACTTATGACTTATAAGATAGATGAAGTTAGCACTGTTTTACTAAGGTAAAAAGTTTCGGGTTATCCATTGTAAAATTACTGAGCGAAACATCGTCAAAATGTCCCATGTGCAACGGCGCTTTGGTCCAATGTCACCAGAATCCAATGATTATGCCACACAATAGCTGCTTAAATATTGATCACATTTCTTGTATAACAAAGTTTTTCTTTGCTTATTATGCCTGCATTTTAGTTGGTGGTTAATTTTTTCAGTAAAATGTACTACAATAATCCTAAAATAATTTTAAATGAAAAACATTATCTATACCTAATTAAAATATATAATAGTTGGTTGGTGCAAGTTAGGCAGCACTTTATTCTTATACCAAGAAATTAGCTGTAGAAAATATAGAAGCATTTGAGGTAGGCACAAATTTATGAATATTTTAAATGTTGATTTTCCTTTCAAATTCAAAATGTATATAAATCTGTTCACTAACTGCTTACTCATCCCCTGCTACCAAACTTAAGTTACCTGATTATCTCTATATTATTCTATTGTATTGTTTTGTCTTCAATTCAACAGTAAACAAACAAGAAAACAAGATGACTGATGAAGCTTGCTCCATTGGTGTCGAACTCACCACAAATTAGATTATGATCGTTCCAAAGAAATTGAGAATCTGTCAGACTTGAATAAAGACGTTGTTGAGACGTTGTTGTGGAGAGCTGGGCTCAAGGAACATAAAGGAGAGTTATCAACCATCTGCTTTCATCACAAAAAATATTTTGGAAATGTGTTGTTTGAACATAGAGCAAAGGCCTCAAAGAAGTGCCGTGGTGGATTGTTACAACATAAAAGTAAAAAGGTGTACAGCTGATATCGTTGGTGATGTCAAAAGAGCTGGAGGTGAGAGGGTACAATGTAACACCAGGGCACATTCTTTGTCCTCAGTGTATGATGAAATATGTGAGACTGATCGATGATACAGACAGGATAGATGCAGACTACACCTGTGAACCTTTGCAAACCCCACAAAAAAACTTGAATATTAGTCTGACATTTCTCCTGTTGCTCCTCAGTCGTGTTCATAGTGCCAAAAGGAAATTAGAACAAAGTTGACGCCGAAGAATGTGTCAGAATTGAAAAAGAAATCAAAGAGAAAGCATTAGAATTGAATAGATTATATGATCTGATGGAGAAATTGAAGAAAGCCTCGACTTCAGATCAAATCCAAATCATGACACTTGCTCCTGATTCGTGGTTCCAGAGTACGTTGTTCGAACTGCCAGGGAACTGAAGAATGTGAGTGGTATTTTCTCAAAGTCTGCCCCTAAAAAAGGGAAAAACTCTCCCCAGAGACAGCAGAACTGGTAGTGCACATATATGAAAATGATGAATACAGCCGTCAAATGCCGGGCAAAAAGGACTGTTAGTATTGCAAAGGGTGTTCACAAACAAAAGCATTTAATACTATGTAACCTGGATGGCTGCTTTTAAACAGAAATATCCCAATGTCAAGGTGGGGTTTTCCAAATTTTCTCGGTTGTGTCCAAAGTGGTTACCACTCTTTGTGTGTAGCATACATCAGAATGCGAAACTTCTTGTAGACGCCATTGGTTGGGATGATGCACCGTTGTGAGGCATGTCCTGGCAGAGAAACATTGCAGAAGTTCTTGGATGAAAAGCTGGTTGATGTGGATCCAGATGACGAATTTCATTTTAGTTAATGGGACACAACTGACCATGCCACATTAAGTACTCATACAAGAATACAAAGATTTCTTGATTGACAAAATCGACAATCTCACACGACACTCATAACAAAATGTCAAACTTGACTAAAAAGAAAGAATCTTTGTTCGAATGAGGTTCTTGTCCTTGTAAACTTTGCAGAAAATTATCAATTTCTTATACAAGACGAAATGATCAAACCCAGACAATGACAGTTCACTATTGTGCATTATTGCCCCATGTTAACAAAATGACTTACTTCAGTGATGGCTGTAGGGGTCAATATAAAAATTATAAAAACTTCATAAATTTATGTCTGCATAAACAGGACTTTGGGATTGATGCAGAGTGGATTTTCTTTGCTACAAGCCATGGAAAATCCCCTTGTGATGGAATCAGTGGTTCAGTAAGATGGCATGTGGCTAAACGGTCGCTTCCTTTGAATAATCAAATCCTGGATTATAAAAGTCTGCCTGGAGATGTTTGCAATCAAGTTCTTTGATATTATTAGTATGGAAACTATGGAGGTGAGAAAGTTTCTTGAGGCAAGATTTGCCAGGGGCCCCGTTTTCAACATCGAACATTGGTCATAAAGCTGACCAAACAAGGATGGATATACAGACAACCATGGTTTTAACTTGCCATCAATTCTTGAAATCTCTGACATTTCACCAATGCAATAAATATGTAATTGTGAATGAAATTAATGCAGAGGAAGGCGATGTAACCATCAAGTTCATGCACCCTCATGTACCACGCAAGACATTCATTCAATTGCCGTAAATTGATGATACATACATGGTTTGTTCCAATCAAGAAAATTCTTTGTGTTGTCTTCAACAACATATACAGGAAGAACATACAAGATAACTGATGAGGAGTATGAAAAAACGATTTCTGCATTTCAGTGGCATAAAGAAATTTTAACAGTATGTAGATAATGTCGTATGCTGGTTTTTGTTGTGAAGTCCGCTTTTATGGTAACTTATTTCAATGTGAATTTTATTATATAAATTTAGATGAACGGTCCCTCCAACTTCATCTCACATACCCAAACTAGTTGCTTCCCCCAATAGGGTATTTCTGAACCCTCGGAAAAAGACCTAACTTTGAATAGACACTGTGAGTGAACAAAAAAAGTATTATTTACCATTTTTTAGTCCAGAGGTACTTTATAGTGTCTAAATAAATGAATGTCCAAAAGAAAAAAACCCGTTAATATCAGCTACACCCCATATTGGTGCACATGTAAAAAATTTCAAAATTTGATAAAATCTCATAGAAGGCTTAATTTCTGAGCAAAGCTGATGTCATTTTTGGATTCCTCGGGTACCTGTGTGAATTTTCAGCGTCACATCATGTTCCATCAAGGAAATGTAATTATTAAAATGTCGCCCCGGCGACATCTTGCGCGATTTATTAAATTTTCAAAATTTCTTAGTTTTTTTATGATTGGACATGAAATAACCCATATTCCCAAATAAAAAAAATAAAACGTTAAAAAGCACGCCAAGGCCAAAAACAGATACCTTTCTAGTTTTTATAAAATAAGTGCCAGTCATGAATTCTTAAAAAAAATTTACACCGACCACTTTTCATGGAATGGGGCCAATATATGCAATATACTTTTTCACTTTTCCGACGACTCCATTAATTAGCGAAGCATAAAGAGGCTGGGGCTTCAACTGTTCAGCCCCCACAACCCTTAGCCCCACCCGCACCGGCTGAACAGAACTATCCTCCCCAAGTCTGACCCTTGGAACCTTTTTTACTCACGTACGGGGGGAGGGGGAGGTGTTGTGTAGACCAACCCGTCAATAATTTCCGTAAAAGTAAATCTTTCGATCTGTATCGTTTTTAATTTGCTGAAATTGTTTTTAAGTTTTTTTTTTTATTTAAAAATGTTTACTTCGTTCCTGAAGATCATATTTCTTCTCCAACTTCGTGTTTCTTCAACGACTCCATTAATTAGCGAAGTGTGTTCTTAAGCTTACATGCATAAAACTAATCAGATTTTAACTCGAAATTGTTCAAAATTTACTAATATTTTTAACAAAAACAACAAAAAGGAAACAATTTTTTTTTGTATTTCGAGTAAAACAAAGTTATTTCCCTTGCGCTGACATTTTTTTTTTATAGTAAGTTTTTATCACGTTTTTAACTAAAAATGTTAAAAGATGGTTAAATCTGTAATTTAGGACCAGTGAAAAATAAAATTAGCCAAAATTTCCCAAAATCCTCTCTGTTATGGCTAGTTGAAACTGAAAAAAACTAAGGTTTCGGGGTTTTAGGAACCCAAATATTCTTCTCGTCAACCTTTTTTTCTAGTTCCGATGTACCAATTTCTTCCAAGTGGAGTGTCCCAAACTGCAAAACAAGGTTCATTCAGAGGATTTCCACATCTTCCTCAGTATCCATTATCTTTCGTGCAGAATGGAGTTTTCATCTGGAAATAAAACTTCCTCGTCTGCATTTTCATCATTTTCATCTCTGTCACCTCCTGGAAATCGTGCTTGCATCACTATTATTGTAACCCTTTCTTCTTCCTCTGTAACTGAAATAGCCATCTCTTGCTCCCATGTTCTTCATCGATATGCATGTTGTCAATTATGACCTTCCGGTTGAGTGCAAGCAAAAACTGTTTATCATATTTGCATCAAACGTCTCCACGTCCCAGAATATTGAAAAGAATGTGATTTTTTTTTTGGTGTACTCTCTCAAGTATCGATCAAGTTTATCTTTCAAGTTTTAATGTTTTGCCAGTGAGCCAGCAGACACAGAGAAGATGGAGATGCTCTTTCTGTTTTGTAGATCCATCATGATGAACTATGGCCAAAACGCACTCATGTACAGTTGGGAGGTTTTCAAGCAAAGTGAAATCCCAATCATCGTACTGGTACTTTGTTCCACTCATCCTATCTAAACTGAACTGAAAACAAAAGAAAATAATTGTTATTAAACTGACACTACAATGGTTTCAACTATCTACACCCATTCCTAAATTACATAGGACATACTAAATTAAGAATACGCCGAGTGGTTTGCGTTTAACAGGGATCCGGTAGGAAGTAGAGACCTGATTACTTAACGGTGCAGCACGTTTCTGCACTTTTTTTTTTTTTTAATTTTAAGTTCACCCCAAACAAGACAAGTTGCCACTGTGAAAAAGTTTAGGGGATCACGCTTTTGTTCACATTAGTTTCATGTCAGTACACTTGGGGGAAACAGGGAGAAGGGAGGGAGTTTCAGAGGCCGGCAGCTTGAGTAGTAAAGAAGGTTAGGGTTAAAATGTACACCACCTTTCAGGTAAGTGAGTGACGTCACCAATTTGAGCCCGACCGCCAAGCACAAACTGTTTTTAAAATGTACCTGGTCTTTCTGGTTGTAAATTTCAACTACGTTGAAGACTCGATCAAGTTCTCGCAGTCAAGTTCAGCGTATTACAAGGTCACTATAGTACAATTGAAAAAGGTTTTTTTAGTTTCATTGTGCGCTCTCTGTCTGCACTTCCGTTTGTTGGCGCATGCGCAGTTTATCGGGGCCCCTCACGTATATCAAATGTTTTGTTTTGGGTAAATAAAAATGGATTTTTTTTTTTACGTTTGAAACGGCAAAAATTCAATGCCAAAATAAAACAGTCTTGTTGGGTGGCACTTTTTACCCCCGGCCCCCCTCCCCCCGCGACAGCATTTTTTTGCTCACGTGACTCAATCATACTTATAAACCGAATAGTCTTCCGTATTAACAATTAGCATATATCCCCACCATGCATTTTTTGTTGTTTATTGTTTTGTTACCTTACGAAATAGAATGAAGGTTGATGGATTTTCGCTTATGAGTATATCTCCACTGAAAAATAAATGTTTAAAATTCTTTAAAATCAGTGCTCTGAACCAATTATCAATTTAAAAAAAAAATTGTTGTTACTATGATTGAGTCACGTGAGCAAAAATGCTGGCGCCGTGGGTCGCAAGGGGGGGGGGGTAAAGTGTTGCCGGTCTTGTTTTTAAATTATTTGAATCAATTTCTTTGAAATTCATTATAGGAAAAAGAAATCGCATAAAAACGTGTACATATGGGGAATCGAAAGTGAAATAGTTCTGAATGTTTCCTTTCCGTTATAAAAAAGGGGGTTCAGTTTCCTTTTTAAATCTAATATAAATCGATCCTCGACTTTTTTTCTAGCCGTGATAAGAAATGTGGGTGACATTGACGCTGGGTCGCACACAAGGCCCGCGGTTGGGAAACCAGAAATAGAACAAAAACAAACAAACCTGTGGTTAAATGACATTGTGTGCAAACATTTCTGTTGACTTTCCTCAAAACAGATTATACGTCTTCGTAGAAGTTTTTAAAAATCGCAAATCTTAAACGCTGAATAAAAACAAAACTAGTAATAAGGTTTAAATGGTCGACATTTATAGAAGCGTCGGGTCATCCGGCATCACGTGACGCGATTCGTGCAGAGTTAACAACAAATCGACTAAAAACGCCGTCGTTTCGGATTTATCATATAATGTGGTTCAATTGTATTATAGTGATTATTGGAATATCACAACTATTTATCTTGATTTTCTCCCAAATTTAAATAAAATAGATTGCTGATCTTAAATTGTATTTCTTGTTAATGTTCTGGAATAAAATTATTGCGAACCCCCCCCCCCCCCCCCAAGAAAAAATAAAATTAATCTTCTTTTTAAAGTATTGAGAATGTAATTTTTATTCAATAATTTAATCGCTGGCACACTTTTTTGATAGAAAAAATACTTGCCCATAAAATTATGTAGGGGAGGATAATTCCAGTTACTTCTGGCTTGGATATATATATATGTGTGTGTGTGTGGGGGGGGTGTCTTTTGATTTTAGACGCGTCTTTAGGGATTGCCAAGCACCACACTAAACAATTAATCTTGTGTAGGTAAATTGGGACCGATTCTATAACAACATATAGGTTTGGCAAGTGCTAACTTTTAACAATATAATATTGTTAATTAAAAAGAGGAAACTATAAAATAAAAATAAAACTTTTATGTAGCAACAATTTTACAAAGATATAGAAAAGTGTTTGAAAACGACACAAGCGTTTCTCTTTTTTTATTTTTTATTTTCATTCATTTGCTGGGGACGGGGCATTCTTCCAAATGCATCACCGCTATTTACAGACTCCAACCGAGAGCTCTTTTCAGGATTCTGGCTGTTCCCTTGAGTGCAGTTGTTTGCTTCGTTGAGCGACAGCTACGCTTCCCTGCTCACTCTTTTTTTGCCTGGCCAGCACCCTAGCCTGTGTAATCAACTCCGCCACCTTCAGGCTGCTGCAGAGCTATGGAAATACGGTCTGGGAAGCCATTTATGAAGGCCATCTTAACCATCTGTCGACGGCCTCCTCCATTGAATCCTGCTAGTCCCGCCAACCTCCGGATGTTGTTGGCGCAAACATCGACAGACTCTCTGGTCCACTCTTCAATGGTGTGCCGATCCTCCTTCCGCATCTCCAGATATAGGGCCAGAGCATCACCATCAAGATACAGCGGTATCAAGCTGGCTACATCCGCGATGTCCTGCAACTTAGCAACAAGTAACCTTGCTCAGCCAGGCTAAAACATCCCCCTCTCCAAAGAACTGCTGATCCTCTTTCCTGCCATAGTTACTGCCGGAAATAACTTGTGGTCAATCCGTGAAGATAAATATATAAAAAAAAAATCTGGTGGCAAACCACAGTGGTTAATCTTTTTCAACGTCCAATCGGTAAGCAATTCTTTCAGCCTCACTCTGCTCTCCCTACCGCTCTCAATATTTATTTACATATATTTAAAAAAATACATATAAAATGTGGCACAGGGCCAGAAAAGGGGGGGGCGGATAGGTCAACTCTAACTTAAAAAAGGTCTCAACTTAGCTAGTTCAATCGCGATCATCATTTACCAAAATACCACATTCATACTTACATCCATCGCTATCACCATAAAAATTCATACCATGAGAACCTACTTAAAGCCCATATGAAAATATGCAACGGGGGGGGGGGGACTAAAAATTATATGTACAAAATAAAATGATAATATATACATGAAAAAAAACATTTTTAGGTTAGTAAAAAGCCCCCCAGTTATTGAAATGTGGCAGAGGTGCCGATTTGCCAGTCGAAATCGAAAACTCGAAAAAAAAGATTTGATGCGGGCCCCAACGCTGTATTATCTTACACCTCCTTCGAAAATATCGAAGGGTGATCCTCATCCCGACAAATCAAGCAATCTGTCACCTAATTGGGGAGGGAAGGGGGATTTAATAAGGGGTAGAAAATAAAAAGAGGGAGTGGGAAGAGGACAAAGTAAAAGGGAGGAGTAATGAAAACAATCACACGCTAGCTAAGTTGTTGAACTAAGAATTCAACAAAAAATCCGACAAAGGATAAATAAAAATACAGCTTAACCTAACTTAAATGAAATCTACGTTCGTTTTTCCAACTCAATATTCTTGCCTAAAGCACGTCCAAATACCACTCTAATCTAGTCCCAGCCACTCTACACAATCGCGCACCAGTCACCCATCTTTCACCAAAATCTACCAAAGAGAGTCTCACTCTCTCGGCCCTAATGCGAGCTTTTAGATAATATTTAAAAATCGCAATAAGGTCGAGAGAAGTGTAGGTCTCAGCTCCGTAGACTCGTCTTCCAAATCGTAACTCTCAAAACGGCTAGCAAGCTTAAAAACGTAATACGTTTTTGTCTATCAGTTGTCGGAGCCCAGTTGCTACATACATTAATGGTCAAAAGAAAACACATCAAGGATACGAACCACGAAGTCTGAAACAAGCCTAATCAGCGGCGCGACAATGTAGCAAGAAAGGAGGGCGTGACTTACGGTCTCGTCGCCGCATCTAACACAAGTCGGAGAATTACTCAAGCCGGCTGAATGAAGCTTCTTACCGACCCAGAGTGCATTTCTAATCGTTAGCCAGGTCGTTATCAAGACACCTTAACCCAGGCGCCCAAGGCCAAATTGAGCTAAAGCTCCCCCCTCGCCAAACCGAGCCCCTCAATCCTATCTTCACGGACAGCCCCCCTTACCATCACCCGATATAATGCCTTACGGGACAACAGCAGGGTGTCAGAGAGGCCATCTGTCACCCTTAAAAGGAACCTCAATGCATGTTTACATTCACGATAGAAGGAGCACTCGCCTCGGGGTAACCTATGTGCCTCCCCCTCATCCAGTGCACACTTCTAAAAGCCGGGAAGGCTTTCTTCGCGTCTTCTTTCCAGAAGCCACCGTTTCCCTCACATTGTGAACTCATTCGGTCTAGAAAAAATAGCCGAGTGTGTGACATCGAATTTCGATGTTTGGCATACCCAAACCGCCCTCAGAAGGATGAAGGTAACAAATCTCGCGATGGACCATATGGGACTTTCCAAGCAATAAAAAGTTGAAAAGAACCCGCTGCAACCCGAGCAGTGTATCCGACGGGAGTGGAAGTACTGAAAGACGATACAGGATGATCGGGTAAATGTGAGAAGCACATACGTCCGATCTCCCCTTCAATGAAGACAAGCTACAGCCCTTATCGATTTCAAGACTTCCGACCAATTTTTCTCCAGCTGAAGATCAGGACCGAACCAGATGCCGAGTAGCTTGCAAGGTCCATCCGTCCAGCTAAAGGGTCCCTGCAAGGAAACACCCTTCCAGGCACCGATGCGCAAGCCAACAGACTTAACGCAGTTTATTTGGGCCCCTGTCACCGTTTCATATGTTCTGATTTCTCTGCCGACGACACTAATCTCGCCATTGCTCGTTACAAGCACAGTTACATCATCGGCATAGGCAGAATACTTCAACGTGGTGCAAGCACCTGGCAGAGTAATTCCACGTAGGACCGGATTCACCCTGAGCCTGTTAAGGAAGGGTTCCAAAACAAGCAGATAAAGCATCGGTGAAAGAGGGCACCCTTGACGAAGAGATCTGGACAATCTGAAAGCCTTCGACCTCACCCCATTCACTTCCACCCTAACACCGGGGTTCACATACAAGAGGCGAATCCAAGAGCGGAATTGTGGGCCAAAACCAGCCGCAGACAAAACAGCCTCCAAATACCGATGGTCCCCCCTATCAAATGCTTTAGACTGATCTAAATTGATCAGCGCGGCAGTGTCGACTTTATCAATGATCAAGCGTATCGAATGCAAGTTATCCTGAATGGTCCGACCCTTTACAGCACAAGTCTGTTCAGGGCTAATAAGACCAGGCAAAACAAGTTGCAGACGATTGGCTAAAATCTTTAACTCCGCATTAAGCATTGTTAAGGGCCTAAAATTATCTAACCCATCCCCACCATTTTTGTTTTTGCGTACTAGCTTCAATAAACCCATGGTCACGTACTGATGAATATTCCCATTCCTAAACCACGAATTGAACAAAACTGCCAGCAAAAGAACAAAAATGTGCGACATCCTCAAATACACTTCATAGGGCAAACCATCAATCCCAGGAGATCTGTCAAGACCAATCCGCTTTAACGCTTCCTGTACTTCATCCTCTGTTATGCAACCTTCGCATCTAGCCGCTTCGGTCGCCTCAAGGCGAGAAAAGTCAGCCAAATAGGGGTCGAATTGTGCTAAAGACAAACCGGGTTCCTGAGTAAAAAGCTCCTGAAAATGAGAGCAAAAAGCCTCCAGAATACCTTCGTTTGTAGTCACGAGCCGCCCATCCGGCAATGAGACACGAGCGATATGTCGAGACTCCTCTGCACACAATTCAGCGGCTAAGTTTGATGCTTCCTCAGACATTCTTTTTAACCTAGCCCTAATTACTAAAGCCTGATGTTCTTGGTTAGCCAAAAAATTCAGCTTAGCCTTAATTATAGTGACACTAGAGCTATCCCCCACCTCCACCGCCCGATCTAATCTAGACTCTAGTGTCGCTTTAACTGCCCTAGTTGTTAGGTTGAGCCGTCTGCTAAAATCGGCAGTAAAGGACCTAATCACCTTCTTAAAATGAACCCACTTCCTATTCCCAATTACAGCCCCCGTCAATTCCCGCTGTAATGTTAGTAGAAGCTGGTCCCGGTAGCCCTTCACATCGAACAACAAAGTGTTGAGCTTCCAGTACCCATCTAATCTAGGCTTAGGTCTATCTAAGTTCACACGGACCCGAATAAGTCTGTGGTCCGAGTAAACACCCCTACGTCGACTCTCCTAATTAAGAACCGATCGATATAGCTCGAGACTTGTCTTAAATCGGAACCGCGTCTAGATGTCCAAGTCCATACCCTATCACGGGGCTTTTCATTCCGGAATTTGTCGATAAGATCAAACTTATCGAGAAAGTCCCGAAATATTTTGGCATCAGTGTTAGTACCCCTAGGCAGATTACGGTCTAAATCGGGATCCAGGACCGCGTTCCAGTCTCCCGCTAAAATGACCGTCCGAGTAGTATTCAAGAACTGCTCGATTCGCCGAAAGAAAGAACTGAGCTCAGAATGGCTATTGGGAGTAAACCCCAACGAATCGAAATGCTTTCCCCTTTATGGTAATATCCAAAACACATAGTCTCCCTTCCGGATCCATGTAGCAAGGGTCACACGACGCATCTAAAGTCTTGCTTACCAGCCAGGAAACTCCCCTTGCGGAAGAATTAAAGTACGCTGAATAAACGTGAAAACGCCTAGCCAACGCACCCCAATGGTCCCCTGAATTCAGGTGGGTTTCCTGCACACAACATATATCCACTCCGAGGCGCTGAAGGTCAATAGCGACCCGAAATTTACAGTCATTCGCCCTCAGGCCCCGCACATTTAAACTTGCTAGATAGAGAGCCATAAAGATGCATTCGGGTTGGGTTTAAGAAACGAACATAGATGTAGTCAGGATACCAACGGCTCTCCGAAAAGACTGCTTTCCCATTTTGTCGTCAATCAGACCATCATGGGAGATGCCGCCAATATCATGAGGATAAGTTAATTTTGCTATTCTATACAGGGATGGGTGAATTTTTATGGGTAGTCTCCCAAAACAATCGTTTTGAAGTTCCATTAACTCGCTATTTTTTTTACAATGGCTAATGGGGGAGTGAAATCAAAGGCGCTGTTTGCCTCCTCCAACATCTGCCATAGCGCCTTTGCCACTGTTCTTTTTCTTACTACCGTAAGCACTCTAGTTGCATTGGAGAAGTTTGCCGGGTCTTCAATGGATAATCCTCCAACCTCATCGAATTTTAATAGTCCGATGAGGTTGGTACCACGCAAATTTTTGACAGTCTCAACTTGCGTTTGGGTGCTTTTACAAATATCCCTTCCCGAGAGAAAAGCAGATTTTTTAACTCTCCTTTTCTCTAGGGAAGGACTTCTGTCTTTTCTGCGTAGCGGGTGGGGGCGGAGGCATGTCATCCATGGGAGAAGGGGAGGGGAGCTAGGCTCTATGGGAGAAGCTGGGGGAGGCGCAGGGGAGGGATGCTTTGAGGGGGATGCAGGTGGAGTGTTTCTGGGGGTATTTAAAGGGGAAACAAAAGGAGAAGGTAAGGGAGATTTGGGATTTTTGGGAACTTTTTGTGGGCTTAGGGGGATAAGTTTGTACGGTTTGTCCGTGATGGGACCGGTTATTGGTGGGGGCATTGATTTGGGGGACTGAGGATTTTAGGGGGGGGGGGTCGGTTTGGTGATCGGTTGGGGACTAGGTTTAGGGGTTGGGTCAGGAGTGGTTTTGGGTATATTACTTTTGTCCAATTTACTTTTTACGGCCTTCGCATTTAAATAAGAGTCTCTACCGGGGTCATTCTTTAACATTTCCCTTCTCGCATCTCATCCAATGATACACGTCCCGGAGTCTTTTTCCCTGGTATGATAATCCAGCCTTCCTTTTTATCTTCATCGTCAGGTCTTTTGCTTGATGGTAGTGCCGGGAATTAATCTTCCGAATCATCGGTTGCAGAATTAATGGTATGGCCAATCTTTGGATGCGTGTCGAGGTGAGGTTTCGTGATTGGGGTAGTCGTTTTCACAGTTGATTCTTTCTTTTTGGGGCAATCCATGGTAAAGTGACCCATTTCTTCACAGAACCAACATATGGGTCTTTTTCCTGTTAAGATAATCGGCAGTTTTTCCTTCCCTATATGAAGGTAATAGGGGATATTTTCATATGACTTTTTGTCAACTAGAATTTCAAAATTCCAGATACCTGGAAACTTGTCATAACTGACGTCAGTAATTTCCCCAAATTTTAAGAGGAAAGCACAAATGTGTTCACCTCTGACGTGAAATGGCACGTTAAAAATTGAAATGGGGGATCTCCTCCTCCCCATATATTCTGTGCGTAGGACATACTCCGGTGTAATGATTTGTGTCGAGAGTCTGCTACATGTGTTCTCATCCAAAAAAAGCGCTGACCAGTTGTTAAATCCTTTTGATTTGATCAATCTTTGAGGTTTAAAACCCGCTATATGTAGGAGTTTTAAAATTAGCTCGGGAGTTGCTCTAATGGATTTTTTAATCTTTTTATCAACGACAAATAAAGATACCGTCCGTTTCAGTATTTCCTCCAACTTCGGGATGTCGACAAGAATACCGGTCTCCGTGACCATGTGCGAGCAGTTTTTCGCCTCCTCAATGAACTCCTTCACGTTAATAGTAACTTTTGGTGGCTTGCACTATTCCGTGTTCTCAATGTTGGACATGTCTCCAGTCATCTAGTTAACAAACTAGAGACCAAAGAAAAAAAAAGGAGAAGAAGAAAAAAAAAAAAAAAAAAAAAAACGCGTTGTTCCAAAAAAAAAAAACAGCAACAAAGTTCAACAAAGAAAAAAGTCCAACGGGTAAATAACAATAACAGTAACAAATAACAAAAATGGCGTCAACAGTATAACAATATAGAAAATAATCACCTGCTCAATTTTAAACAATCGTAACAAACACTCACTTTTCTCCCTACCACTCTCTACCCGCTCAATGAAAAGAGTACAGTTTATATATTATTTGCCCCACCTATGCAAATTGACTGTCAACCAGAGCCATCTAGCTTTCAAATTCTCCAAACAGCCAATTTGCAATGGGGGACAACTCAAACCACACTTTCTGGATCCATTCCTGGCTAGGGTAACTTTGCTAACCACACCAGGTATACTTGCTAAATACTTTTTCAAGTTCTTCTTCATGAGTCCAGTGGCTCCTATGATAACTGGAATGATAGAGATCTCTTTGAGGTTCCAGTTTCTTTTCATATCATATATTAGACCCTGATATTTTGTTATTTTCTCCCTTTCAGCTCTATTTAGGCCCCCATCATTAGGGACACTGACCTCAACCAAAGTTGCCACTCTCTCTCTCTTGTTCCATATTACAATGTCAGGTTTGACAGCTGCGTTTTCCAAATAGGTAGGTGTGGGGATTTCATGGTCATAATGGATGGTGTATGTCCCATTCCCCAGTTCTCTCAGGTAGATGTTCCCAGTGCCTGCTGCTACATCTGATATTCAGTTTCTTACAGATGGTCTAGTGGAGGTACCCGCACACTCCATTATGTCGTGCTGTATAGGAGCCATCTGCCAACATGATTTTGCAACTCGATATCAGGTGGCTCACACTCTCCACTTCAGTGTGGCAAAACCTGCACTTGTTGTCCTGACTGAAACCAGCCGTATGCGTGGGTGCGTGTGTGTTTACTTGGGTTAAGCTGTTATTGTGGAAATACAGCAGGCGTACTTAAAAGTGGATGTTGGGGTTCACACTTCAAGTCGGGTGTTTTTGTTGTTGTTGTTGTTGTCTTCATGAAAGCGAGGCGACTCATTCTGTGGTCGCCAGGACACTGATCCTTTTTCAATAATTCGCTGGTTTTATCAAAGTTTATTTCGCACCTACTTGTTAAAAACATGTGAACACTTTTTCCTTGAGTTCACACTTTGGCCACATCTGTAATTACTCATTTTTACGAACAGCTGACTGCAAGGTGATTCCCTCTCCAAGAAGAAAAGAAAGAAATGAAAAGAAGAGAAAGAAGAGGAAAGAAGAGGAGAGAGTAAACCAAATGAACCTAGAAAGAAAAGGGGTAACTAAGCAGGCTAACAATGCCCGTTCGTCTCATCGATCTATTGATCTGCCACACACAGGTCTTTTTCTGTTTCGGATTCCTTTAGGTCTCTAATTTCTCCGTTACTGTCCTTCATTGTGTATGCTGTTCTGTTGTTGATGTGCCGAAGTGCATTACACTATCCTTACTTGCGTTGAACAGTAATTGCCACTCCTCCGACCACTTTGATAATTTGTCCACGTATATTGCTGATGTGTCCTCTGATGTGGTAGTCTTGCCGTACATCTTTGTATCATCAGTGAAAATACGCACAACACTTTTAGCTGGTGGAGACAGTTGGGGGTCACCAGTTGTAGCTTGTGGTAAGAGACAGGGTTAATTAAGAAGGTTTAATTAAATCAGGAAGAAAGTCAGAATGAAAAACTTACTTGGAAAAATTAGTATGTCTGTTCGAATGTTACATAAAGGAAGCGTTCACCATTCTTCCTTGAAATAAATAATCTCTCCACAACTAAATAGATATTAATATCTATTCACGGGAACACAGGAACAAAATAGAGATGGTTCAATTGGCTGGCTCATGTCGTTTAGATAAAGTAAAATATTGGGGTTGAACATCTCGCATGCTCATGGTTGAGTCAGGTCGAGAACAGGATAAGGTACATCTGCTCGGCATGGAGAAAAACTTGGAACTGACCTGACATTGTATATTGTCTTTGGCACCAAATATGTTGACACAAGTCAATGATTATGCATGCGTAAAGCCGAATTACCATTTCAGTTAAAATTGGTCATTGGTCCGAGAACGCTTCCCTGAGGAATCCCATTGATGACATCAGTTCACTTGGATATGTGGCCATTTACGGATATGTAGGAAGCTGTTTTTGTTTTTTTTTAAAGATATTTCAACCCAAACAAGGCAGATCGCCACTGTAGACGTAAGGGCTACTGAGAATTAGTTGGGGAGATGTCTGTTTACATTAGTTTTAAACCTCTGCATGTCAGTATAGTTGGGGAAACAGGGAACAGAGAGGGATTTTCAGAGCCCGGCAGCATGAGGAAAGAAGCTGCTGGAGTAGAAGGTTCTTCGGCATCTGGGGACCTCCACAGTAAATGGATGGGACCTACCTGATTGTAGGGTTGTTCTAGTGTATTTGTGTCGAGGGGCATTAGAGCAGCTAGTTCATCGGAGCACAATCCATTGAAGTATTTGTAAAACAAGCACAAGGATTCAACATTGCGGCGATGGGACAGGGGCTGAAGCTTGGTGGATAGTGAGGGACCTATTTAGTTGGCGATTCTTTACTAGTGGATGATGCACCAGCCTAGATGTGACAACAATACTCCATACATGGGTGGATGGTGGCTTTGTAGAGATACAGGATAATGTCAGGTGTGAGGAGTTTACTAGCACGGTAGAGGGAGCCCATTTTCTTTGCAGCAGCCTTGGCAATGTTTTCAATTCATTGCCATGGCAATCGGTGGTTGAAGAGGTTTCTTGTTGAAGGAAAGTAGCTTTGTCTTTGCAGCATTAAAAGTTACCATCCATTTTTGACCCCAATCCACTACAGACTGGAGGTCATTTTCTAAGGATTCAACCATTGCTTCGGATATGTACGCATCCGTTTTGCTCACATGATGAGAGTAGAGTGTGGTGTCATCAGCAAATATACCTATATCAGACTCGATGTCATCAGGGAGGTCGTTTATGAAAAGGTCCAAGGATGGATCCCTGGGGTACACCTGCATTTATGTCATATTGCTTAGATGAACGGTCATCGAGGACAAACTGGATCTTTCTTTTGGTTAGGAAGGATCTAATTATATTAAATATTCATCCTGTAATACCATATGAGTGAATATTTAGGAGGAACCCCTTATGCTATACCTTGTCAAAGGTCTTGAATATATCAAGCGCTACTGCCCTAGCTTCACTTGCCTTGTCCAGTGTACGATATATGCATTCAGAGATGACCGTTAAGATATACGTAGTAGACCATGCTTGTCTAAATCCATACTGGCGGTCAGAAAAAGTTTAGCATTAGATTGATTAAGGATTCAAAGATTTTAGCAAAGATACAGAGTAGACTGAGAGGGCGATAGTTCTGAAGATCAGTTCTATCCCCAGAATTCTTGAAGACTAGTACCACAGAGGCAATTTTCCAGCTATCAGGGAAGCAAGATTCAGCAAGGCATTTGTTGTAGAGTTTGGAGAGGACAGGGGCCAGTTCTGCAGATAATTTCTTTATTACTATTACCGGTATAAGATCAGGCCCACAAGCTTTGGAAGTGTCAAGGTTTTTTTATGATGACCCTGACCTGAGATGGGGTGATGATCAGGTGTTCAAGTGTTGCTTCAGTCCACAATGGGAATTTAGGGAGATCAGCTGCCGTGCAAACGACATAATTGTGGTTTGATAGCAGGGATGTGTTGATTTTCCATTGTTCACCACACTATCATAGATTTTCCAGAAATCGCGAGTGCCTAGTTTCTATGACTGAATGCGTTTTTTCATTATCTCTGTATACCTTCTCTTTGCTTCACCTATCACTGCTTTACACAATTTTTTTATTATATAAATTTCTGTCTATTCGCAGTTGACTTGGCAGACGAACTTTTCAGAATGCTTGCTGCCTCTCAGCAATGACAGCTGCATATTTCCATTGAGTGGAGTGAGGTTTGCTGAAGAATTTTCGCATGGGGACATAGGTTTCAATGCCTGCTTTGACTTATTCGGTTAACTTATTTGCACACTGATCAGCAGGGAGTGAGAAGGTTCATAGTCGCTGATGTGATCTCTGATGGACTCAAAATCGGCCTGCTTGTATAGTATCTCGTTGTTTTGAGCAACGACTCATCAGCTTTTGAACGAGTTTTTAGGGTGATAGCAATCATAACCACAACGTGATCAGTGTTCCCGTTATGGGCTTTAGTCACACAAGCTTCGGGCAGTGAGGTCAGGAACAGGTCGAGAAGTGAAGCTTACTGGTCTACTCGATCAGAGAGGCGGATCGGGAAAGTGACAGACTCTGAGAGGGAGTGAGCTAAATGTCATAGCTCTCAAGTTTGTCCACCAGCTTCTTGTGTGGCACTGTGTCAAAACCTTTTTTAAAGTCCTAGTAGACGACATCTACAGGGTTTCCCTGATCCAACATTTCGGCCCACTCGTCAAGACATGTTATCAATTGCGTCATGCTGGATCTACCTGGAACAAATCCATGTTGCTCATCACAGAACAAGTTGTTGCTGACGAAATGTGTCACTGATGATGCCTTCTAACACTTTGCACAGTACTGAAGTCATATCACTGGTTGGTAAGTTGCCCAGCGTATTTCGTTCCCCCTTTTTGAAAAAGGGGTAACTTGGCCTTGACTTGGTAGTTCTCCTGATTCCACAGGCCAACTAAAGATTGTCAAGAGGGGTTTAGTGATGTGTGGACAATCTCCTTAATGACTCTTGGGTGCAATCCATCTGGTCTGTAAACTTTCTCAGTTGTTTCTCAATATCTTTCTCTCTATAGTAGATAGCTCAAGATTGCATCTGTCTCCAATTGTAGGCACTTTTCAAAAAAATCTTTTGAAGACACTGCAGAAGAAGTTGTTCAGGATGTCAGCCTTAGACTCATTGTCAGAGTGCATGTTACCATTGCAATCCTTCAAATCACTGACTCCACTCCACTCTTTATTTTGTATATTGCCTTTGGATTTACCTTTGCTTTATAGACTAGTGATTCGTCAAATGTCTTCCTGAGATTTATGGTGTAGTTTCGCAGTTTATTTTTTGCCTTACAATATTGTTCATAATCATGCAGATCCTGTGAGTCTGTGTACTTTTTTTGAGTGCTACGACATCTGATGGGTCGATCAATGTGCTGAATAAAGAAACTGTCTTTCAAACACTCCCAAAACTGGTCACACTCTAATCCCTCCCTGTCTGTCGCAACACTTCTCCAACTATCATAAGATTCTGAAAGTTCTTATCTTAGACTGCCTTCAATAATACTTCTAACTTTCTATTGTTTGTGTCATCACTTAATAATACAACCTTATTTTTTCCTACTTTGATATTTACCAAAGCTGACTGTGTAAATTTTCAGTCTCAAGGTTAAAATCCTATACCATATATAGATAACAACAAAATCGAGAGAGTTCAGCAAAAAGCAACAAAGTTGTGTTCCTCAATCAACGACCTGCCATACGAGGATAGGGTTAAAGAGATGAGACTATTGTCAATGCACTGCCGACGTTTAGCACAGTTATGGGCCTGTAATCGTCTAGTTCTTCCCCACCCTGCCTGTCTCGCTTCTTCAGCAATGTGATCATTCCCCTGGTGACTTGACCCGGGATAGAACTCTCTGTCAGAATTGGTACAGACATGTGCGACAGCCTCAAATACATTTCGTGTGGCAGACCATCAAGTCCCAGCAATTTAGTGCAGCCGACTTGCTTCAACGCAGCCCCTTGAATGTATGACATGATATAAAGTCTACCTCGCCTCTTCTAACTAACATCTTATCCAAATAAGTATACGGGTAGGAAGACATGCTATTTGTCTATGTCCATGATTAACACGAACCTGTCGACCAGTTCGCATCTAGCCATCAGCCAGGCTGGTCTCACATCTCTCTGTCCCTTTAGCTCCATCCCGATATTGTCTATCTTGGGATCAAGAATGGCATGTCAATCCCCTATTAAAACTACATACTTTGAACATGCGACGAATGCATCCCGAAAAAAGGAGACACTTTCTTGAGGTGTGCTGGGCGCATGAACTATAACAAGCTGAAACACAAATGGCAATATCGGCCACAATCAGCCTGCCCCCTGTCAACATCAACCGTCGCGGATAGGATGCGTTACACCGTTTCCCCGGGGATTCCCATATGCTGAAAAGACGTCATAGTCTCTGGTCAGCTAATCCCTGGATGAAACGAAGTGCGCCACCTTGATTGCAGCTACATCCACTCCCAGGAACAAGAGATCCCTCTGGACTTGAACTACCTGGTTTGAAGAACTCAAGCTCCTCGCATTCAAACTAGCTAAGCACAGAGTCATGGACTCACGTTAAGCAGTGTCACACCCGGTTTCGAAGTCTGCCGGCGAAAGGACTCAACGCTATGCACCATGCTCATCATGACAGCTGTGCACAATGCCGCTGACGTCCAGGGGAAATGTTAGTTTTAGTGCCCTATATAATAATGGATGCACCAAAATTGAGACTCTTCCCTTGCATTATGGTAAAGGTTCGTCCATGGGTGGTCTTTATCCTTTGTAAGTTTTGCTCCCAGTATGGCCCCCCCCCCCTCTGCGGCCTCCAGCATTTGCCAGACAGAGTTATTGCAACTGGTTGGAAACCTTACGAATGTTATCATGAGGGGGGCATCCGGGAAATTGGTGGGGTCTTCTTCTAGCAGAAAATGAAGAGGTCATTCAACACTGTTTTTTTTTGCTGGACAAGATCCTCACAGAGCATGACATCAAGGACAAGCCCGCCCAAATTTTTAACACGGACGAGAGTGGTTTTGTCACGGATCCAAAGGCCAGTGTGGTGCTAGCAAGAAAGGGTTCAGTACGGGTCGGCCAAGCCATCGGAGGCTCTGGCAGAGAGCAAATAACTGTCAATTTTTCCGGATCTGCCAGTGGTCGGTACCTTCCCCCCTACATTGTGTACAAGGGAGTAAACCTGTACCGAGGCTGGACAGAATCGGGACCAACTGGAGCAGCCTACAACACCAGCTCGAAAGGCTGGATGGAGGCCCCTCAGTTTCTGGATTGGTTCACCAAAGTCTTCCTTACAAACACCAAGGACGTTGCCAACAGAACAAGAGTGCTGCTTTTTGATGGCCATTTCTCCCACCTGTCCCTGCCCCTCATTGAACTTGCGCAAAAAAACAACGTCGTTGCTGAGAATGCCAGCCCACCTGACACACCTCCTTCAGCCATTCGACCGGTCAGTGTTTGGGCCTGTCAAGAGGCAGTGGCAGGATCTTCTCCGGAAGAGAGTGCGTGTTCAGAGTGGACCGCTTGGAAAGAAGGACTTCCCAAAGATGATGAAAGCCATTGTGGATAGTGCACTGAAGCCAGATTACCTCAGGGCTGGCTTCATGTGGAATTTTCCCCTTGGATGGAGACGTAGTCTTGAATGCGCTGAGACAGACTCCACAGGCTGGTTCAAGTTCCCCTCCACAGCCAGAATCTTCCACTTCCACCAGCAGTGATCTGCAGCCAGGACCTTCCGCATCCACCAGCAGTGATCTGCAGCCAGGACCTTCCGCTTCCACCAGTAGTGATCTGCAGCTAGGAGCTTCCGCATCCACCAGCAGTGATCTGCAGCCAGGACCTTCCGCTTCCACCAGCAGTGAGTGATCTGCAGCCAGGACCTTCCGCTTCCACCAGCAGTGATCTGCAGCCAGGACCTTCCACTTCCACGTCATCACACTAGGGCAATTTTTTATCCAGCAAGTTCTCCACTTTCGGTCAACATCTGCAACCAGAGGTCGATCTGCACGAGTTCAACGATACCGGTATGGACCGAAGAGGAAACGATCACCAGACTGAGAGAAACAGAAAGGCAGAATGCTGAAAAGGGAAAAGGAAGGGGAAGGGGAAGGAGAAAAGCAACATGTCAACAGAGCAGATCTAGAATCCCCATCTCCGAAAAGTCAGACGAGGAGGATGTGTGCAGACCCTGCGGCCGACCAGATGGCCTGAACTGGGTGCAGTGTGATATATGTGATCTCTGGTTCCACATTGCCTGCACCAACATCACTGACAGCATTGACGACCTGGAAGATGTGCAGTGGATATGTGACTTCTGTTGTCAATAGGCCCAGCGGTGACCCTTCAGTGTCAGGTGGAACTTGTTCCCTACTGGTAAAATGTAACCCAGTACAACCTGTGGCATAGCCTGGACATTGGCTGACCATGCGGAGGAGGCTCACCTGTGAGACGCAACATATGGGACGGCAATTTCCAGCAAAGCGCGTTGGTCACTAATGCCCCAGGTTAGGAGTCCTTAGTTGTCCGATTTTTGGAGTTTTGCAACAAGCGTTCTTTAAAAATGTATTTAAAAATATCTGTTGAATATTCCTTAATCTGCTTTATTATTTGTAAACTGTAATTAGTTCTCCATTTCCTCCACTTATGTTTGCCACAAAAGACTGATCATGTAGCATGTAATCCAAGTAAGCATAATGTTGCCTCAAAGTGTGGTCCTTAATATATATATATATATATATATATATATATATATATATATATATATATATATATATATATAGCACGCTTGTACGACTAGTTTCGTATAATATATATATATATATATATATATATATATATATACACACACACACACACACATATATATATATATATATATATATATATATATATATATATATATATATATATATTATTTATCTACCTCCAACAAGGTAAGATGTGACACAAGGTCGGGAAAGTGGGATTTGATAAACCAGCGCCCGAGAAGGTGAGCTCCGTCGGCATTCCCCGGTAGGGGCGCCTCAGGCAGTAAACAATAAACCTACTCTTCCACAAAGAGGGGAGGCAAAGCCTGGGAGGGTGCACCTCCTAGAACTGCACAGGACCGACAACCCCCCAATAGACCAGCGTAAATCCAGACCCGGACAATACCGGTTTATTAGGTGTTTATTTACTCCTCGCGGTGTTAGGCACAAGGCCAGTTTTATCTTACTCCCACAAGTAAGATGTGACCCAAGATCGGGTCGAGCAAGTGGGGTTAAAAGCCAGCGCTCGAGAGGTGAGCACTCTGGCCATTTAAAAATTGCCTGGGCAGTCCCGTCGGCATTCCCCGGTAGGGGCGCCTCAGACAGTAAGCAATAAACTTACTCCTCCCCAAAGAGGGGAGGCGAAGCCTGGGAGGGTGGACCTCCTAGAACTGCACAGGGCAGGCGTGCAGTATCCATCGGAACAGATACTACACTTTGATCTTAGCCAAAAAAAGGCCGAGAGTCGGGGAAAAAACTTTTCGTAATTTACTCCTCTCCAGGAGTTAGGCACAAGGCCAGTTTTTATCCTACTCCCACAAGTAAGATGTGACCCAGGGCGTGGCCACCGAGAGTTACTACAGGCCGGTTGGCTAGAAAATGACGTCACTGCATTGCGTGTCAAAACAAGGACCGTCGTAATGACAATAAGAAGGCATTTCGACTTCTCTATTCACTAAATAATCCATCAAAATTCAGGAAATCAACCAATTTTAATGAAATTTTCAGGATTTATTAATTAATGATCACAGAATATAATAAATCCATTACTTTATTATAAAGCTTGGTGCAAATGTATTATTTCTTGTAAACAAAAAACACCTTTACTAAAGTTATTCAAAATATCAAAACATGTTGAACATACGATATTGTAAATATTTAAAACAAAGCATTAGAAAACTTTAAAAATTGCATGTAAAAAAAGAAAAGAAAAGAACACGATTCGATTCATCTTGAAACTGATCTTTATCCAATATAAATTTAAAGAAAATAATAATTCACGATCAAATACTTCAAAAAACTGAATTATGAATTACCATTATTTAAACTTCTAACCCAATCAACCGTAAGTAATTCAGACTTTGAAATTTGTTTAAAAATTATACAAAAAAAAAGTTCAATGTTAACTGTCTGTTTAATAATGGAATCACCAACTCCTATCTTGCTATTAAGAGATAGGTACGTGCAAAATCAAAGGCCGATCCCCAAAATGTAAAAACATTTTGACCCTCCCTTCACTTAAAAATTCACCAAAATTCAGGAAATCAACCAATTTTAATGAAATTTTCAATATTTATTAATAAACAAGCACAGGAGATATAGTGAAACATTTTAAAAAAATCTTAGTCAAAATGTATTTTTTTTAAAACAAAATACACCTTTACTAAACGTATATTTTTATATATATAAAAAAAATCCATGATTTTTTAAAATGAAAATAAGATCTGTATATGTTTAAAATATTTTTAAAAAAAAACTATTTCGTATATATTACGGAAAATGCCCTACACTCTTGTTAATAAAATCAGTATAACTCGAAGAATTAACGATATTATCATTGAATAAAGCATTGTTTAATTAATATTTTTTGTGAAAATTTTGATTAAATATGATGTTATTTCATTTATTTAATCTACAAAAGTAGAGAAAAGATAAACTATGCTACATACACTTAAGACATCGAAAAAAAGTAATAAAAAAAAAATGGAACACTACTTTTTTTTATCAAATAATGAATAAGTAATTCAGACTTGATTTTTTATATAATTAAAAAAAATTCAAACTTACTACACTATATTTAGTCGGTGTAAACATTATTACGTGTATCCATATTTGCAGTAATTATTTCTCTTTTGGAAATCCAAACATATGCAGTAGGCATTTTAACTTTGTGAATTATGAAATGAAATTTTTAAAAGCGCGAAATTATTTTAAAATTGGTTGATTTCCTGAATTTTGATTCCATTATTAAACAAACAGTTAACATTGAAATTTTTTTTTGTATAATTTTTAAGCAAATTTCAAATCATGGATTTTTTTTATATATATAAAAATATACGTTTAGTAAAGGTGTATTTTGTTTTAAAAAAAATAATACATTTTCACTAAGATTTTTTAAAAATGTTTCACTATATCTCCTGTGCTTGTTTATTAATAAATATTGAAAATTTCATTAAAATTGGTTGATTTCCTGAATTTTGGTGAATTTTTAAGTGAAGGGAGGGTCAAAATGTTTTTACATTTTGGGGATCGGCCTTTGATTTTGCACGTACCTATCTCTTAATAGCAAGATAGGAGTTGGTGATTCCATTATTAAACAGACAGTTAACATTGAACTTTTTTTTTGTATAATTTTTAAACAAATTTCAAAGTCTGAATTACTTACGGTTGATTGGGTTAGAAGTTTAAATAATGGTAATTCATAATTCAGTTTTTTGAAGTATTTGATCGTGAATTATTATTTTCTTTAAATTTATATTGGATAAAGATCAGTTTCAAGATGAATCGAATCGTGTTCTTTTCTTTTCTTTTTTTACATGCAATTTTTAAAGTTTTCTAATGCTTTGTTTTAAATATTTACAATATCGTATGTTCAACATGTTTTGATATTTTGAATAACTTTAGTAAAGGTGTTTTTTGTTTACAAGAAATAATACATTTGCACCAAGCTTTATAATAAAGTAATGGATTTATTATATTCCGTGATCATTAATTAATAAATCCTGAGAATTTCATTAAAATTGGTTGATTTCCTGAATTTTGATGGATTATTTAGTGAATGGAGAAGTCGAAATGCCTTCTTATTGTTATTACTATGGTCCTTGTTTTGACACGGAAGTCAGTGACGTCAGAGGGGGGCAGGAAGTTAGTTGCTTGGCCTGTAGTAACTCTAGGTGGCCACGCCCAGGGTCGGAAAGTGGGGGTTGAAAAGCCAGCGCTAAAAAACTTTTCTTAGAAAGGAAATTTGTGCGATTCAAAATAAACATGAAATAGAGAAATGACGTAGGTTTCTAAAGGCAACAAAGAAAGAAAGGGAGGGAAAGATAGAGAGAGAGAAAGAGAGAGAGAGTGTGTGTGGGGGGTGTTAGTGTGGGGACGGGAAGTTTTATAGGGTGAATTTAAGTACAAGTTTAAGCGCTTAGATCAAAGCGGAAATGTGACTGTAATAAAACTTTAACGACGCCGGCTGTTTTTCCAAGTCGAGAGGCCGTGATGAATGAATAAATAAATTTTAAAATTTTTTTTTAGTTTTTGTATCAAAGTTGAGAGAGAGCGAAACAGACAGAGAGAGAATAGGGGATTGAAATTTAAACTTTTTATAAACTTTTTGTTATTGTTATATTTGTGTTTGTTTTCCCTCCTCCCCGCCGTCGCCACATCCTCGCCTGAAGAGCAAATATCTCGGCGTCAAAGGGTTGTCGCCGCCGCTGCGAACTAGCCGAATCTGAATGAACGTTGATCTGAACAGTTTAAAGCGGATTTTCGTTTTTCATAACGGAAATGAGGACGACGCACGAATTTAAAACGAACAGCGAAGGGCCGAGAGAGAATTAATTCAAAATGGGACACAGGGCTGCTTTCTTAAGACGAGTTTAGGATTAAGGTTAGGTTTAGAGAATATATATATATATATATATATATATATATATATATATATATATATATATATATAATTCATTGAAACTCAAGTGTTTATAAAAAGTGCTCAATAATAACAAGTAGAGCTGTTTATGAGTATAAATTTGTATTTATACAAACATTATTAGTTACATATGTGCATACATGTTTCGGTTGCACTCTTCGCAGAAAGTCAACATCATCAGAATAATAAATAAAGTTTAAAATAAATCAATTTGAATTCAAGAAAATGCGATTTTGTTGCGTTAAATCCAATTTCGTTAAATGAAGAGTTCGAAGAGCTAAACATAATGCGTTAAAAATGGTTTCATGTTGTTGTTGTTGTTGTTGTTTTAAAATAATATTTATTTAAAGAGGAACCCTAACCCGACATTAGTACAACGCATGTATTAAATTGACTTCCAAACTAACCAATCTCTGGCCAGGGCTTTATTTATTATCCCTCTTTCTTTCAAGTCTATCCTTATCCTTTCATCCCATGTTTTCCTTGGCCTTCCTCTGTGAACTGACCCCGTTGTTACCTTGAATGTGTATATTTATCAAAAGTGTAGGCGAGAAAAACATAGACATGACGTTATCTCCTAATTAATTAATTATTATTAATACATAAATAAGAAATAACGCAAGAATGATTGATCAAATCAATCCTCATCCGATTTCGTTTAAATTGGCACTTCTCGTGTGTCTGTATTTCTTGTGTCAACGGAACTTTGTTAGTTATACATTTAAATGGTTATCTTGAACTTTTCAGCTTTTAATATGGCTGCTAATGAAAAATTTTTTTTTTTTTTAGATTATGACATGATGAACGAAAACAACACAAATATATGACCGTAGACAACCGGAAACAAACTAAATAGTACCGAAAACAACCTCAGGTACTGGTACAGCTTTTACACCGGATAAAAACAAAACTGCTTTTGTAAACTCTAACCCTAAGCTAACCTTAAACTAACCCATTATATTAAGTATAACTAATAGATTAAGAACTTGAATACAAATAAATGATATCTATCGACGGACACTTTACAGTGTTCTATTTGTTTGGTTTTATTGACAGAGCTTTGCATTACATTAAATTAGTAGCAGGCGATATCATTTACGACAGTACTCCACCCGAGAACGGACTGTTTCGCTGTATCACAGCTATTCAGTGTGGCTAGATCAGCACACATCCCAAGCCAAGGTTCGAACAAGCAGCCGATATTTAGTCGATAGTCTGATTTATATACGACTCCACAAAATTGAACCCGGGTTCGTGAAATGGAAAAACACAAACAGAAAATGAAAAAAAAAAAACAAAAAAACACTCAAATTTTCTTAAGTTGTATTTTTTAAACATAAATTGCTATTTTTTTAAAAATTCTGTTGTTATAATTATTGTATTCTCGTGTTATTTTCAACCTTTTTAGTGAACAAATAGATGCAACAATTGACAAAAGCAAATAAACTGTCTTCCGCACAATTGAAAGACAATTTTCGCTGAACCGTTAGGCAAGGTAGGTAATAAAGAAAAGAATGAGAGTTATCTCCCCACTTTGTTCAAAAGTGCCAAAAAAACTAATATTACGAGACAAGACACGGTAACTCTAATTCTTATTCACGGATTTCTATCACTTAGGAAACCAGACTAAGAGATATGAGTAAAAGAAACAGACAAGAAGAATACCGCATTAATTAAAGAATTTCTCTTCCATTTTCACAAATGCCGGAGAGCACCATCCAGACCTCCACTGACATTATCTTTGAGATAAGCTCAGCCCACAGATAAATATGGGGGAGGGGGCTTAAGGTCCGATGAATGTGAATCGCATTCAGGATCACACCTCTTACTGATGAGACGATCACCAAAGTGTCCCCGCATGTCATTGAACAGCGATAATAAAAAGAGGGTTAAACATTAGGTCAAATCAAACACAAGAAAGAGACGTATGGTAGCATTACAGTTGACAAGATGCATGGTGAGGGTAGTGCTTGTAAAACCAATGTAGGTATTAGCTTTATTATTATTATGGGAGTTACATTCTCCCAAAGGGCATTTAAACTTATAAATAACATTAGTTCTTTCTAGTGGTTTTTGAGTTGGGGAGGAATTGTTTTTTGGGAATCTTTTGCAATGATCAGCAGAGTAAAAACGCTCAAAAACAAATATTCAACAAATAAAAGTAACTGTAGGCGATAAAAGTTATTTTCAAACTTACCTGTGTCTTTTCCAACTATTAAAAAGATTTTTAATCCGTTTAAATTGCTATTTATTTAAAATTTAAGTATTCGGTACACGAACATCGCACAAAACAAGATGGCCGCTGTGGGTGGTGGGATGTAATGACAAATAGGAAGGCCGGCCATTTTTTTTTTGTTTGCCAAATTGTACGCACAAAAAAACAAGAATTTTTTTTTTACATCTAATACCCATTTATACTACGTAAAAAATAAATTACATAGGGAAGTAGAAAAATGTCTATTCACTTGTTGCAAATTTATGTTTTTAAACCCTTTCTCGTTCTTTCTTTGGACCCCGTTCGCGACTCTGCTGATCATTGTAAAAGATTCTCTGGTTTTTACTACAAGACAAAGGGTTTTAAATTTTTTATAGTAAATAATGTAAACTCTAGCTCAATTTACCTACATCTATAAAAGCATAACTGCCTTCCCTCCGATTTAAGATAAATTCTAGTTAATAACACTAAAATTATATACATTCCGAGACCAATTTAAACTCGAAGCTATCTACATAAAAACACAACAACCTAAAATTAACAACACCACAATATGAAACCAGTGGTAACATTTTTAAAATGTTTAGCGTAATGCGATTTTGTTCTGTGATGCCGATCAAGCGTTGCTTAAAATCAATACGAAAAATCGTTCTCTGCGCGTTTCTCCGCTGTCTTTTAAAAGTTCTCTTCTTTTTCCATCTTTTTTGTTCATTTGCTTTTGACACCTCAGGATGATTCGACGAAGAAGTTTTTTGTTATTTTAATACTTATATATATATATATATATATATATATATATATATATATATATATATATATATATATATATATATATATATATATATATATATATATATACATATATATATATATATACATATATACATATATACATATATATATATATACATATATATATATATATATATATATATATATATATATATATATATATATATATATATATATATATATATATATATATATATAGCAAACAATAACATTTAATTTTCTACCGACCTGTACACATTTGACGTACGGAAACTGCTTTAAAGTTTTTATTTTAAAATTAGTTTGCGTCAATAGCTCTCTTTCAAACACAGTAAAAAAAATTAAACATGGCTGTCTAGGTTAATTGTTAGATATCGAAGGTGAACGAAAAATCTAGGAAGCCATGTTTAAATTTTTACTGGGTCTGAAATAGGAATTTAGGAAAACTCGTCACAGGAAAATTGGGCAACGGAAAATTGGGCAACGAAAAATTGGTCAACGGAAAATTCGTCACTTTTGGCCAAGTAGGAAAATTCGGCAAATATCGAATAAATATCGATTGAGAACCGTTTTTACAGGAGATATACTTGTAAATACGAGGCTACCCCCCCCCCCAGTGGCGAACATTTTTTTATATTATTTTTTTGGTACTTGTGCAGTTTACGAACCGGGCTATTTTTTAGATAAGATTTTCACGTTAAATTAAATTTTTACGATATCTTTTGTTTATTAAATTGTTAGGTGAAAGTACAGAATAGTTAACAAAGCACCTCCCCCCATTCTCCCCATGTAAAAAATCGTTGTCTAAATAATGTTATTATTATTTCAAGCCTGTTTCGTAATGAAGTTACGAGATGAAATCCATCATAATTCATTTAGATTTCGGGTATCTTTAAGAATGATCAGTACGCTGAAAACGCTCAAAAAAACAAATATACAACAAATAAAAGTAACTGTCGTCGATAAAAGTTAATTTAAAACTGACCTGTGATATTTGTTTGTATTTTAAAACCGTTCCAACTGTTATTTATTGGAAATCAATAGTTTTGTCACACGAACTTGCAAAAAAAAAATGGCGCTTACTCGTAAGGAAGTGAGCAGAAGACGCCATTTTGTCTATAAAAAAAAACGAGTAAAAAATGAACAAGAAATCTTTTTTACATCACAAACAAATATCATAGGTAAGTAGACAAATATCTCTTCTCGACGTATGTTAAACTCACTTGTTGACATATTTATTTTTATAACCCCGTTCTCGTTCGTTTTTTGGACCCCGTCCGCGACTGTACTGTGAGTAAAAAGTCATTTAAACTGGCTTTAAATTCTTAGAAAATTTCCATGTATTTAAAAAAGCAAAATTGTAATTCAGTGGGTTTTTTTTCATCTTGCCTAAAACTTGTTTTAACTAACAACTTTACTTAAAAAAAGAAATTCTTCTTTCAGACAACGATTTTTTACATGGGGAGAATGGGGGGGAGGTGCTTTGTTAACTATTCTGTACTTTTACGTTGTAAAGAATAACCCGGTCCAAAACTTTAATTTCGTAACGTAATTACGAACCGGATTATTTAGAAAGCCATTCTTAACACACAAAACTGCACAAGTACCAAAAAATAATATAAAAAAATGTTCTCCACTGGGGAGGGGAGTAGCCCCGTATTTACAAGTATATCTCCTGTAAAATCGGTTCTAAAATCTATTTTACAATCGATATTTATTCGATAATTTTCCTACTTGCCCAAAAGTGACGAATTTTCCTACTTGGCCAAAAGTGACGAATTTTCCGTTGCCCAATTTTCCGTTGCCCAATTTTCCTGTGACGAGTTTTCCGGGCACCCTGAAATAGAGTATTGAACGAAATCTTTGTTTTCAATAAATAAACTTTTAAAAGTTTCAAAACTTAAAAGTATACAGGTCGGTAGAAAATTAAATTTTAATGCGTTTGGTTAAAGTTATTAGTCGATTTCTCGGATGTTGACTATACTGCAAGACTACCGCTAATTTTCGCCTAAAAAATAGAATCTCATTTTTATTTTTGAGTGAATTACTGAACAGATATTACACTTTGATATTTTTAAATAGCATATTTTTTTCATTCATCTCATTTACAGAGGCTGTTTTTTGTTGGTTTTTTTTTTCAGAAAGGCTTGGAAGTTTTCTTTCGCCCGTCGATAAACTCGATAAACGCAGATGGCCAGACAGTATGGCGACATGTTAATGTGGACATCAAAGAGTTGTAGCGTGTTAGATCTCCGTTGCTCTTTGAATTAACACTTTCGCGCCAGCTTAAAAACTAACTTTCAAATATAGACGAGCCGTGTTACCCGGCGTTGGTCGTGTCGAGACATACTACCGATTCGTTTTGATTTTGTTTGTTGATAGGGATTTAAAAAAAAATGTCCTTAAAATTGTGCGATATATATACAACAAATAACTGTTACCAAACGCAAGAAAATTGACATTTCTACTTATATAATTTTCCCTTGTCTTTACTGACTGCATTTGTTAGCATCACTTTTACTTAGCCAAGCCAGCGTGCTTTTCAAGACGGACGACAATTTTGCTGGGATTTGCTCGCGTATTTCAGAATTTAAAGATACTTGTAGGGGAAAGTGGTGTGCGGACAAAATCCCACCGGACAAAAGCCCACCGGACATAACCCCACCGGACAAAAAAAATAATTCAAACACGGACAAAAAAAAAACACCAACGTAAAAATAAATAAATTTTTTTAAATTAAAAAAAATCTTTTTTATATTTCATTTTTATAATTATCAACTCTTTGTATGTAATTTATTTTTCTTCACAATTTTTTCATTTTGAAATATTTTTCCGGCACTTTGTGAATACTGTTTTTAAAGATTGCATCATAACAAAAACGCACCCTTTTTACTACTAACCCTAAGTCCAGGTGGTAAAACGAAAAATACATACTTTTTAGGAAGAGGCTATATATTGCCGGTCCCGGCAAAATAACGATTCCTGCGTTATTTTGCCGGTTCATGTATATTTAACTAAATTGTTAAACATACAGTGACGCCCGGCAAAATAATTATTTATTAATGTAAAGGGATCGTTATTATGCCGGTTCATTATTTTTTAAAACCTAATTGTTATGGCCTTGCGAAAGAAAAGGTAATTAAATAAATAAGGGCAAATATTTAAAAACAATTTGTTTTCATCATCATTTGTGTCGGTTAAAGAAATAAAAAAAAATCGACCTGCCCTATTGTGTCGGTTAAAGAAATATCTGCTTACTTCCCAACATTACTAAGTCTGCTCTCGATTTAAGTAATTGAAATTTTCCTTAAGTTATATATAAGTTATATATAAAGAAAAAAATAAGCAACAAATAAATGTTACCAAAGGCAACATAAATTATTATTCTACCTACCTGTATAAGTTTATTTGTTTATTTTATTATTTATTTTGATAAATGATTTTTTTTTATAAAAATAAACAATCAAATAAAAAAATAAACTTATACAGGTAGAAGAATAATTTATGTTGCCTTTGGTAACATTTACTTGTTAAAAATGTGTTTTACAAAGGAGAGATTTTAATGTAAAATTCTGATTTTCTTTATGAAGAAAAACTTCGATAATGTTAAAATATACAGAAAATCACTGGATTTAAACAGTTTCTATTTTAAAATGTTCTTTCAATGAAATCATAAAATAAGTCGTAATTTTGTAGAGTTCACTCCTAATCGAATCAACCGGAAGTAAAAATTCATTTTATCGTTATTTTAAAATATATTGTCGCTTAATAAAGTTTTAAATTATACAAAAAATCAATCAGGCAAAGATTAATTAAAAACAAACAAAAAAAATCAATCAGGCAAAGTTTTAAATAAAAACAAAACAAAAAAAAAACAATCAGGCAAAGTTTTAAAAGTACCAAAAAAATAATATAAAAAAATGTTCTCCACTGGGGGGGGGGGTAGCCTCGTATTTACAAGTATATCTCCTGTAAAAACGGTTCTAAAATCTATTTTCAATCGATATTTATTCGATAATTGCCGAATTTTCCGTTGACCAATTTTCCGTTGCCCAATTTTACGTTGCCGAATTTTCCTGTGACGAGTTTTCTTAAATTCATAACTCGAAAAGGAATTGGAGCCGCGATGGCTAGCTATCGACAAGATCAAACTTATCGAGAAACTCACGAAATCCCTTAGAACGAATCGGGATCCAGGACCGCGTTCCAGTCTCCCGCTAGGATAACTGTCCGAGAAGTATTCATGAACTGCTCGATTCGCCGAAAAAAAGGAGCAAGCTCAATGTGGCTATTGGGCGCATAAACCCCAATTAATTGTAATTCCTTATCGTTTTTATGGTAACGCCTTCCTTCCGAATCTATGTATGAAGCAAGGGACACACGACGGTTCACTTCTAGCCAGGAAACTCCCATCGAGCGAGAATCGAAGTACGCTGATAGACACGAAATCCATAGTCAGCGCACCCAGATAATCACTTCGAATTAAGTGGGTCCCTGATAACAAGATTCTGTCGAACTCGAACCCCGGACATTCACACTACCTAGATTGAGTGACATTGTGGTACTTTAAAGGTTGGGTTCCTGAAACGAACATTGACGGTGTCATGATGCCGACAGCCTTTCCCCATGAAATAAGGGCCTATCTCAGTGGTTATGACGCCATCCTGGGACAAGCCGCCGACATCTAGAGGGAAGATTAATTTCGCTATGATTATATGTCGTATGTGATGTTTGCCTCCTCCAGTATTCGCCAAATGGGTTTCGCCTCCTCTCTTTTGCGTATAACGGTCAAAATTCGGGGTGCATTTGGAAAGTTGTAGGGGTCTTCAACTGCCTTGCCCTCCACCTCTGTGAACGCAAGAATGTGTTTAAGTCGACGGTGATGTCTCTTGCACTAATATTCGGTCGATAGCAAATATCCTCTCCGGGGAAGAAAAGTTGACGTCTCTTCCTCTTTTCTTTGGCGAGGGCAGGTATAACAGGTACCCCACTCGATCCTGCGTCACAGAACCAGATATAAACATGTACGCCGCTCTGTCTCGCTGCTCACGCCTCTGGTTCTCTACACAGAGATCTTGCCAGACCGTGAACACCCTTCAGCCGATCGTCGTGGTGGCAATAAAACAAAGATATGTCGATCGAAATTCCTCCAGGCCGGGATGACGACGATGATGATGATGATGATGATGATGATGATGATGATGATGATGATGATGATGATGATGATGATGATGATGATGATGATGATGATGATGATGATGGCTTCGTTGATTCTGTGCAACAACTCAATCGGGTCTTTTTGTATGAAATAGTAATTATTAATAACAATGAAAGAAAAGAATTGATGTTACATTGAATTAATGTCTACCGTATCGTTGTTTCTCTGAGTGTGAATTCATTCGCACGTTGTTATTTAAGTCACTAATCTATGTTTAAGGAAAACAATGGGTTTTACTTTGCCACGCACGCCTTGAATCGGCGTGCGCGTCCCAGACCTCAGAGACGTCTCTCGTCGTTCTCTCTCTGAAAAATATCCATTGCTACACTCTCTTCTTCTCTCGTCTCTTTCTCTGTGTTTCTTCCACTCTCAGGGGTTTGGAAGGGGCGCGCCCCATTTTCAATGACACAGATAAATGAGATTTCTCTCTGTTTTTTTGCATGATGATAAAAACAATTACTCGTTATTTTCTCGCTGTGTGGTCATGGGTCGTTTGCCCTAATTAATACCGACAAACTTAGGTGACTATCTCGTCCAGTCAGCGATCCCTAAGTTGACTTTGAAATAAAATGGGATTTTCGTTATCTCCTTAATACATCTGGTTTATAACATTAGACATTTCGACGCTATTTTCTCGCCGTGTTTGGATAGTCGATTCATGTCCAATATAGGTACTAGTTTTTTATATCACCACCTCGTTTCTACGTAGAGTCTAGCATCATCACTAAGATGCATACTAGCGCGTAACCAGGGCACCCGATCCCCGTCGGCCCCGGCTACTTTGTCACACAGGTAGTTCACTCATTTGAGGCGGGGATGAGGGATGTTGAAGTATGTTTCATTGGAGAGTGAGGTTTAAGGGTGTGTTTGAGGAAAGGGGACGGGGGAGGGAGCACTGTGTGTATTTCTTGGGGTTAGTTCTATAAGGGGATTAGCTTGTACTATCTTTGTTATGGGAGCAGTGACTGGATGCGGCATTTTGTGAGGTGAGTTTAATCTTGCAGGTAGAGAAACGGCTGTTGTTGTGGGTGTATATTTGGTGTTCGGACAAAAGCCCACCGGACAAAAGCCCACCGGACAAAACCAACGTAAAAATAAATAATTGTTTTTAAATTAAAAAAAATATATAACTCTGCAATTCTTTTTTCGTGACAATTTTTTAAAATTTCATGTTTAAATGTATTTCCGGTATTTTATATATACTGCATTGTTTTACATAAAAAACACGTACCCTTTTTACTACTAACCCTAAGTCCAGTGGTAAAACGAAAAATACATTGTTAAAAAAATTATGTATTACTCATCTTTTGCGGAAAGGAAAAACAATTATTTTAGATTGAAATTGGGGGATCAGATTTGCATATAATTTTAACATAAAATGATCTCCCAACCATATTTTTTGCGATGAGAGATAAATTGTATGCATTGTTTTTCACCTAATTTAGTTAAAATGGAACCGTTAAAAATGGCACAAGTTAATAAATAGGAAAAGACGTAAAGGGAACAAATGAAAGTACCTCCCAGCAAAAAAAAATAATAATTGTGATTCTAACTTTTTTTATGCGATGACGTATGAACACTGAAAAAAATACCCCCAATTATTCTGTAAATTTAGAGATGGGGAATAGTTTCACTTATAAATTTAACGTAAAATGATCCCCCGGGTCATTCTAACACTAAGAATGTATATCCCATTGCAAAAGAAAAATAATTAATGCCCAGCTGAAGATTATGACCAAACCAGACGCCGCTTGCAAGGCCCGTAAGTCCAGCTAAAGGGTCCCTGCAAGGATACACCCCTCCAGACACCAATGCACAAGCCCACAGACTTGTCACAGTTAATTTTGGCCCCTTTTATCGTTTTATACATTCTGATTTTTCTGTCGACGAAACTAATCTCGGCACTGCTCGTTAGTCAAGTCATCGGCAAAGGCGAAGTACTTTAACGTGGTGCAACCACCTGCCAAAGTAATCCAATTTAGGACCGGATTCACCCTTAGCCTGTGATGGAAAGGCTCCAACACAAGCACATAGAGCATCAGTGAAAGCGGACATCCCTGACGAAGAGATCTAGATAATCTGAAGGGCTCAGGCCTCAGACCATTCACCTCCACCCGCACACCGGGGTTCGCATACAAGAAGCGAATCCAAGAGCGAAACTGCGGACAAAACAGCCTCCAAGTAACGATGGTCCACCCTATCGAATGCTCTGAACTGATCAGCGCGTCTTCTGTGTCGATTTTATCTATGATCAGGCGTAGCGAGTGCAAATTATCCTGAATGGTCCGAAGGGCCAAAACAAGCTGCAGTCGATTATCTTGGCAAAAAATCTTTAACTCAGCCTTTAGCATCGTTAAGGACCGAAAATTATTTAAACCATATCCACCATTTTTGCTTTTATATAACAACCATGGTCAAGTACTGGGGAATAATAGTCCCAACCACGAGTTTAATAAAACTGTCAACAAGGGAACAAAAATGTGCGATATTCTAAAATACACCTCGTAGGACAAACTTCTTACGGCCGACCCGCTTTAAGGTTTCGCACCTAGATGCTTCGTTTGCCTAGAGACGAGAAAGGTCAGCTATATATGGGTCAAATTGTGTTAATGACAGACCGGGTTCCCTGGCAAAAGAGATCCTGGAAATGAGAATGAAACGCCTGTGCGATATGCCAGTCAGCAGCTTGTCGACGTTCCTCTGCACCAAATTCAACGGCCATATTTGTTGCTTTTTGAAGCATCTCTTTAACCTAACCCTAATCACTAAAGCTTGGTGCATAGCCATACACGCCAGCTTTTCCTTAATTATAGTATCTTTATAGCACTATCCCCGATGTAATCTAGAATATAGTGTCACTTTAGCTGAGCTAGTTGTTAGATTGAGTCGTCGGCTCGGCAGTAAATGACCTTAAATAAAATTAACCCACTTCCTATTCGCAATTACAGCCTCCGTCAAATCTCAGCTGTTGCTGGTAGCCCGTCACATCGAACAACGAAGTGTTGAGCTTCCAGTACCAAGTTTTACGTTTGCCAGAAAGCCTCGAAGCAGACGACATCTAAATAACTTTCAAACGGAACCTTAACCCTAACCCTAAGTCCTGAAGGAACGATAAGTTTCTGTCAGGACTTTGCTAAAGACTTTGCTAAAGATAAAAAAAATGTAAAAATATGATGTACTAAGTGTGCATGGGAAGGCTACGGGAAAAAAAAACATGGGAGGATATCAGACACTGCCTCCCAATCGCCCCCGTTCCTGTGTGGGGACCACCATTCTCTCTCTAGCTCTACTTTGCCAACTCCTGGGCTCTCAGTAAAGTGAACAGTTCACCTCGTAGGACCTTGCTCCGGGTCTCCTTGTCACTCAACCCGCTCATGAAAGGCATCCACCAGGATGGCCTGGTTGGAACCCGTATTTTGGATCACCTCATTCGGGAAGGCCAGCTAGCCCCTGGATACGCTCTACCAACTCTCGTCGAGTCCCTCTCCTTCGGTTAGCTTCAGCCGGGTTAGCTTGCGTACAACTTCAATCTTGGTCCACTCGCTGGCATATTGCTTCACCAACCACTCGCGTAGCTCCGTCCAAGCTATATCCGAGTTCTTCTTGTAAATCTCACTAATGAACTTTGTTGAGACTCGACCTGCCACTCCATCAGGGGCCAGCATTACCATCTCATGATCTGCCAAACCATAAACCAGCCAATCTAGTGGTCCGGCAGCATCTTTTCCTTATACGGGGATATCTGTTCAATTTTCCTTGCTACCTCAAGGGTTCCATTTTCTGCCCCCTCCTCGGCTATCACGCTCTTAACAAAAAATCTTCGTGCAAAGTTTGAAACAAGAAAACAACACAGACAACCTACCCACTCTTCTGTCGTCTAAAATTCGTAGGCCCGCTCCTAATTCATACTTTTATTTATGTATTTTGGTTCCATCTTCGATTAGGCTGCTCAACATGTCACAACAGCAATACAATGTCTGTCACGCTGAAGCATTAAAAAATAGCATTTTCATCTGTCTGTCATTTTAGATATAGTTTTGTCAGCTGTCACGCTTAAATCTGTCACGCTTAATTGTGAAATAGCATTTCATCTGTCACACTTTATAGTAGCATTTCGTCTGTCTGTATGAAATAGCATAACCTTCCTCGTAATCAAACTTTGTTCATTCCATTAATTATTTATTTAACTGGTGATCCATTCAATCCTCGAGTGTCTTTTTGCTGACTCCTTCGTAAAAAAATAAAACTGCTGTCATGGGTAAAATTGGAATTTCAATACTTACGGAGTTAGCCCCGAGTATTGACGGATAATTCAAAGTTACATTTTCTTTTGTTTTTTTTTTCAAATTTTTTAACCCCATCTCGCCGACCCATAAAAATGTCTAAGTGCTGAATGACACACTTCAAAAGCCCCCCCCCCCATAATAACTAGAACGACTGTTGTCATATTAAGTTGATTCGAAACGCAGACGGCGTTGCCCGGGGCCGTAAAGAAAAATAAAATACTGACTCTTTTTCTTATAAATTAGCGAACGGATCAGTGAAAATCTTCTTTTTTTTTTCGCGGAGGACATTTATTTACTTTTTTGTTGTTGCATCGTATTTGTTCACGAAAAAAGGTCGAGTATTAAATAAGCATTTCGTCAGTCATAGTTGGTCTGTCACGCCAGTACCGACCGTGTGTCTTCCCTCATCAGATGTTGAGCACTCTCCACCTTTTTCTTGTTATTTTTACAGTGTGTTTAGGGTTAGGGTGAAAACCCCCAGTTTTTAACCTTTTTTTAGTTATTCAGAAGACTGAATCGGCTGTCCTAAAACGCTGGAATTCGTTATCGCTTTAATCAATTGTCTAAAGATTTACTCAATTCGCAAAGGCAAATTGTCTTCTGCTGCAATCTGATTAGCTAAGCGCGTCGATACTCGGGACTAACTTCGTACGTACCAAAAAATTGAACATACTGCGGTTGTCCAGGACATGTTTTTAAAATGCTTTCAGACCGACTTCTTAACACTAATAAAAATAATGTAAATAATCTAATTTACTAATTCATATTTTGTTTTATATACGCTAATCTTATTTAACCCTAAGCATAATAACGACGGGGTCGTCGCGCGTGCGCACACACACACACGCACAAGCCAAGCCCACTTATTAAACTTCTAGTTTTTTCTTTGACTCATAAGATACCTTTTTCTCTCTCTAAGGAGACTGCTGATATCTGTTGAAACCTCTTTCTCCCCCTCTCTTTCTTTCTCCTCTCTCTCTCTCAGTATGTCTGCTTTCAAAAATCGCGGTCTTTTTTTCATGTGGCCATTTCCCAGAGAACGTGATGTCCGTGTAAGTCGCACATTTTTTTTCTTAGAAAACATTTCATTTAATTCAAAATTATTCGAAATTCTTCAATTTTCGTGCCTTGTGCCACTACATTAAAAATATTTCATCTTTTTTCATTCATTTTTAAAATATAATCATTGTTATTTAATTATATATTCGTAGATAGATATATAAAAAAATTAATCCAATTATCTAAGTCGACATTTTAATATTTTGTTAATCGTAAAACAAAATGAATTCCGTGAGAAATTAATTGTTTGATTGTTTAACTGTATTTTTTTTCGATTTTTGAGTTGTTAACATCAAGTAAAATCGGGCGCCATTTTGAATACGTCGGGGTTACAAGACTCCGAAGTAACGCTTTATAATACTTTAAAACACAAACAGTCAGGTAATTATTTCACAGGAAAATTCGTAAACGGTAAATTCGTAAATGGAAAATTCGTAAATGGAAAATTCATAATCGGAAAATTCGTCACTTTTGGCCAAGTAGGAAAATTCGGCAATTATCGAATAAATATCGATTGAAAATAGATTTTAGACCCGTTTTTACAGGACATCTACTTGTACATACGAGGCTACCCACCTCACCAGTGGAGAACATTTTTTCATATTATTTTTTTGGTACTTGTGCAGTTTACGAACCGGGCTATTTTTTAGATAAGATTTTCAAGTTAAATTAAATTTTTACTTCAAAATCACTGTGAGAAAAAGTGGTTAATCCATCGTTTCACAACTAAAATGGCAGACAATGAATTAATTGGCTTTATTTTTCTTATTTTTTTGTTCCGACCATACAACGATTTATTTGAAAGAAGAATTTCTTTTTTTAAGTATTAAATAAAGTTGTTAATTAAAACAAGTTTTAGGCAAGATGAAATAAAAACACTGAATTAGTTAGAAAACAATTTTGCTTTTTTAAATACATAGAAATTTTCTAAGAATTTAAAGCCAGTTACTCGATAGTTTATAAATTCCTTTCAAGTTTTGCACACACACGAAGCAATTGATGTTTTGTCAATTAAAATGGCTGACTTGTTTACGAATAAATCTAAATGAATTATGATGGATTTCATCTCGTAACTTAATTACGAACCAGGCTTGAAATAATAACATTATTTAGACAACGATTTTTTACATGAGGAGAATGGGGGGGTTGCTTTGTTAACTATTCTGTACTTTCACGTAACGATTTAATAAACGGAAGATATCGTCAAAATTGAATTTAACTTGAAAATTGTATGTAAAAAATAACCCGATTCAAACCTTTAATTTCGTAACGTAATTACGAACTGGGTTGAAATAACATTATTTAGAAAGCCATTCTTAACATGGAGTGAGGGGGGCTTTGTTAACTATTCTGTACTTTTACCTAACAATTTAATAAACAAAAGATATCGTAAAAATTTAATTTAACTTGAAAATCTTATCTAAAAAATAGCCCGGTTAGTAAACTGCACAAGTACCAAAAAAATAATATGAAAAAAATGTTCTCCCCTGGGGAGGTGGGTAGCCTCGTATTTACAAGTATATCTCCTGTAAAAACAGTTCTAAAATCTATTTTCAATCGATATTTATTCGATAATTTCCGAATTTTCCTACTTGGCCAAAAGTGACGAATTTTCCGTTTACGAATTTTCCGTTTACGAATTTTCCGTTTACGAATTTTCCTGTGACGAGTTTTCCGGGCACCTTATATATATATATATATTATATATATATATATATATATATATATATATATATATATATATATATATATATATATATATATATATATATATATAGAGAGAGAGAGAGAGAGAGAGAGAGATACAAGAGCCAATAAAATAATATTTTAAACTATAAAAATATAAAAAATCTGTTAATCCAAACTGCTGGTTTTGAAATGAAAAAATATACTGTTGATTTTCCCAAATTCTATTTTGTTCAATAAATGTTCTATCAATATATCTCAAATTGTTATTTCTTCGAAAAATGTTCTATTAATTGAATTTGCATGACTTATTTATAAAATGGATATTTTCCATTTTCGGAGACATTGCGTACTAAAAAAAGAGAGTTACTGCCCCTTACACCATTGGAACTCTTCTAAAATAAATTCGCTCGTGTATTCGATCTATATAAAAAGAGCCTTTATTTGCACAAAAAAATGGGGGTAGTGGAGGTCGTTGGTCATCCTTAGTCAAAATTTATATCTTCAAATTGTTTTCTCATAAATACATTTATTGACAGAAAAGGGCCAATAAACTATACAAAAATTATCGATTCTGTTGTCATACGATCGTCTTCCCAGGAATTACTTCCTTTTTTAAGGGGATGGCGGTATCCTCCCAGGTTTTACATCCTACTGTGAGACAGGCTTAATGTATCTGTTCTTTTTGTCATGATACCATCATTACCGTAAATTATTTTAAAGAAAATACAGTTAGGAAAAAATTCCATTCATTTGGGTTTACTTACTCTAATCATGGGGAAAAAGCAGCCGATTCATTTTCTGCCAATTTGGTTGTGATACGACTAAATCTCCTATCTATCTATCTATCTATCTATCTATCTATCTATCTATCTATCTATCTATCTATCTATCTATCTATATAATATATAGAGAGAGAGGGGGAGAGAGAGAGAGAGAGAGAGATAGATAAAATAATTTAATATTAATTAATGGTATATATATAAAATAATTTTTTAAATTCTTAAATATTTTTTTAATATTTTTTAATATTTACATTTACTGTGATTTTCCTGCATATTCTGAAACTCATATATATATATATATATATGTCTATCTTTTTGTCCTCGTGGGCAAGCGTCTTTTTTCCTCCTCCTCCTCTCTCTATTTCTCATTCCCCCCCCCCCCTGTCTGTTATTCTCACACCCACACACTTTCGTTCTTTATTTCGGTACATCTCATCGTCCCTTTCCAATTTCGCGCTCTTTTTTTGGCGCTTTTTTACGAAATCTAATTCCATCTTCGCCATTTTCCCAGAGCTGATGTGATCGTAAGTCGCACATTTTTTTTCTTGAAAATTAATTCAAAATTATTCGAAATTCTTCGGTTTTCTTAAAATCCGACATTCCATATATTTTTATACCAAAATCTTAAATACTCTTAAACCTTAATATATGTCAATACTTGAAAAATATTTCATCGCATAGTTTGAAAAGAAGGTATTTTATTAACTTTGATCTTTCTGTTAATCGACTAGAATGCATTTTGGTTTCTAAGTCAGCCATTTTGTTAATAGTTAAAAAAAAAAAGAGTAAAAGAGTAAAAACTGGCTAGTGGGCCAAAACTTATTTTTTAAAACATCTAGTTTCTCAAAGAAAATGCCTCTATATTATTACGTAGAGCGGCCATTTTGAATTCTTCGAAAACCCTCTGTCGAACATAAATTTCTAATAAATAGCACTTCAAACGGGTTTAAAATACAAACAAATAGCACATGCAAGTTTGAAACTAACTTTTACAGCTTACAGTTACTTTTATTTGTTGTAAATTTGTTTTTTTAGCGTTTTTTACTCTGCTGAGTCTCGTAAAAGATGCCCCCAGATTGGCCTTTTTATGGCCAAATTTCACGAATTTGGCGTATTTTTTGGCCATCAAAAGTTCTGTTTGGCTCTGGAATTCACTTAGGCGCAGCCATGCGTATCGCAAAATTGAAAACAAACACTTCGCTTAAAAATGAAGAAAAACACAGAAAATAATTTTTTTAAAATAAAACAAAAAGTAAAAATGTGTATAAATACTCGTGTCACTATATATATATATATATATATATATATATATATATATATATATATATATATATATATATATATATATATATATATATATATATAACCTGGTCGTGTCGGACATAATCTTAATAAAATAAAATAAACTTAAAATGAATCATTTAAAATTCTACTAAAGTCTAAACACAAAACTCAGTAAATAACTGAATTAAAATTATTTTCAGTCAAAAATTATTATTTAAGTATAAAGTTTTCTTTGCCTTGGCTAAGATCAAAGTGTAGTATCTGTTCCGATGGATACTGCACCCCATACTGGTATTGTCTTGTCCTTCGGGGCCTGACTTACGCTGGTCAATGGGTCTGTCTAGGAAGTCCACCCTCCCAGGCTTTGCCTCCCCTCTATGGGGAGGAGTAAGCTTACTGTCTGAGGCGCCCCTACCGGGGAATGCCGACGGGGCTGCCCAGGCAATTTTTAAATGGCCAGAGAGTGCTCACGTCTCGTGAGCTGGCTTTTCAAACCCCCACTTTCCCGACCCGACCTTGGGTCACATCTTACTTGTGAGAGTAGGATAAAAAACTGGCCTTGTGCCTAACTCCTGGAGAGGAGTAAATCAATACTATTTATTTTAGTCAAATGTTTCTTTTCTCGTTTGGCGATAAAAGGGCACTTTTTCATTTTTGTTTTTATTTTTTAAAATTTAGGCACATGTTCGTCTTTTCTCACAGTCCGTTTTTCACAACTTTTTTACTGACCAGTTTTTTTTTCTTTTTTCTGTGTATACTTACCTATCAGGCTGCTAGAGAATTGCGGGAAAAAAATTTCAAATATTTTACATTTTAAGAGGGGGGATCAGTTTCCAATGTTAATTCAACGTAGACTGATCCCCCTCTTTTTGACCATCTCCATTTAAAAAAGAATCTTTTTCGGTGTACCTATCATGTCAGTAGAGAATTCCGGGGGTTTTGGAAATAAATTTTTTTAAATTGAGATTTTAAGACGGTGGATCAGTTTTCAATGTAAATTCAACGTAGACCCCCTCTTTTTGACCAACTCAAATTTTTAAAATTATTCTTCTGCTTACAATTACCTATCATGTCGCGAGATAATTACGGGGTTTTGGGAAAGAAATTTTTAAAAATTGAGATTTTAAGACGTAAAAAGTTGTGAAAAACAACAAGACTGATCCCCCGTCTTAAAATCTCAATTTTTAAAAATTTCTTTCCAAAAACCCCGGAATTCTCTCGCGACATGATAGGTAATTGTAAGCAAAAGAATAATTTTTTAAATTTGAGTTGGTCAGAAAGAGGGGGATCAGTCTACGTTGAATTTACATTGAAAACTGATCCCCCGTCTTAAAATCTCAATTTAAAAAAATTTATTTCCAAAACCCCCGGAATTCTCTACTGACATGGTAGGTAATTGTACACCGAAAAAGATTTTTTTTAAATGGAGATGGTCAAAAAGAGGGGGATCAGTCTACGTTGAATTAACATTGGAAACTGATCCCCCCTCCTAAAATGTAAAATATTTGAAAAAAAATTCCAAAAACCCCGCAATTCTCTAGCAGCCTGATAGGTAAGTGTACACAGAAAAAAGAAGAAAAAACCTGGTCAGTAAAAAGTAGTGGAAAATGGACTGTGAGAAAAGACGGACATGTGCCAAAATTTATTTTCTGTGTTTGTTTTCAATTTTGCGATACGCCTAGCTGCGTATAAGTAAACTCAATTGTCGATGGCCAAAACACGTCAAATTTGTGAAAATTGTCCATAAAAAAGGCCAATCTGGTTTTTTGCGCACGCTCCACTAGCCAGTCAGCCTTGTGAGAAATTCGTTTGGTGGACAATTTCGCTTTTTGAATGGAAGTTTGACATCGAGAAAAAATTAGATAAAAAAGAAGTAACTGTTCTTGCGTTTGTTAACAGTTATTTGTTAACTATTTTAAAATGACGGTAGGGCAACTTTACCAGGAAAGCTTTCATTTTTGGCGCCAATTTCATCATGTATCAAAAACATAACTTTTCTGTACTGATCAACCTACGGTGCTTGGTGAGTCGCCAATAAACGCCTCACTCTTTTCCCCCTGGGTAGGTAGAGGTTGTTTATTAGAAGTTGATCGAAACCGTCCGTCGTTCAAGCACTCTCTCTATATATCTCCATTTCTTTTTCCTTTACGGAAGTTGACGTGCGCTGCCTACATAAAGAGAATAAAAAATACATTAAATCACTGCTAGATGGATGATATGTCCCCAGATTTTTTCGTCTGCAAACAGGAAGTCGCCGCTTTTTTGTCCCTTTCCCGGGAATGTCGGCAGAATTGGTATTTTTGAAGACCCGGATTTTCACGTACTTTCGTTTTTTTACTTGTTTCTTGAAAAAAAAAGATGATTTATTATTCTCAAAAGGGGAAAAAATCACGTTTCGTTGTTTATTCTTTTTTGTTTAAAGATTCTTTCTGATTTTGTAAATATATTTTACATTTTCCCTTGCCAAAAATGTTTTCCGTCCGGTATTTTTTTTTGGAAGGGGACAAAAAAATTTTGTGCCTTTAATGACGCTACTTCCTGTTTGCAGACTAAAATCTGGGGACCCCTTTTGTATCTAAGCACCTTAAAAATGAATATAAGTATCACAACCATAAGAAATGTATAGCAAACAGTAATTTATATAAAAAAGGCCAGAGATAATAACTAAATTTTTATGGGGTACATTAACTTATTTTCAAGGAAGTGTTGCCTTTATTTGAGTTAATTTAATATTTAATAGAAGTTTTTTTAATTTATGCCCCCCTCCTCAAATATAAAAGATTCTCAATGAAAAAAAATGTATGATTTGGAGAAAAATATCGGGTATCTTTTACGAGAGTAAAAACGCTAAAAAACAAAACAAATATACAACAAATAAAAGTAACTGTCGTCGATAAAAGTTAATTTAAAACTGTCCTGTGGTATTTGTTTGTATTTTTAAACCGTTCCAACTGCTATTTATTAGAAATCAATAGTTTTGTCACACGAACTTGCAAATACAAAATGGCGCTTGCTCGTAAGAGAGTAAGTACAAGACGCCATTTTGTCTAGAAAAAAGTACGAGTTAAAAAATGAACAAGAATTTTTTTTTTACATCTAATAAAAACCCATTAAAATACAAACAAATATCATAGGTAAGTAGACAAATATCTCTTCTCGACGTAGGTTAAACTCACTTGTTGCATATTTATTCTCGTTATTTTTTTTGGGACCCCGTTCGCGCCTCTGCTGAGCGTCGTAACATATACCCAAAATATCTAGTAAAAACGGTTTTATTTTTCTTTGATTTTTAAAATTTCATCATGTTTAAAAATAACTTTTCTGGTGGTGGTGGGTGGGGGGGGAAGTAAAAAAAATAACAAGTGTAAGGCGTCAACTTTCGCGCGTTGTTTTATTTATAAAGTCTTTTAAATAAAAAAGTCAATTTTACGTTTAACTGCAATATTATTTTTATTATTGGCCACCCAAGATGGTCTGAAAAAAAAATGAAAACTTTGAAAATATTTTCTTAGGTTAGTTTCAAAAATATTTTTTTATCATGGTTTTATTGTTTAAGTAAAAAAAAATGTCCTCGCTCGTCATTGAAATAGGAAATCCTAGAAGACTTTTCAATTTTTGTCCCAATCCAGATTTTATTTTCTGGAGGGTGGGGGGGGGGGGGCAAACAATAACTAAAAGTTCAAATCTCTTTCTGTCTCTGTCTGTAGCGTCAAACCGATACAATTTATTTTGGTTATATACTCTGGATAAAATATAAGGAAAAGGCAGACGATTCCGCTATTGTGAAACGAACCCAATTTTTTTAGTACAGAATAATTAACAAAGCGTCTCCCCATTTTTTGATTAATTGAAGAAAAAATTGCTATGTGGAAATTAATCACAAAAAATACCCATTTATTTTCGTCCGCACATATTTGGGCGGAATTTTTTTGTTCTAGTCCGTGTTTTTTTTTAACGATGTTTAATATTTCCGTGTACCTATCATGTCTGTAAATTTCAAATAAATTTGGCCGATACCTGAAAAAAATGAAATGTGGTTCGATGACGGTCAAAGTGGCATAACTCTAACTTCCTTGCATAAATTCAGTCTCAGTTATCTCCCTTATTCGAAAATGGCGGTTTTGAATAAAGTACTTTTTGCCCGTGACAGTTATTTCCAGAAAGGTCGCGAAATAGAAGAAAATATTTTTTTTTACTACGTTTTTTTTTTGATACAAAATAAAATTTGAACATTTTCTTACACCAAAACCAACTTGTTTAAAAATATTTTTTGACATGTAAAAAAAAAGCTTTAAAAATACTTTATTGAAACTTACACATTGTGACATTTCATGCAGCGATAAAAGTTATCGCCCTTGCTTGTTTCAAGCAGGTCGGTTACTTTCTATCCAAAAAAGTACCAAAACATATTGGTCGATATTTTCCTTATATATATATATATATATATATATATATATATATATATATATATATATATATATATATATATATATATATATATATATATATATATATCGGTCGAAAGAGTTTACATGTTTTTATAGTGATTTAATGAAAGCACCAAAACAGGTCGATCTCTAATTGAGAGTGGAACAAAGGGGGGCGGGGTATCAAAAGAAAAAAGTCTCGATGGGATGTGGCAAAAACAAGCCCAGAACTCATTTACTACTAGCTTGTTAAAAAGAGAGATTGAATGAAGGGTGGGTTGCGTAGGTTGAGTTGTCACAGCTGGGGTTTCAAACTTAACTGTCCAGAAACCCTAAGTATGAAATCACCACTAGTAAAAAATATGTAATTTTTTAACTATTTTCAATAAACGAGAACTTGAGAAATGCCTACAGCATATTCCCAAAGTAGTCGCTGGTCACCAGTGCTTGTAGTTCCATTAACTTTTAAAGATTGCTCTAAATGGCAGTTCCTTTTAAAAAAATTTCTCCAAAGCTTTAACCATCCGTTTCACAACCAGTTTTGTCCACCAACACCAGTTGCACCAATGTTGTGAGCGAGATATTTACTTGCAGTTCCTACTCTTGCCCCGTATCTATTTCTAATAATGGTTCGATGAAGAATGTACATGTGTTGTAAGTCCAATATAGAAAGGCTAGAAGAGGGACTGTTTCAAAACACTGTAAGGTCCTTTAGACTGTCTCGGTTGTTTCTTCACTGGTGGTTATGTTCTTTTTTAAATATTCTCTCTCTTCAATGGGAATCTGAAATTTCAAAAGGTGCATGTATATATATTAAGGGAAATATTGAAAATTGAGAGATGAATTAGTTCAAAATTGACAAGTGCAGACTGTTGCCTTGTTTGGCAATTTGCAGCAAACTCATCACATCTTAAGACAGGCAGTTTGCAAACACAAACATGAAGAAATATCAAATAATTTCTGTTCCTTAATTATTTTCATTTTGGATGCAGTAAGAGTTTAAAAATACTTTCACCTTCTTTCTGCCTTATATAAAACAAAGGCAATTGTGGGTTTACTGCTTGCCAAATATTTCCTTTGGAAATTTTAAAAGTGGGGATTAAACTGGATAACTTGTCGTAAAGTCGGGGGTTCCGTTTTATCCAAAAGGACAAAATCTTTTGGAACTCTTACTGCGAGTCAGAACGTCCTTTTTCTAGTTTCATATAAAAAAATTGGCTGAGGAGTTTTGTTTGCTTGTGGCTTTGCAATGACAGACTGTTTGAGTGTAAAATGATCATAAAAAAAACAATAAGCGACACAGAAAAAAAATGGTCCATAAAAAATGCAAAAACAAGTTAAATTTATATATTGTAAAGTGATCCCCGACTCTTAATGTGTAAAATATTTTTTAAAAAAAGGATTACATAACCGGTAAGTTTTAAAAAATGGTCCGTAAGAAATGTCGAGTAATAAAAAACTTCAAAAACTGAAACGGGTATAAAAAAAAATAGACAGAACGAAACTAATAGAAATATAATTTCTTCAGCGGAGAAAATAATCAAGTTTCTTGCATAAAAATAATTCATAAACAATAACAACAGTATGCATTTAAAAACGGTATAAGACACTAAAACAAACTATATTTATAGTTTCTCCTTTTGTGATCGTCGCAGCGCTGGCAGTAAGGATCCGTCCGTCTCAGAGTTGGCGCCCGGATCTCCTTCCACGACCATCCCAGTGAAGCAAACCCCTCCACTAACTGTCGGCTGCTTAAAAGCCCTGGGCCTCGGCCTTAAGTGCAGCTCGGCATTCGGAGAGAAATTTTGGTTCCTCCTACGGCGAGATTCGACCTGGGGACCCAACTTTCCATATCCGGCATTCCTCTCTTCGAAATAAGTGAGAAGAGTAGGCGGGTGAAAACCAAAAGGCGCCTCGGCTCTTCGAATCCAAATCGCGACTGACGAGGCACCCAGCCGCAGCCTGGTGGACTTGCTGCGACCCTTCTTTGAACGCCTTAAACCACTGTTATCACGTCAATGCGGCTCGACACGAAAACGGTGACATCAATGTGAAAACCCTGCAGGACCCACCTTCACCGGCCCCTCCCATAATTTGTGGAGTAAGGGCTCCAACAGGGACGACAGCGGACATCGCTGACGTACCGACCGAGAGACCACAAACGACTCCAAAAGCTTCCACTGTCGACAGGCGATACAGGATGGAGATAAACAGAATCCAGGAAGTCAGCGACTCTGTGTTGGGCCTTAAAAGCCTTCTCCACCATGCCGATCAATGTAACCTGTCCAATGATGCCTGCTAGCTGCTCAAGCCGCCTCCAAATGGGGCGAATCGACAAGTCGGAGCGCTTCTCCAATGCTCTCGACGTGAGAGAACCTTCCAGGCTTTCTTTCTGTATAGCTATTCGACTCTGTAAACCCGACTAAACTGACCATCGTATCACTCACTAATAATGGTTCCCCTGCAGTTAGGAAATCCCTCTACCAGCCACCACCCTTGTTAGCTTTATTCTCTAAATGCTTTTTCTCCCTTTGCTTTATCTCAGGCGAGGCGTTGGTTGGGCATACTTGACAGCAAAGTGTCTAACCTTAGCCTTAGTTACCTGCTCCCCCGTTGGTAAGGCATGGAGATCCAGTATCTAATCTAACTGGCCATAATTAATTTATGGTCTTTGACGTATGACAAGATAGAAAATCTGAATGCGGTGATCGATATGGAATCTGTCAACGCATAAAGCCATCAAAGTCAGACAGGCTGTTTTCACACCTTCACGACCCGCTACTACCCCCCCCCCCGACTGCTCCCCCAGGTGTGTTTGGGTGCATAACAATCGAGCACGACCTTCCGCACCGACATGCACATGCAGCCACCGCAGACAGGATGTCTCACCAGTACAGAGACTCCACTACTGTGGATAATGACAATCATGCGAGCGGTTCTTATGCCCCTCATTCCATGATCTGCTATGCAGTGTCACACAGACGCAGGTCAGGACACCTGAAGGCTGGTGGATAAGCCGCTCGTCTCGCACAATTCCTCCGACAGGTTAGTTTCTCATCACAACCGAAGAAAACGAATCGATATAACGATGTCTGCAAGATTTACCCTCGAGAGTCTGCTTCCCCACACACTAATGCGCCACCCCGCACGGGTGCCCTTCCGTGCTGAGCAAGTCCGAACCAAACCTTCGTGGGGTCTTAGTTACCTCCCCTGTGTCATTCTTTTGTATATACACTATAAAATACCCCCCCCCCCCTGTATCATTCTTTCTCGCAGACGCCGACAATCCTAATTTCTGAATGTTGCTTTTTCGTTGAATTTTTTTAATTATTTTAAACATTGTAATTTCGAACACTTAAAAATCGATTTTATTTGCTTTAAAATTTTTTATTCAAATTAAAAAAAAGTTTTTTTGTTTTTTTAAGGTTTAAAAAAAGAGACCGAGAGAGAGGCTGACGTTAACAGTTCGAAAGGTAAGATTTTTTTTGTTAATGACAAAAATTTTCAGTATTTTTTTTAACGGCAAAAACGCAATAACCCGAAGAATATGGTTTTTAAAGATCTCTAACTGTATGACAGGTGAAAATGTGGAAGGATGAAAATGATAGACAGAAAAGGGAGAAGGACCAAATAGAATCACATAAAAAAACAATGAGTGTGGTATCATAAAACTAGCGTAGGGTTTTTTAGTTAAGGTATGAATGAAGTATGAACGAAATTAGGGTAAAGGCAACTTGAGACTTGGTGGGGAACCGATCTTAGTGGGTTCAAGTAACGTATATCGCGGGTGAGTGCATTCACCCGTGTTTTACGGCATGGATTCAGCAGATTGGACCTTTCCATGATCTGACGGAGCTGTCACTCCTCGGAAGGATGGACACAAGGTACCTGGGGTTTTGACTTTGGATGATACCGCTTCTGTTGCCTTTTGGAGATTAGAAGGGTCGGGGTTAAGGGTTAGGCTTAGTTTTGGAGTAAATGAATAATGGTTGCACATTGTTGTGACTATGTGATGAGTGGAATATAAAATATCCGCGTTTGTTGTTGAGCGATCGAGGTGGAGTTCCCTCATCTTGAAATGCCAGTGGACTCCACATGGGTTATGTGATGACCAGAATGCTCTCTATGACCGCGTTGTGAATCTTCCTCTTTTAATTGTTGTTGTCTATTTTTTCTTTTTTCATGTTGTCGATCGCTACCCACAAGTACCAACACGGGAGTGGATTCATCCTGCATCCGGATTCTGACAAGTTGCATGAAATAAAAAAGCTCATTGCAAGGACAACGTGGATATCTGAAAGGTAGGAAGATTTTTTTCCTTGTTTTCACAACGGAATAACCTAACTCAGTTCACCCCTCAATAGAGAGCGTCAGGGCCAGGAGGAGAAATTAGTTATCTCTGATAGATGGATTTGTAAAAAAAAAAAGACCCAGATGTCCAGGATGAGTTTTGTCGGAGAGAAAGTTCCGAGAGGATCTCTCAGTGGGGATTTTTTTTTGTCTAACCTTTCCAGAGTTGGGCGTGGGTCAGTAACAGAGACTGCCAAAGAAGACAGTCTGGTTCGTTGCTTGCCAACTGCGTCTCTGCGAATTGGAGCACGTGGGTAAAAAAACAAGCTCACCACCGGTCGGATTCCCGCTTTATACCTAAAAAATCTGTATACCTCTTGAATTCCCACATGGCGGTCAATGGACTGCTTGCCACAATTTATTTCCTGCTTGAATCAAACATACAAAAAAAAAATTCATACGAGGTAGAAGTAAATTCAAAAAAGAGAGAGATAAAAAAGATGAAAGTTTTGTGTACATTTTTTTTATTCTGTAAACAAAAAATTATATTTTAATTTTTTGTGAAAATTTCTCACTGAGATTGTTCAGATTGCATGAACAAAAAGAAGGTTTCACCTTTGGTTTTTCAATAATTTGCTGCACATCTAAATCTTGACAGAACCAGCCTTATCCTGCATAAAAGACTTTTTTCCATACCAGAAGTGTGCAACAATTTTTGCGGAAGGCCGCATGTAGAAAGAAACTCCGGAAACCCCCCCCAAAAAAGACATTCTGCCGTGTTTGGCTGGTTCTTAAAAGAAATGCCGACTGCGTCTATCTCCTTTTCTGAGATGCTAACTGGATGGAGAACGTCCCGCTATAAAAATCTGTATACCTCTTTGCCCTATGGCGGTGCCCAGAATTAACCCTAACCTTGTCAGTCTTCCCCAAAATTCTGGCGAATTGGTCTTCTGTTTGTCAGTAGTCTCCTGTGTTACAATTTGCAGTTGCACTGTTACTGGAAACGGACTGCTTGATGGCCACACACCTACTTCTGATCACAATTAATTTTTCCTCGAGTGTTTTGTTTTTTAAATTAGATTGGAATATATGATGGGTTTCCCTATCCACCATTTTTCCAAGATGAACAAAAAATTAAAGTTATCCACCATTTTACAGATTTCAAGTGTCATATCATTTTTAACATTAAAAAGGCAAAAGAGATTTAATATTTGTTAACTGCTGTGCATCTATGACTGCAGGTTTCGCTTGCCAATCCTGCAACAGGCGATAGCAGCCCTGTTGGCGCCCCCCCCCCCCCGAAAACGGGGCCACGTGTTTTCCGTGGGTGGCGACCCGTGGCCTGGTTGCCTCACGTGACCTGCAACACTCCACTTCGGCTAGACGGGAGGTCGGAGAGGCCCGATCCGATCAATCGGCTAGTTACGTCTTAGTAATTTTTTTTCCAACTACCCCGATCGTTTCCAATAATAAAATTGATCAACTACATAAAGTTATCAATACCCATTCCAAATTCCCATAGTGGGCTCTGTAGTGGTTGGGGAGCAGGAATGGTATGGCTCCTAATAGAACCACAAAATTGTCATGTGAGACATAATTATTTTTTCGATTATGAATGGAGCATTCATAATCGAAAAAATAATTATGTCTCACATGACGCCAAAAAACTGGCGCACACCAGTACCTAAATGTTTCAAAAAGAAGTGATAAGGAGGAGCCGGAGCTAAAACAAACGAACACACATATGTGATAACTTTTGAGTACATTCCTAATCCTCTTCGGTGACAGGTGCCAGATGGACATCACAAAACCAAATGTGGGAAATGTGGAGAGAAAGACCCTGACCACTAAGGGAACTCACACATGTGCAAAACTGGTGGTGACCACCCAGTTTATATGCAAAAAAGATCTGCGAAAAGTGGAAAAGAGAAAAGGAATTGACTGTCAAGTATACAAGAAGCATCCGGGAGAGTGGCCAGCTTTTCAAAAAACAGGCGGAACCCAGACCTCCTACTCAACCGATTGTGGTTGCCGTTCAAAAACCCAGGTAGATTTTGTCGTCCGAAAACACTCTCTTCTGAGGGAACCCAATCTGACCCAAAACATTCACTAGTCCGCAAACACCAACTCGTCAGCACCAAATCCGACCTCCACCATGCCTGGTCTGGTTACGTGATCTTAAAAAAATCACATCTCACCTCGCATAGTCATCCCATCCAGACCGGTTGTCTCCTCTCACGATTAGAGCGTCACGGGGTTCTTCTAATGGGCGTTCTGGCTTCTTCCTCAGCATCTCCATTTGATGGCAGAGAGACACGACGTTGTCAAGCACGTGTCGCGGCATCCCGTCAACACTCACATTTTTTACAGACTAAACGTGTAGTGCATAGAGCTCCCGGTGGCTTGACCCACACTTCTTCACCAACTGTGATTGATCCTTGTCCCTCTTCTGGCATGTTCGTTCTAGCAAGAGACTGACTGATGCGGCACTGACTCTTCATCTTGACCACTCTTTGGAGACATATTGTACCAAAATACCGCCTCTTCTGGTGAGATTCGGCCTCTTTCTGCCTTTCCTCCTGGTATGCAGCCCGAAAAAATTGCCGGGTTCCCCCACCTGGCACACAGCTCTGTAAAGTCTTCAGAGCGGAAGGTGGCACCATTATCCAGTAATATCCGCTCTCATTCCCACAGTCGACCGACGTCCCGTTTCCAAGTTTCAGTCACCTGTACACTCTCTGCATTGTTCCACCACCTCTTTAACCGTCTCCTTTGTCACACTTGGGTTCACCTTTCTTGCCAGAAAAAGTGTCCTCTCTTTCCCAAAGTGGTGCATTTCATGCAGCTCTCTCGCGTCCTCACTAACGGCGCACACAGCCACTGCATCCTTCTCTTTAAGCCAGGCCTCGGGTCAGGGCATCTGCTCTAAAAGCGGTCCAAACTCGCGAATCAAGTCTCCCAAAATTCCGAGCCTGGTCCTTATTCTCCTGTCTCCTGAGACTTCTGACTGGATCCAGGAGGCCTTTGCGTAGCCAAGCGGCATCCTCCACTGTTGTTGCTCCTCCAATTTCAAGCAGCACACCGAGAGCCACATCACACCAGATCCTTCTTTGCCCCGTTCGACACGCCAGCGGCCGCCTTCGCTGAGCCACCCGCAATTTGGGTAATGAAAGCTCTCTCTTAGTCAGTCCGTCTGAGATTATCGGGCACCTCATTACCCCGTCCGAACATCAGCGTCCCCTCCTTATTCCTTTGCAGCTTTAGTCCTAGGGCCGTGCCATTTTCTAGTGGCTCAGGCGGCTTCGCAATCAATCCATATCTTCCAACGTGATTGCTAACACTTTCCGCGGAGGATGTCATCAATATTTGAGCTTGTGGCCCTCCCCATCACTGTTTTCAAAATTGCAGTCATCAACCTTGTCAACTTAACCAGCTGGTACCACCATAGCCTCTCATGTGTATCTTACTTCCTCGCAAACGTCGATACCGTCCCCTGACAAGCAATATGCTGGTTTAGCTCTCTGTAGTTGAATACTGGCCTAACCTTCCATTTGGTGGGCCATGAGTGGTAGGACTCCGTCTGCTTCCCCAGACCATGGTAGGATACCTTCCTCAATCCACCTCGCTCTCCATCAAAACTGGCCTGCACATTCCTCGGCACATCAACCGCCCTCACACTGGTCGTTCCATGCCAAGACATCCGTTGTCACCAACGTGGTTGTGCCGCCGGCTTTGGCTCTCTTTCCGTTTGCGGTGACCTCCACCTATGCGCCGTCACTTGATAGGGGGGGTCTATGGCACCGCTCTAATCGTTTCCCTGTATACCGTGCAGGTTCGGTTGATATGCCCAGTTTGTCCGCAACAGAAGCAGGGTTATGCCAGGCAGTCCTGTACAAAATGAGGCCCCTGGCATCGAAAACATTTCACTGGGGCTTTTTTCCAGATGACCGCCCCCACGAGAGATTCTCGTTAACTGTGGACTTGCCTCCCATCAGGCTTACACTCGCGGTTGCCTCCAACTGGTGACTCTTCTTTGTCAGCACCCTGGCATGGGTCAGCACGATCATTGTCAGTCTTTGCAGCTCTGTGGACACACTAGTCACAACAAACGTCATTTTAACCGTTTTTGGCATTTTGCTATAGGCGTCGAAAACGCTTTCTGCGAAAGCGATCTTTTTAGTCTTGCCTCTATCAAATCTGCGTCGTCCGAAAGTGCATTTCCTTCCAAAATATAATCAAAATTGCCAGCCACATCCTCAATTTTTTCAATTTAGACAGCCTCCATCACTAGCGTACAATTTGATTCTGTCACCCATCCTGTTATGTAGGTAGGCTGCCGAAATAGCTGTCGTCCGAAAAAACACCAACTTGTCTGAGGGCCCCCAATTCCGACCCAAACACCAACTTCACTCTTCTGACAGCACCAAATCCCACCTCTACCTTCACTGGTCTCAATCCGGGATGAACCAAAAAGTCCCATCAATCATGCAATGCAAAAATGATCATTTGGTACTTCCTTTCTATAAAAACCAGCCATTTGCTTTTTATAACTCTGTTCTATGGCCCGGTCTGGTATTACAGGAAGTCTTATGTTTTATTTTCCACTACAGATTGGAGTGAAGAAAAAACACTGGTATTCCAGATGACCACCACAGATCGCAGAGAACCTGAGAAAAAAAAAGGAAAAATCAGCTCGGAAGCCGCCAAAAAAAAAACCCCAAAATGTATGGAACGGCACTAAAGCCAATTCTTATGAGAATGTTCCCAGCAAGCTACAGGAAACATTTCTCAGGCAAGATAGTGCATATTTAAAAATTAAAATCTATAAAAAAAAAATACAGTTCCGCAGAGTGATCATGGAGGGACCGGGCACTTCCGACTGGGGCGGCAGTCACAATAAAATGTGACATGGCGACGAGAATTGAGCTACGCTTAAAGCACGGTAAGCTTTGGACATGTGTATTGACGAATTTTCGCCTGCGACTGGAATACATATGCAGAGAGACTGGAGTTTTTTATTTCGAGGCCAACTAAAGACCCAAGAAAGCGGTTTTACTTTCTGTTATTGGGGCAGACGTGCACACAGCTACATCAACCACCACAATCGAACGATTTAGGCGCTGTTTTGCGACCCATGGTAAATGGTCCCTGTTTCACCAGTTCGAAGTTTGCAGACTTCACAAAACGAAATGGTATCATCAGACACACAAATATAGTCCACATCAGCTTTTTGGAGGATGTCGGGAGGAACTCTGGAAACAAAGCACGTTTTTTTGCTGACATACCGAACAACACCACATACAACTACGACTCCTGAAGCGAACACTACGTACCAATCTGCCATTTCAACCAATGTGTACCATTCAAGAAGAACAGAGAAATTCCACCATGACAGATCTGCTCAGATGCGTTCATTGTTCTGGGCCCATGCGGTTGGCTGGTTTATTTTGTGGAAAGAGTATCGTCCTTCATGGCCGGGTTGTCACCAGGATCAAGTCAGATCTCCAGTGTCTGTCTCAACCCCAAATTGGAAACAAATTCGAACCAAGGGAGGCAGAAATGAACATGTCTTCAGACACAACATCCCGGGAGGGAACTGGCCTACATAATTCCTTCGCAGAGGAGCCTGCCACAATGTTGACATCACCGGGCATGCCACGACGAACTAGTCGTACAATGAGACCACCAAATCCTGACTAGAACAAAAAAAATTGGCCAATCCTCGGTAAAAAAAAAGGGGGTCATAAGGGCAGACCCGGATGTATGTTCACAAGGGACATCAGCCACACAAACACCGGGCGACTGGGGACTCACGTTTGTACGGCAGTCACAAGAAAAGCAGACTGGAAGAAAAACTAGCCGAGGATTGTATACCAAAATTATCTGCTGTCCGGGCACGTCGTTCTGCTCTGAGAAGGTTCAGAAAATCAAAAGAGCCAAAGCTCGGCGATTAAACATCGTTAAAAAATCTTGACAGTACAGGCTCGCTGTACGTGGAAACGGCAATTTTCAGTGTTGGAATGCTGGGGAGGAGTGTCGCAAACCCGTAACCGACATCAACTTTTTGATTCGTCACTAATTTTCTTCTGACACAGCGGTCCACCTTATTTTTCATGTTTGACGATTTATAAAGTATTTTTTTCCTTAATGGTGGATTTTCACAATTTTATGTTTTTGTTCTGTTTTTATAGTATAAAACAAATTTTTTTAATTAATTTGTCTTATAATTTTTCTCATATGACAGTTGCTGCCCGGAGGAAAAGACAAACAACTAGTTCACACGGACATCACAGAAAAAGGTAAGAGTGGGGCCAACCTGTGATTAATGAGAAGGAGAGCAAGTGAAAAAATAGGGTAGTGGAATGAACGGGAGTCAACATACAAAAAGGGAAATTGCATAGTAATAATAATAATAAAGATATGAATGAACATAGGGAAAGGCAACTTGAGACTTGGTGGGGAGCCGATCCATTAGCGGGTTTGTCGTTTGTTGGGTAAATTTGGGTAAATGCACTTACCCGGGTTTATGCGGCAGCTACAGATTCAGCAGACGGTTCCTTTCCTTGATCTGACGAAGCTATCAGACCTTAGAATGATGGATGCACGGTACCGGTTGAAATTCTTTGGAAATGAAACGCTTCTGTTGCCTTTAGGTCGCACATTGTTGCGACTGAATATGCGATGAGTGGAACGAGAGAGCAGTCATTATACTAGTAGCGTCCGGACAGTAATTGAGGAAGACAATTCATCCAAACGATTAACTAGGGGTGGGAGGGTGCCAGTCTTGGTCTAACGACCATACTCTGTGCGGATTTTTTCCCCTAATCGTTACTTTGACCATGAATCACCAGCTCGCTCGTTCCTCAAACTTCTCTTGGGGATCGGTCGGCTTGTTAGTCACTGCCCGCTGTTGCCACCTACTTCCACTGTCTCCATATATGTCTGCACTTCTTCGCTTTAACAGAACAACAGAAGAACTTTTTGCTTGTATCCTCGAGAGTCCCACATGGGGGACCCCTTCCGTGCCGGGCAATCCTTACCCGACCATTACGAAGGACACTGGACTGACGCCTGATCCTCCTCATAGCCTGGGCTCCAGGATGGATCCTTCCCCCTTCGGGGTCTGAACAGGTTACGTCTCATGGAAAAAAAAACCTTGACTGCGGCCAGGTCTAATTGGGGCTCTCTCCAGGATCGACCAATCGAGCTTAGGCTTCGTGTACTTGATAAATCTGACAGAGTTTGGTCAGCCAGGGCTGGAATGCCGTTCTCGCACCCGGCTGCCAAAATGAAGAAAATGTACTTCGAGGTCGCGAGTAAGCCATCAAAACCAGTTTCTAATTTCGTATCTGGCCCCTTCGAGGGTCCTTATGTACAATTGGGTTAGCCTCCGGCAGCGCTACTAAACCTCCGTTCCTTTGTCGATGTCTGAAAAATCTAATCCATGGGGATGATAGCATTCTCAGCCATGACCGTGTAGGGAGGTCGCCAGCAGGTACGCTGCAAGAATGCAGCCCCCCTCATGGGATAGGGACGATGTGATTGACTCCTCACACTCTCGTCAGGTTTGCCCCCTTCTCCCCCTAATCGTTTCAGGTACGATTGTCTTCCTCTTAGTGCTCGTTCTTTTGGTAATGAATGTCATGCCCCCCCCATTGGTGGGTTTTTTTTTTAATCAACTCCCCCGCAATTATATTTTGTTTTTTTTGTTTTTCACGAGTCGAGAGGTGCCACACATGGTAAGTAGAATTCTTTGCAGTCTCAAAACCAAATAAAAAATGTCAAACGATTGTGTCCGTTTTGTTTTTTGGGGGAGGGGGTAAACAATTTTTTCCCCAATTTTGCACTCGATTTTTTTTTCAGACCTGTTTGCTCGGTCGGTAGGTAAATTTTTTTTTTGTATCGGTTAGAAAATTACTGAACACTTTTTTTCCCCAGTTTTTGCAAGATTTAGAAATTTTTTTTTCAGATATGCGAATAAAAAACTGTATTATTGCGTTTTTTGTGATGGGGGGGGGGTAACTACGTACCAATTTGGGGGGGAACCAAGAGAAAACCATTTTTTTTTAAGATGCACAGTGGGGGGGGGGCTTCTTTGTTTTGAATTGGGGGGGGGGGGGCAGTGCATTTTTTGAAACCGTAACAAAATTTTTCCACTTGGGGGGGGGGATGTTCTATGGTGGTATTTTTTTAGGACACGCATTTTTTCGGAGTCATTCTTTTCATTTGAATATCTTTTTTTTTGTGGGGGTGGGGGACCAGAGCCTGAAAAGGACTCATCATCAAGGTTGAATGAAGGGGGGGGGGGGGGGGGGGTGGAGGCAGTGCATTTTTTTGAAACCGGTAACAAAAATTTTCCACATTTGAATATTTTTTTGTGTACTAATTTTTTTTTTTTGGGGTGGGGAAAATTACCGAACTTTCTACGTACCAATTTTGTGGAGAGTGGAGGTACCGAACAATTTTTGTTTTCCAGTGAGTGGGTGTTTTTTTTTGGGGGGGGGGGGGGGGGACCACATATGTGTGGGGGGGGGCTTCTTTGCTTGAAAAGGACTCATCATCAAGGAAGAAGATTTTAATTGGGGGGGGGCAGTGGAGTCATTTTTTTCACATTTGAGAATATTATATCTTTTTTTTTTTGTGGGGGGGACCAGAGAAAACCAGTAGGGGTGGGGAAATGGGGGGGTTTTGAAACCGTTTTGTTTGGGGGGGAATGGGGGATGTTGTACCGAAAACTTTTTTTTCCAGTTTTGCACAAACAATGGTGGTATTTTTTAGGACAAAATTTTTTTTCTTTTTCAGAATTGGAGTCATTTTTTTTTTTCAGATTTTGTGAGGGGACCAGAGAAACCAGTAGGGGTGGGTGGTGCAGTGCATTGTTTGAAACCGTATTTGAATATTTTTTGTGTACTAATTTTTTTTTTTGGGGGGGGGGGGTTACCAATTTTTTGGAGAGTGGGGTTACCGAAGGGTGTTTTTTGGGGGGAGGGGAACCAAGAGAAACCATTTTTTTGTGGGGGGGGGGGTTCTTTGTTTGAAAAGGACTCATCGTAAACAAAAATTTTCCCACATTTTGTTTGGGGGGTGGGGAAGCGAGGAAGTTTTTTTCCAGTTTTTGCACATGTTTTTTTTTTTTTTTAAGGACAAATTTTTTCTTTGACTTGATGGATCTTTGTGGGGGGGGACCAGAGAAACCAGTAGGGGTGGGGTTCTTTTCCTGAAAAGGACTCCTCCATCATCAAGGAAGACGATTTGAATGGGGTGGGGGGGGGGGGGGAGCAGATGCATTTTTTTGAAACGTGCACATTTTTTGAATATTTTTTTGTGTACTAATTTTGTTTGTTTTTTTTTTGGGGGGGGGTGTAAATTACCGAACTTTACCGAACAATTTTTGTTTTCCAGTGAGTGGGTGTTTTTTTTTTGGGGGGGGGGGGAACAAATAACACTTTGTTTGAAAAGACTCATCATCAAGGAAGAAGATTGAATGGGGGGGGGGCAGTGCATTTTAATTTTTCCTCAGTTGAA
>OY744544.1:143498-145998 GCA_963556195.1 Sepiola atlantica | reverse complement strand
GGTTAGGGTTAGGGTTAGGGTTAGGGTTAGGTTAGGGTTAGGGTTAGGGTTAGGGTTAGGGTTAGGGTTAGGGTTAGGGTTAGGGTTAGGGTTAGGGTTAGGGTTAGGGTTAGGGTTAGGGTTAGGGTTAGGGTTAGGGTTAGGGTTAGGGTTAGGGTTAGGGTTAGGGTTAGGGTTAGGGTTAGGGTTAGGGTTAGGGTTAGGGTTAGGGTTAGGGTTAGGGTTAGGGTTAGGGTTAGGGTTAGGGTTAGGGTTAGGGTTAGGGTTAGGGTTAGGGTTAGGGTTAGGGTTAGGGTTAGGGTTAGGGTTAGGGTTAGGGTTAGGGTTAGGGTTAGGGTTAGGGTTAGGGTTAGGGTTAGGGTTAGGGTTAGGGTTAGGGTTAGGGTTAGGGTTAGGGTTAGGGTTAGGGTTAGGGTTAGGGTTAGGGTTAGGGTTAGGGTTAGGGTTAGGGTTAGGGTTAGGGTTAGGGTTAGGGTTAGGGTTAGGGTTAGGGTTAGGGTTAGGGTTAGGGTTAGGGTTAGGGTTAGGGTTAGGGTTAGGGTTAGGGTTAGGGTTAGGGTTAGGGTTAGGGTTAGGGTTAGGGTTAGGGTTAGGGTTAGGGTTAGGGTTAGGGTTAGGGTTAGGGTTAGGGTTAGGGTTAGGGTTAGGGTTAGGGTTAGGGTTAGGGTTAGGGTTAGGGTTAGGGTTAGGGTTAGGGTTAGGGTTAGGGTTAGGGTTAGGGTTAGGGTTAGGGTTAGGGTTAGGGTTAGGGTTAGGGTTAGGGTTAGGGTTAGGGTTAGGGTTAGGGTTAGGGTTAGGGTTAGGGTTAGGGTTAGGGTTAGGGTTAGGGTTAGGGTTAGGGTTAGGGTTAGGGTTAGGGTTAGGGTTAGGGTTAGGGTTAGGGTTAGGGTTAGGGTTAGGGTTAGGGTTAGGGTTAGGGTTAGGGTTAGGGTTAGGGTTAGGGTTAGGGTTAGGGTTAGGGTTAGGGTTAGGGTTAGGGTTAGGGTTAGGGTTAGGGTTAGGGTTAGGGTTAGGGTTAGGGTTAGGGTTAGGGTTAGGGTTAGGGTTAGGGTTAGGGTTAGGGTTAGGGTTAGGGTTAGGGTTAGGGTTAGGGTTAGGGTTAGGGTTAGGGTTAGGGTTAGGGTTAGGGTTAGGGTTAGGGTTAGGGTTAGGGTTAGGGTTAGGGTTAGGGTTAGGGTTAGGGTTAGGGTTAGGGTTAGGGTTAGGGTTAGGGTTAGGGTTAGGGTTAGGGTTAGGGTTAGGGTTAGGGTTAGGGTTAGGGTTAGGGTTAGGGTTAGGGTTAGGGTTAGGGTTAGGGTTAGGGTTAGGGTTAGGGTTAGGGTTAGGGTTAGGGTTAGGTTAGGGTTAGGGTTAGGGTTAGGGTTAGGGTTAGGGTTAGGGTTAGGGTTAGGGTTAGGGTTAGGGTTAGGGTTAGGGTTAGGGTTAGGGTTAGGGTTAGGGTTAGGGTTAGGGTTAGGGTTAGGGTTAGGGTTAGGGTTAGGGTTAGGGGTTAGGGTTAGGGTTAGGGTTAGGGTTAGGGTTAGGGTTAGGGTTAGGGTTAGGGTTAGGGTTAGGGTTAGGGTTAGGGTTAGGGTTAGGGTTAGGGTTAGGGTTAGGGTTAGGGTTAGGGTTAGGGTTAGGGTTAGGGTTAGGGTTAGGGTTAGGGTTAGGGTTAGGGTTAGGGTTAGGGTTAGGGTTAGGGTTAGGGTTAGGGTTAGGGTTAGGGTTAGGGTTAGGGTTAGGGTTAGGGTTAGGGTTAGGGTTAGGGTTAGGGTTAGGGTTAGGGTTAGGGTTAGGGTTAGGGTTAGGGTTAGGGTTAGGGTTAGGGTTAGGGTTAGGGTTAGGGTTAGGGTTAGGGTTAGGGTTAGGGTTAGGGTTAGGGTTAGGGTTAGGTTAGGGTTAGGGTTAGGGTTAGGGTTAGGGTTAGGGTTAGGGTTAGGGTTAGGGTTAGGGTTAGGGTTAGGGTTAGGGTTAGGGTTAGGGTTAGGGTTAGGGTTAGGGTTAGGGTTAGGGTTAGGGTTAGGTTAGGGTTAGGGTTAGGGTTAGGGTTAGGGTTAGGGTTAGGGTTAGGGTTAGGGTTAGGGTTAGGGTTAGGGTTAGGGTTAGGGTTAGGGTTAGGGTTAGGGTTAGGGTTAGGGTTAGGGTTAGGGTTAGGGTTAGGGTTAGGGTTAGGGTTAGGGTTAGGGTTAGGGTTAGGGTTAGGGTTAGGGTTAGGGTTAGGGTTAGGGTTAGGGTTAGGGTTAGGGTTAGGGTTAGGGTTAGGGTTAGGGTTAGGGTTAGGGTTAGGGTTAGGGTTAGGGTTAGGGTTAGGGTTAGGGTTAGGGTTAGGGTTAGGGTTAGGGTTAGGGTTAGGGTTAGGGTTAGGGTTAGGGTTAGGGTTAGGGTTAGGGTTAGGGTTAGGGTTAGGGTTAGGGTTAGGGTTAGGGTTAGGGTTAGGGTAGGGTTAGGGTTAGGGTTAGGGTTAGGGTTAGGGTTAGGGTTAGGGTTAGGGTTAGGGTTAGGGTTAGGGTTAGGGTTAGGG
>OY744544.1:102500-143298 GCA_963556195.1 Sepiola atlantica | reverse complement strand
ATATATATATATATTATATATATATATTATATATATACATATACATACATATATATATATACATACATATATATATATATATATATATATATTATATATATATATATATATATATATATATATATATATATATATATATATACACATTAAATTGTAATAACTATGACTTTCATCATGTGTTAGGTTTAACAATTACCTGCTAAAGTTATTACAATTTAATGTGTAGATGTACATATATATATATATATATATATATATATATATATATATATATATATATATATATATATATATATATATATATATATATATATATATATATATATATATATATATATATATATATATACATACATATATATACATATATATATATATATTATACCATAAGTATAACGTAACATCAACTTCTCAAAATCGGAACTGAGCCGAATCAAGACAACAAAACTTACACACACAAAGGGCTCCATATCTTTTTAGATAGAGCTTTATAACAATAATAAATTTGACTTATTCTAACACTGCTGCAGTTTCATGGTAAATCCAGTTGTTAGAAGTTGCATTCAAATGTATAAGGATATGACAATCGGCTCTACTATAAAACTGCAGTAAAGTGTTAAGATAAGCCCTTTTAATGGTTTGTTATATATATATATTACATATGAAACTATACAGTAATGTTTTGATTAGCCATTGATACCTGCGGTTTCATAAAGTATGAGAAATCTTTCCACTATGTGCTAAAGAATATGTGGAACTCTTTGCTGATTTGCAAGATTTTTTTCATGCCTCCCTGAAACCGCAGGTATCAATGGTTAATGAAATTGTTATTGTATAGTATCATATGTAATGAATGTATTATGCTCTTGCAAATGTAATTGAGCACTCTGTTTCTCTTTGTCCAAAAAAATACAGATATATATATATATATATATATCTTTATAGGCGCTCCTAGATAAGCCGTAACCGATCTAAGGGAGATAACTCTTTTTTTCTTAGACGCTGCTATTCCGAATCCGTTGTAACTTTGGCAAGGGAGATAACTCTTTTTCTTATCGCTGCATGAAAGAAAATGCGAATGTTTTTGTAAATGTCCGTTTTTATTTACATGTCACAAACTTTATAAACTTTATAACAATTAATAAAAAAAAAAAATGTTACGCTTTTTAACTCAAAGAAAGAAAATGCGAATGTTTTTGTAAATGTCCGTTTTTATTTACATGTCACAAATTTTATAAACTTTATAACAATTAATAAAAAAAAAATGTTTTTTTTAAAAAACTCAAAGAAAGAAAATGCGAATGTTTTTGTAAATGTCCGTTTTTATTTACATGTCACAAACTTTATAACAATTAATAAAAAAAAAAAATGTTACGCTTTTTAACTCAAAGAAACAAAATGCGACGCTAATTTTGGATAAAGTCTCATTAAAGATAACTTTTAAGCGTTTTTATTAATTGTTATAAAGTTTATAAAGTTTCTGACATGTAAATAAAAACGGACATTTACAAAAACATTCACATTGCCTTTCATGCAGCGATAAAAAAAAAAGAAGAGATTTATCTCCCTTGCCAAAGTTACAGCGGATTCAGAATAGCAGCGTCTAAGAAAAATAGTTATCTCCCTTAGATTGGTGACGGCTTATCCAAGAGCGCCTCTCTCTCTATATATATATATCTATCTATATTTCTGAACTATTACTCTGCCTATTGTAAACTGTAATAAAAATGAATTAGAAAAAACGCAAATTTTAGACTTTTTATCAAATCTGTTTTTTTTTTTTTTTCTGTCCAATTTTTGTGCAGGGTTCTTTCCTCCTCACAAAAAGAAAACCTCATTATTCAGGGATTAAGAAATATATATTTCATTAGAAAGCTTGAAGGAAGAGAGAAAAAAAAAATGGACGGCGACGACATTGAGTAAATGTATTCCCCTCTTCCCGCACTCACAGTACAAAAAATTCTTTAGCTGACTTTATTAAGTCAGATTCTTTATTTGAAACTGTTTTTGTTAATGGAAAAGAAGAATCCTTATAATGTACGCCTTTTTATCGTAATGTCACTTATGTTATTTTGAAAGGATTGTTTAATGTTATCACTTTTTTTTTGTTTATATATATATTAAAATATTCTTCCAGTTTTTTTTATTCAAAATGTCTGGTTTGTTCAAATTTTTTAATCCAAAATCTTTCGAGGTTTTAAAGATTTGCTTTCTCTTTGCACTTAAAAAAAATTTTTTTTTACCTGAAGCTAACCTATCTCAGACCAGGTCTTTATTTATCCCTCTGTCTCTCAAGTTTATTTTTATTACTTCTTTCCATGTTTTTCTTGGCCTTCCCCTGTGAACTGAACCTGCTACCTTAACTGTTCGTTAATGTACCTACCCCACAAATAATAAACTACCTAACGCACCTATCGGAGAAACGAAAGGTAGAATTAAATAACTTTCCAGAACTTATCAATTCACTAGACGTTGTATCGCACAAACTGACTCATAGGAGAGTTTGAATTACCTACTAGACACCATCCTCGAGTGTCTTCAGTCTCTCTGTACAATGGTTTGTCAGGACAACCTGACATGAGGATACTTTCCCCTACAAGTAAACCCTGACCAAATATTCAAAATAACATAGTATTCAAAGCCCAAATAAGATCCCCTCGACATGGCTATACACTGGCTCATACGAGGAATGGTGCATCTTCTCCAAGTAATGTTACCTCACGTAACATCACTTAGCTGGATACTCAACCAGACTAGATATGGCACCAACTGACTGATAGGGTTGATGTGCCGTAAAACGAATACTGTGAATCCTTGAAAATTTGAACACATTGGATAATGTGTAAAGAAGAATGTCCCTATCAAAAAGGACTGCATGTATGGGGGGGGGGGGGCGGGCTACACGAACAACGATATTACTATTATATTAAGCATTTTATATTAAAATAAAACAATTTTTTTTTTTTATTTTCTATGTAAAAATTGAAACAATATTACTATTATATTAAGCATTTTATATTAAAAATAAAACAAATTTTTTTTTTTATTTTCTATGTAAAAATTGAAACAATATTACTATTATATTAAGCATTTTATATTAAAATAAAACAATTTTTTGTTTTGATTTTCTATGTAAAAATTGAAACAATATTACTATTATATTAAGCATTTTACATTGAAAATAAAACAATTTTTTTTTTTTTTATTTTCTATGTAAAAATTGAAACAATATTACTATTATATTAAGCATTTTATATTAAAATAAAACAATTTTTTTTTTTTTTCTATGTAAAAATTGAAACAATATTACTATTATATTAAGCATTTTATATTAAAATAAAACAATTTTTTTTTTTATTTTCTATGTAAAAATTGAAACAATATTACTATTATATTAAGCATTTTATATTAAAATAAAACAATTTTTGTTTTGATTTTCTATGTAAAAATTTAAACAATATTACTATTATATTAAGCATTTTATATTAAAATAAAACAATTTTTTTTTTTTATTTTCTATGTAAAAATTGAAACAATATTACTATTATATTAAGCATTTTATATTAAAATAAAACAATTTTTTTTTTATTTTCTATGTAAAAATTGAAACAATATTACTATTATATTAAGCATTTTATATTAAAATAAAACAATTTTTTTTTTATTTTCTATGTAAAAATTGAAACAATATTACTATTATATTAAGCATTTTATATTAAAATAAAACAATTTTTTTTTTATTTTCTATGTAAAAATTTAAACAATATTACTATTATATTAAGCATTTTATATTAAAATAAAACAATTTTTGTTTTGATTTTCTATGTAAAAATTGAAACAATATTACTATTATATTAAGCATTTTATATTAAAATAAAACAATTTTTTTTTTTATTTTCTATGTAAAAATTGAAACAATATTACTATTATATTAAGAATTTTATATTAAAAATAAAACAAATTTTTTTTTTTATTTTCTATGTAAAAATTTAAACAATATTACTATTATATTAAGCATTTTATATTAAAATAAAACAATTTTTTGTTTTGATTTTCTATGTAAAAATTGAAACAATATTACTATTATATTAAGCATTTTACATTGAAAATAAAACAATTTTTTTTTTTTTTATTTTCTATGTAAAAATTTAAACAATATTACTATTATATTAAGCATTTTATATTAAAATAAAACAATTTTTGTTTTGATTTTCTATATAAAAATTGAAACAATATTACTATTATATTAAGCATTTTATATTAAAAATAAAACAATTTTTTTTTGATTTTCTATGTAAAAATTGAAACAATATTACTATTATATTAAGCATTTTATATTAAAATAAAACAATTTTTTGTTTTGATTTTCTATGTAAAAATTGAAACAATATTACTATTATATTAAGCATTTTATATTGAAAATCAAACAATTTTTTTTTTTTCTATGTAAAAATTTAAACAATATTACTATTATATTAAGCATTTTATATTAAAAATAAAACAATTTTTTTTTTATTTTCTATGTAAAAATTTAAACAATATTACTATTATATTAAGCATTTTATATTAAAAATAAAACAATTTTTTGTTTTGATTTTCTATGTAAAAATTGAAACAATATTACTATTATATTAAGCATTTTATATTAAAATAAAACAATTTTTTTTGATTTTCTGTATAAAAATTTAAACAATATTACTATTATATTAAGCATTTTATATTGAAAATAAAACAATTTTTTTTTTTTTTTCTATGTAAAAATTTAAACAATATTACTATTATATTAAGTATTTTACATTGAAAATCAAACAATTTTTTTTTTTTACTGTATAAAAATTTAAACAATATTATTATATTGAGCATTTTATATTAAAAATAAAACAAATTTTTTATTTTTATTTTCTATGTAAAAATTGAAACAATATTACTATTATATTAAGCATTTTATATTAAAAATAAAACAAATTTTTTATTTTTATTTTCTATGTAAAAATTGAAACAATATTACTATTATATTAAGCATTTTATATTAAAATAAAACAATTTTTTGTTTTTTTTTTCTATGTAAAAATTTAAACAATATTACTAATATATTAGCATTTTATATTAAAATAAAACAATTTTTTTTATTTTCTATGTAAAAATTTAAACAATATTACTATTATATTAAGCATTTTATATTAAAATAAAACAATTTTTTTTTTTATTTTCTATGTAAAAATTGAAACAATATTACTATTATATTAAGCATTTTATATTAAAAATAAAACAATTTTTTTTTTTTTCTGTATAAAAATTTAAACAATATTACTATTATATTAAGCATTTTATATTTAAAATAAAACAATTTTTTGTTTTGATTAATTTGAGTAATATTGTTTAAATTTTTACATAATTTAACAATATTACTATTATATTAAGCATTTTATATTAAAATCAAACAATTTTTTTTTATTTTCTATGTAAAAATTTAAACAATATTACTATTATATTAAGCATTTTATATTAAAAATAAAACAAATTTTTTATTTTTATTTTCTATGTAAAAATTGAAACAATATTACTATTATATTAAGCATTTTATATTAAAATCAAACAATTTATTGTTTTGATTTTCTATGTAAAAATTTAAACAATATTACTATTATATTTTAAATTTTATATTAAAAATAAAACAAATTTTTGATTTTCTATGTAAAAATTGAAACAATATTACTATTATATTAAGCATTTTATATTAAAAATAAAACAATTTTTTTTTTTTTTTTTTCTATGTAAAAATTTAAACAATATTACTATTATATTAAGCATTTTACATTGAAAATCAAACAATTTTTTTTGATTTTCTATGTAAAAATTGAAACACTTTGAACAAAGGTTTGTATTTTAAGAATAGAAAATATCGGCTGCAAATGGAATCTATTCATCCTCTGTTCAAGTGTAAAATAGAGTCCAGACTTTTTTGCCGTACAAGAGCGTACAAATGACACGGATCTTGCGCACCAGCTATTCTCGGAGTCTCGTCTAACTGTGACGAGAAGCTGAAATGATTCCAACTGCGAAATGCGTCTGACGGGAAGCCCAGCCAAGAAAGAGGTTAGTAAATTCACGGGTGGAATTTATATATATTTATTGTTGCTCGTGTATTCTTTTAATATTTCAGGGGAGATAACTTGGTTCAAGAGAGATAACTTTGATATTGTTCAGTATGATAACTTGGACAACCAGGGAGTTTTACCTCGCCTAATAAACCGGTATCGTCCAGGCCTTTAGGTCTAGATTTACGTCTATTGGGGGGGTTGTCCGTCCTGTGCAGTTCTGGGAGATGCACCCTCCCAGGCTTTGCCGCCCCTCTTTGGGGAGGAGTAAGTTTATTGCTTACTGTCTGAGGCGCCTCTACCGGGGAATGCCGACGGGGCTGCCCAGGCAATTTTTAAATGGCCAGAGTGCTCACCTCTCGAGCGCTGGCTTATCTAATCCTACTTTCCCGACCTTGTGTCACATCTTACCTTGTGTGGGAGGTAGATAAATAACTTGGACATGTTTCAAGAGAAATAACTTTGACATGTTTCAGGGGAGATAACTTTGACAAATCGGCCGTTTCACTTGTATTAGTATAAGATTTTTTATTTACCTAATGTCATCGTGTGGATGACATTAGGTTTGTAATGAGTTTTCACTTGTTCGAAACCTGCATTTTTTTTAGTTTTATTTTTTGTTTTAATCCTTTTTTTTTTAAAAAATACTAATGGTTCACCACTTACCAAGGCCAAAAGCCACTCTAGGATAAGGGTTAGTGATATTTAACTGTGACCGATTCACAGGACGACTCGACAGATATTTATTGACATTGGACTTGAGAACGACCATGTTGCAGACTGCATGGAAACAATTCCTGCGATAACGTGTTCCACGGGTGAGAAGTTCTTGGAGAGAAACTCTGTTCATGTAAATTTCGTTCGTTCTGAGTGGTTTTGAAATAGCGTTAATGCCCATCTGTTACGCTTTAAAAAAAGATAATACTAACGGTTCACCACTTACCAAGGCCAAAAGCCACTCGAGGATATGAGTTAGTGAGGTTTTCAGTCGGATGATGGAGCAGTATTATGAAAGGATTGAGAACTATGATTGATTCACAGGACGACTCGACAGATATTTGTTTGCGTTGGACTTGAAAATAACCACGTTGTAGTCTGCAGGGAAGCAGATCTGTGGTAACGTGTTCCATAGGTGGGAAGGTCTTGGAAAGAAACTCTGTTCATGGAAGTTCCGTTTGAATTTAAGTTCACAGAGAAAGAAAGGAGAGTTCTTTGCAGTGTTGGTAGAAAGACGAGATTTTTTTGCTTTTTTTATATTAATGGTTCACCATGCACCAAGGCCAAAAGCCACTCGAGGATATGAGTTAGTGAGGTTTTCAGTCGGATGATGGAGCAGTACTATGAAAGGATTGAGAACTATGATTGCTTCACAGGACGACTCAACAGATGTATTTGTTGACGTTGGACTTGAAAATGATAATGTTATAGTCTGTCGGGAAGCATTTCCGGATCCTAATCTGGAGAAGCACCTTTGATTGTACTTTAATCTGTAGTCTCTCCCTCTCTGCCAGAAGTATGTACCAGAGTAAAATAAAGACATATATTTGGGTAAAAATGTCTTTATGCTAATTAGTCTATATATTAAGACGCTTGTTTCGTCTTTCCTTCGTTCGGTGTCACGCTATCAGTACTACATTTGTATCAAAAATAAGTTACAACGTCTGCTATCAGTCACAACATTTGTATCAAAAATAAGTTACAACATCTGGTATCAGTCACAACATTTGTATGAAAAATAAGTTACAACATCTGCTATCAGTCACAACATTTGTATCAAAAATAAGTTACAACGTCTGGTATCAGTCACAACATTTGTATCAAAAATAAGTTACAACATCTGCTATCAGTCACAACATTTGTATCAAAAATAAGTTACAACATCTGGTATCAGTCACAACATTGCTAAATGATTTCCGTGTAAATTTATATTTTAGATGATTTTATTTTTTTAAATTGTTCTGGGTATGACAAGTCTGTATCCGATGGTGAGGCCCCAATTTGGGAGTTTAGGGTAGTGTGAAGCAACCCTTGGTTACGACTACGCCCAGGTCAATTTTGACTCTGAGGAGTAGTAGTACCTGTCAGTGCCCCATCTATGGGTTAAATAGAAACTATTTGTTTACAAAATATACGCCTTCAACAATAAATCATGCCAAACATATGTACAGTTTCAGCATAAAACCACTCTAACATGAACGGAGGCACCGGGGGGGGGGGCAGGGGGACTCAAGCCACCTCACTTTTGGACTTGGGCCCCCCCCCCCCAACTTTACGGTCATCAATAATTAAGTTGATATGCATGTGTTTAACCGGGCCCCCCACTTTTTAGGAGAAGCCCCCCCCCCCCACACTTTTATAACTGTCCCGCCGGCCCTGTCTAACATATTTGAGGTGTTCTCCGACTGTAAGGAACATCTCTGGTCAGTGTTCAGTCTGGAGTCCTTTCTTGTTGACACGTTGCAAATTGCTCTGTGGATAGTTCGTCTCTCAGATTCTTTTTCTTCTTTTCTTTCTGGTAGCTGTAATAATGGGAGGAATTAAAAAACAAAAAAGAAACAAATAACGCCATTATTTGCTTTTAAGGTGTAGTTTATTTTCTTCCAGCAGGGATAGCAAATGTCTCCTCAGTCAAAAGTAATTACTAAGATACCTAGTAATGCATGTTACTCTAAACTATTATTGTTTTAATTTTGTCACTAATAATTAGCAGTTCGAAGTATCTTAATTTAAAGTCATACCTTGTTTTTCTCTGGCTGGCGTCTTGATATGCACACGTGCAGTAGCTGTCATCTTTTTAACGTGTGCAGCTACTTCATTAGCTGCAAGAAAACTATTTTAGGTCCATAACATTAATCGCGTTAATTAATTGATTTAACCCGTTCTTATAGAAGAAGAAGAAGAAGATTTGTATTAGAATGTTGATCATCTAATGCTGAATATCAGAGAGTGAGGGGAAATGAGAGAGAGAGAGAATACAAAGAGAGAGAGAGAGAGGCGGTAAATACAAAGAGAGAGAGGGGGGGGTAAATAGAGAGAGAGAATACAAAGAGAGAGAGAGAGGCAGTAAATATAAAGAGAGAGCGGGGGGTAAATACAAAGAGAGAGAATACAAAGAGAGAGAGAGAGGCGGTAAATACAAAGAGAGAGGGGGGTAAATACAAAGAGAGAGAATACAAAGAGAGAGAGGGGGGGGGGTAAATAGAGAGAGAGAATACAAAGAGAGAGAGAGAGGCAGTAAATATAAAGAGAGAGAGGGGGGTAAATACAAAGAGAGAGAATACAAAGAGAGAGAGAGGCGGTAAATACAAAGAGAGAGGGGGGTAAATACAAAGAGAGAGAATACAAAGAGAGAGGGGGGGGGAATACAAAAAGAGAGAGAGGGGAATACAAAGAGAGAGAGAGAGAGGAAATATATATATATATATACAGAGAGAGAGAGGAGAAATACAAAGAAAAGAGAGTGAGAGAAAGGAAATACAAAGAGAGAGAGAGAGGGGAAATAGAGAGGGAAAGGAGGAAGAAGATACCTATCTATAAGCCCATAGCCTAATTATTAGCAAAAATGGTTAGAACATTTTGACATAGTCTTGTCAACTTCGATGCTGACTGCGTGATAGCAATTGCTCACCATTCAATCACTCGTCTGACGTAACATCTGCTAAACTTGCCGGCATCTCAATTCCCATCGCAGTGCTCATTTCTTGAAAGGTCACCTGCTTCATCTTTGCTGGCCCTATGTCTGCAATACATTCTGTTTATGGCTTATAGATGTATATTTAAATAATATATCTACTAGCTGATCTTTGTTGGGGGGGGGGGGGGAATCCGTCGATAATATATCCTGAAAATTAAAGAGAGAGGGAATACGGAGATGGAGGAAAACCCATAGCTGAATTATTAGCAAAAATGATTAAAACGTTTTAAGTCTTATCAGCTTTGATACTTCCATGGCTACCCCTTGTCTATAATGCATCCTGTTTATGACTTACACCTAAACAAATATGTATTCAACTAATATATCTACTAGCTGATATACCGATAAATATCCAACATGTATTTCTGGAATAGAAAATTCTACATGCACAAAAAATGGTACTTATGCAGTTTACGGACCGGGATGAAATAATAACGTTATTATTTAGAAAGCCATTCTTAACATGAGGAGGTGAAGGGGGACTTTATTAATTATTCTGTACTTTCACCTAACAATTTAATACACAAAAGATACCGTAAAAATTGAATTTAACTTGAAAAGTCCTATCTAATAAATAGCCCGGTCCGTAACCTGTGTAAGCGCTCCAAAAACTTCCTACAGACCCCCTGTCTATAAAAATGTGTCATGTTTATGACATACATAACCCTGTCTTTCAACAGAAGAAAAGAAAACCCCAAAAATCTGTTTCCAAGCAAATTTATTTCAAGTTTTCAACACAAAATTGTACAAGCACATATCAACAGTATCCATTGTATATCTACAACATTGAATATAACCACACAAGAATGCCTGATATTCTTGCAATAAAACAGATCAACTTTTAAAAGCAACAGTTTTCTTCTTTTTTTTTTTTTTTTAACCAAATTTTCAGAATTTGATTTTTACACGATAACAATAAATACCATTTTATAAGTTATACAATTGAGAAAAATTAGATATTTGAAAAAAATAGTTGCAACTCTTTTCTTTTTTTTTTTTTTTTAATTCTATTGACATTTTTCTTTTTTTTTTTTTTTTAAATTTAGAATTAAATCAATATGAACCAAATTTTGGCCTTGAAATTTGTGGCTTGTAGATTTTTTTTTTTTGTTTCACAACCGTTGCAAATCCGAACATTTGAAATTTTTTGTGGCTCCTGATGCTACGCGAAATTTATTCTTCCTTAAAATTCATAAAGATTGTTTAACTTTCTGGACTGAATGTTGTTGTTTTTATTTCAAGAAAATTTTGAAAATAAGTGACAAAGAAGCAAGCAGGGAGAGAGAGAGGAAGAAGGAGGGAGAGAGAGGGAGAGAGAGTCTAGGTATTGGACAGGCATTAAAGACATAATTTCTGATAGAAAAATATAAAATGATAAACTTATCGCAATGAACAGAGAATTAGAAATGTTTTCAGCTTTTTCTAATCAATTCTTAGAATATGTGCAACACAAACCGTGGACGCTGATTTTGGTCGTTTATCAAATGGCAGAATTTACAAAAACAAGAAATAAGACTATTTTTTTCTGTCTTCTTCTAGCCAGAGACATGAAATTGCAAAAATGCGAAATTATAAAAGTACGTTTTAATTCTTTGAAGCAAAGGTGACATTTGGTCGTGTTTAAAATAAAAGACGTTTTAAAAGCAACGGTTTCTTTCCATTTTATTTGTAGACAAATTAGAAGAGTATAAGAAAAATTTAAGTGTCTTTTTTGTTGTTGTTGTTGTTGTTGTTGAATGCTATACTGCAGTTTCTGACTTATACAGAGTAATCTCCCCCTTATACAGAGTAATCTCCCCTTCGCACAAATTTACCTTTTCTTTAATAACAAATATCACATTATGTGTGAAATACGTTTCATAATTGAAATAATAAACCTTTATCGTTTTTTTTTTTTTTAACAAAGTGTTATTAAAGCAACTCTTTGCTTTCTAGAATGGGTCATTATCTAGCATCTTTTATAACATTAAAAGTGATTGAACTATATCATCAGTACTTACACTGACTTTAAAACTAGAGTATACAAACCGGCCCTTTTGGCATTATGGTTCAAATTCTCGCTAATCCTTGGTTAAGTCATTACAATAGATTCAAATGATGGTACTTAATGACCCCATGCTAAAATATTCAGTCTTCCAAGACGAGAATCAAGGGTAAGTGGGGCAATCTAGAGAAAGGAGTGGCACCCTCCCCTACATCCTGGTGTAGTAACTAACAAAAAAAGGAGCCTTTAGGTTGCCTTCGATTACGGTCTATCGATTTTACTTCTTTTTTTTTATAAAATTAAATAACACATTTGGATATTTTTCGTGTAATTCCTAATTTTGTTAGTTAAAATATTTTTAAATTATTTTTTTTTTTTTAATTTTTAATCTTTAATGTAGAAATAAATTGTTTACATTGTGTGATTTTTGTAAAAAAAAAAAATGGTGTAACTGTAACCCTAACACCTGTGCTAATTCACCCCCCCCCCTCCCAAAGGAGATTCTATTGTTTGTAAGCGATTATATGTAAACAACCTGAAAAAGGAGGCGTTAAACAAAATAACAAACAAAGAAACAAAAGAATATTAGCCCCACTTTGAATAAACCATTGTGTAATAAGTAATTGGGAGTAATCTCCCTTGTTTCATGATTATCTCCCTTTTTGAAGTCTTTAGTTACGTACGAATCTATAAAATCTCATTACACATGCATCAGTTATTCTAAGCAGAATAAAGTATCTCTCAAGTCTTCTGTTCGTGTTTGTCATAACTTGTAGGTGTCTATATTTAAATGAAAGCCGCGGTGTAATAAGTAATTGGGAGTAACCTCCCTTGTTTTATGATTAAATTCCTTTTGGAGAACTCGTTAGTCTTTTTTGTGTTCTCATTTGACGCTGTGTGGCATACGAGAAGAGTCGGGTGTAAGCAGGATGGGAAAAGAAATCAACATAAATTGGTCTTTTCGAAATATGCGTACATAGCAAAAGGCTTGAAGTAAAAGTAAAGTGGTCGACCATAGTCGAGGGCGACCCAAAGGCTCCCTTTTCATTAGCTATTTGATTTAATTTCTTACAGAAAATACTCTGTCCGAGTCGGAATTATTTTCAAATGGCCACCATCTTAAAAAAGAGATGTAACTCTATATTCGTTTGAGTGTAGAGGAGGGCGCCACTTTTTTTCCAGGATCACTCCACTTACCCTTGAACCTCACCTCATAATTCTGAGTGTTTAGCAAAAAAAGCATCAAACACCATTTAACGAATATTTGGTATGACCCGACCGAGGATTGAACCCCGGTGGCTTATAAAAAAAGAAAGTGGTCGACCATAGTTGAGGGCGACCTGAAAGCTCCCTTTTTATTAGCTACTACACCGAGATGTAAGGGAGGGCGTCACTCCTTTCTAAGGTTTACTCCACTTACCCGTGATCCTCATCTTATAATGCTGGGCGTTTAGCAAAGAGACACCAAGTACCATTTTGTTTAGTCTTTGGTCTGACTCGACCGAGGATTGAACCCCGGACTTTCGCCGAGTACCCTAACCATCATACCAGACGGGCCAGTCAGAATCTGTACATAGCAAAGGTGTAATCAGTGGTAAGTTTGCAACTCCTATTGAGTCGAGGACGGAAAATTTACATAAACTATAATAAAGCATTGCAGTCTGGCATACAAATTCCTCTTCAAAGGATTTCGTCCCCAAAAAATGGATAAATTTTTTATTCCCCTTTTTTTTTCTTTTTTTTTTTCGATGGAATTTTTAAACTCGAATAAATTTATGTTTCTGAATTTTTTGAGATGAGGATTTGTGTCATTTTGATTTTTCTGATCTCATCTTGGATGTTATTCTCACAACGTTTCGGCCGATGTCACCTCCGACCTTCTTCAGGTGTGTCTTGTCAAACTCGGAAATCTTTATGATGAACTCGGGGATTTGTACTGAGAATTTCGAACGGAACCCTTTATTTAATCCACGTGGGTAGCTTGCTCTCGTTCTGTTAGCCATGATCGGGTAGAAGTCTGCAAGCACCCGTGGCGCAAGTGATAAAAGCACTAAGTAACAATCAGTTCCAAGTGACAGTCTTCTGAAGGTTGAAGGTTCAATCCTCAGTACGGGCGATAGTAAGAATACTGTTACGAATTACCTAAGACTTCTACTCGGTCATGGCTGACGGAACGATGACAATTCAGTTTGTAAAATTGTATAGGATCCAGAATTCGACATAAATGTTCCCGAGTTTGAAAGGATGCTACTTAAGAAAATCGGAGGTTACATCGGCCGAAACGTTGTGAGAATAACTTACAAGATGTGAAGAATAGTCCGAATAATCCAAACAACACATAGAATATATTTGTCCTGTCTAGAATTATAACAACGACTAAAACAAAAACTTTAAGATTCTATTCTAGCCTTACAGTAATTGAATAGTCAACGAAAAATGAATCTGTTTTTTAAAATTTTTTTAGATTTGTTAACAAGAAAAAGATTATTGAATTTATTAACAAGAAAAAGATTATTGAATTAGCTGTTTGACGGTAATGTTAAAAAAAAGGGGTTGATATGCCGTTAAACTTACTGAAATTTTAATCTATGATGCAAGAAAATTCTGAAGAATGATAGTTGGATTCTTTAAATTTAATAAAACAGAAAAGTTTATAAAATAATATCAATAAAACACGGATATTCAGGGTGTTTCTAAAATTGATAGCATAACTTCGGGATTATGTTCTATATGTGTAGCAGAGCCTCTTTGTGGTGGGGGGTGCTTTTCCATTTCATTACTAGTCTAATTTCCTTTATGGTCCATTTCATCCTCTGCATGGTCTTTGATTTGTGCTGATCATATATATATATATATATATATATATATATATAGATATATATATAGATAGAGATATATATATATATATAGATATATGTATATATATATATACATTTGCTTCATATCTAATTCCTCGTATATTCTTACATGGACATTCTATACTTCTTCAAGTAAGATGGTTTTCTTTGCTCAAACATTGTTTATATATTTTTTCTATGTTTGTTAACCAGTAATATAAACTTTAGTGATTTATCCTTCTTGATGATAAGAGCATATTTTTTGAAAATCCACGGATTAAGGAAAGAAAAAAGTTTATTTTATATAGTCCTTGTTTGAATTAATAATGAGTTAATAAATATTGTATTTTATCCAATTTTTATCACCATCATTCATTTTCTCATATATATATATATAATTACACTGCCTTCACGAACCTCCTTTTTTCCATCTCCATTCACCGGACACTTTATCAACGGGCATTCACCAACTGGACAGACTCCATATTTTTTTACACGCACACTCTTACTCTCCATTACTTCATATTTTTTCAAATTTTGAATTTTGGCTTTTCCACTGCCAATTTATCCATCTATGTAATTCCTCTGATAAGATTTTAATTTTTGAAAAACCTTGGCTTAAGGAAAGAAAAATAAACATGTTTTTATCGAATACACCTTGCATTGAACAATCGAAGTTGAAATAGTTTTGTCATTCGTACATGTTTATCTCTCTTCTTTCATATATCTTTATAATTGCTCTATTATCTCGTATATTGAGCTTAAACCATTTCACTATAGGTTCTATCTACTAAAAGTATACTTTTAGTTTCATATTTTATAATAAAGATATATAAATGTGAACAGATATATGCAGAGATATAGACGCTCATATACGTGTATGCATGTATGTATGCTGTTTTTATGCGTGAATATATAACACACCAAGTCGGTGGAAAGCTCAATAGTAATTTATATCGTAGGCAAAAACTAGAGCTCAGATATAATAAAGGGAATAGAGTGCAAGCTTTTTTAAAAAAAACAAAAACATTTTATTTCTCCCAAACAGCTGTTTCGCCCATTTTAATTGACAGTAATTAGAACGTCTTGACAAAGGGAAATAATTCATGAAAGTAAAATTCAGGAATTATCTCCCCTTGAGATCTTGAAATTAAGAAATGTTTACACTATTATAAATTAATAAATCGTCTATTTATTAAAGAGAGACAGATAAAATAAAAATTGGAAATAGAAACGTAGTTTCCTGCTTCCTTTAAAAAATGATTAAAACGCTAGACTAAAAAATAAAAATAAAGCTAGATAAAAATAAAGCTAGATAAAAAATAAAAATGATTAAAACGCTAGACTAAGAAATAAAAATAAAGCTAGATAAAAATAAAGCTAGATAAAAATAAAAATGATTAAAACGCTAGACTAAGAAATAAAAAAATAAAAATAAAGCTAGATAAAAATAAAAATGATTAAAACGCTAGACTAAGAAATAAAAATAAAGCTAGATAAAATAAAGCTAGATAAAAATAAAAATGATTAAAACGCTAGACTAAGAAATAAAAAAAATAAAAATAAAGCTAGATAAAAATAAAGCTAGATAAAAATAAAAAATGATTAAAACGCTAGACTAAGAAATAAAAAAAATAAAAATAAAGCTAGATAAAAATAAAGCTAGATAAAAATAAAAAATGATTAAAACGCTAGACTAAGAAATAAAATAAAATAAAAATAAAGCTAGATAAAAATAAAGCTAGATAAAAATAAAAATGATTAAAACGCTAGACTAAGAAATAAAAAAATAAAAATAAAGCTAGATAAAAATAAAAATGATTAAAACGCTAGACTAAGAAATAAAAATAAAGCTAGATAAAATAAAGCTAGATAAAAATAAAAATGATTAAAACGCTAGACTAAGAAATAAAAAAAATAAAAATAAAGCTAGATAAAAATAAAGCTAGATAAAAATAAAAAATGATTAAAACGCTAGACTAAGAAATAAAAAAAATAAAAATAAAGCTAGATAAAAATAAAGCTAGATAAAAATAAAAAATGATTAAAACGCTAGACTAAGAAATAAAATAAAATAAAAATAAAGCTAGATAAAAATAAAGCTAGATAAAAATAAAAATGATTAAAACGCTAGACTAAGAATTAAAAAAATAAAAATAAAGCTAGATAAAAATAAAAATGATTAAAACGCTAGACTAAGAAATAAAAATAAAGCTAGATAAAAATAAAAATGATTAAAACGCTAGACTAAGAAATAAAATAAAATAAAAATAAAGCTAGATAAAAATAAAGCTAGATAAAAATAAAAATGATTAAAACGCTAGACTAAGAAATAAAATAAAATAAAAATAAAGCTAGATAAAAATAAAGCTAGATAAAAATAAAAACGCTAAACTAAGAAATAAAAAAATAATAAAAATAAAGCTAGATAAGCAAAACATATGATGGTGTTTTTGTTTTGTTTTTTTTTCTTGACATGTAACAACACCCCCACTGATGAGATCGATTGAACATATCTTGTTTTTTTCCTTCTTGACACTTAAATAACTGTGCTGTTTCCATTGGATTGTTTTGATGGCTTTCGGCTCGGTAAGATAAGAACCGAGTCTGTTACGTTTGATCTAGAAAAGAACTGTTTTAAAACAGAATTTTTTTGTTGTTGTAAATATTCAATTTCTTTTGATTTGAATTTTTTTTTTTTTCGAATGTAAAAACACCCTACTGATGAGACTGATTGAACATATCTTGTTTTCTTCTTCTGCTAAACAAGGACAATGTATGATTCAATACGGTCGAAACAGTTGTTTAGAAGAAGTTACATGTTTTAAACAAATCCCGGCCTCTATTCCCTTATATATATATATATATATATATATATATATATATATATATATATATATATATATATATATATATACCGTATTTCTTAATTGGGAGAGTTTCCCAGCAGAGTGCTCAATTATTAATGCAAAAGTAAAATTAACTAAATAATTAATAAGAGCATGATATTTATTAATATTAAATAAAGTGTTACAACAACATCCGGACCAAGGTTTCAGATCCGAGAAAATCGGACCTTCATCAGCGGAGTCGTATAGCTTAATGACTCATTAGGCTATACGACTCCGCTGATGAAGGTCCGATTTTCTCGGATCTGAAACCTTGGTCCGGATGTTGTTGTAACACTTTATTTAATATTAATAAATATATATATATATATATATATATATATATATGAAGTAAATCCAACAAAAGATATAAGAGGCAACTAATATCTTTTAATTAGTGAAACATCCGGATAAAGACTGAAGCTCAATATACTGGATAGAGCATTAATAGCATAATATAAACTGAAACAATAAAATAAGGTGCAAATCAAATTTTATTAGAATTCAAAGTTCAGGCAAAGTATCTTGGGTTGATATATTTGATGTGTCATATACTTTTATGTATTTTTGTATTTATTTTTATATATTTTCAAAGTGTAATTTTATCACCTGCGGTAAGATAATTCTTCTCCTCAGAGGACCTCTGAGGAGAAGAATTATCTTTGAAAACTCATGAGTTAAGGACATTAAGGTACTTTGCCTGAACTTTGAATTCTAATAAAATTTGATTCGCACCTTATTTTATTATTTCATTTTATATATATATATATATATATATTTATTTTAGTACAGAAAAATTAGTACAACATTCGTACCGTCGGTTTCAAGCACAGAAGAACTTAGCCACCTGGCTCTCTATATAACGGATACATACAGAAACTTAGTTTTATATAGCCACTCATATGCATAAATTGACACCAATAAAGCCGGTTATTTTTTTTAGTTATCGCAACATTTTCGAAACTTTAGCATAAACACTTGTGTAGAAATGTTCCAAGATCCTTCTGTTCAAGAAAATCCCCTTTAACTTAAAAAAAAAATACAGTTTTTTTTTTCCTCTTTTTTTTTGCTTCTGGTAGCAACTCTTCTTTTTTTAAGGTCTCGGTCGCACTCAACATTAAAATGGCTGAAAAATTTGCTTTTTGTTTGAAAAATTTTTTTTAAGCTCTTCTTTCACACGCTCTTCTTGTCACCGCAGTCACGTGAAGCATGTATAAAACACACACACACACACACACAAAGAAAAGAAAGACCAATGCTTGAACGAAAGTAGGAGGTTAGATAAAGAGGGGTAGAAGTAGGGGTAGGAAGAGGAGGAGGGGGAAAGACTGTCACTTATTTTGGAAGCAAACATGCAACATACAAAATTGAAGATGGTTTTTTGGTCTCAAAAGGTTCATATGATTTTTTTTACGTCTGTTCGACACGAATGAACAGAGCCATCAAGGCAGAATCCGCCAATACAGGTATGCGACTGGCAGGGGTGGCAGAGTGGGGGATGGGGTGGTTTGCGTGTGCGATGGCATGTCTTTTGATTTTCTGAATCATTTATAAAATAAAGTGTTTATTTTTCCGAAGTGATGAATCGTTTTAATGTAAAAAAAAAAAAAAAAAAAATGAATCTTGAACTTCTCATCTCATCTCATCTTAGCTTAGTTGGTTTTTTTTTTATTTTTTTTTTTTTGGTTTTTTTTAATGGAAGTCGTTCCAGACAAGGCATGAAGCCACTTGATGAAAGAAGCTAATCACAATAATAAAAAGGGAGAGGAAGGTAGAATCACTTCAAGACAAACCAAGCCTTAATAAAAAAAAAAAAGAAAAAAGAAAAAAAAAGACACCACCATTAGCGTTCAATCCCCTGCACTCCAAACAGGCTAGCCAAAAGGTAAGCCCCTCAAGAGCCCAATAGAGAAAGAAAGGGTTACAGGGCTGGCTGACAAAAAAGTCTACCCCTAAATTTCTGTACAGAAATTAAAACAATTTAAAAAAAAAAAAAAAAAAAAAAAATGAAAGTATATATAACTTTTCGGAATTTTTTAGATGAAGATTTAAAATATTAATTATTTGGATTATTCGGCGTTATTGGTTGTTAGTTTCACACCGTTTCCACCGATGGAACTTCAAACCTTCTTCAGGTGTATCTTTCCGACCTTGGAACGTGACAACCTATACGGAATTTCGAACTAAACCCTTCATTTAATCCACGGGGGTAGATTGTTCTCATTCCGTCCGCCATGACCGGATAGAAGTGTTAATTAAGTATTACGTCATTCTTAGTAGAAGACTGTTACTTAAAACTGATTGTTAAGCAACGCCTTTATCCGTTGCGCTACGTGTCTACCCACCGAAGATTAAACAAAGAGTTCAGTTTGAAATTTCGCATTGGTTCCCGATTTCGACATGAAGATTCCCAAGTTCGGAATATGCAGTTGACGAAGATCGGAGGTTACATCGGTCGAAACGTTGTGAAAATAACAACCAAGGTGAGGATAGCAGTCGGAATCAGGAACCTATAGAGAATTCAAACTGAACTCTTTACATGTAATTCACAGAGGTAGATTGTTCTTGTTCTGTCAGCCATGACCGGGTAAAATGGTCGATTATTATGTTATTCAATCCTTACTAGAGGCGATAATAATTAAGAACGACGTAATCAGTATCAAGTCGTGGTTGACAGAACAGGAACAATCTACCTCCGTGAATTAAGTAGCGGTTTCAGTTCGAAATTCCGTCTAAGTTTCTGAGTTCGATATAAAGAGCCCCAAGTTCAAATAGATGTGCCTAAAGTACGTCTGAGGTTACATCGGCCGAAACGTTGGGAAAATAACGACCAAGATGAGAATAGTAGTCCGAATAATCCAAATAATTAAAAAGGCGTGAAAGTATATTGTAAAAAAAAAAAAAAAAAAAAAAAAAAAAAAAAAAATTTAAAGTGACTTTTTTGTTACATTTTTGTCTTAAAATTGAAGTTATTAAAAAAAAAAAATCAATTACAAATTTAGTTGTTTTTTTTTTTTTTTTTCTTGAAAGCTTGAAAAATTTTTTTTCTTTTTTCTTCTTCTCAAATATTTTGCAATGGTGAAGAATTTCATTTTCGCTTTTTTTTTTCTTTTACAAATTTCTGAGACGAGATAACAATTTTTTTTGATTTATCATCGAAGGGTTTTTGAAATGACTTACTTCCGGTTTCAGTCTGATAATTGATCATTCTGGATCATTCTATATTTCAACAATGTAACGTGCTTAACAAATATGCTGACTCCATCGCCAATAATTGTGATGCGATTATGCACTCCAGATATACCAGGGCTGCAAGTTCTAATGGAGAGAATGATTTGCCCGATGAAAGTTCAAATATCGACCGTAACGAAAAAAAAATAAATAAATAAATAAAAAAAAAAAAAACGGAAGTTGGCGAAATCACCTGACTTCCGGGGAAAGAGAATTCTGTCTCTTTCCCAGCGACATTTCAAGCAGAGAAGACATGAAAGTCGCCGCTGCACACATATAACCCGTCGCTTGAAGTGTTAACCTCTCTCTCTCTCTCTGGTTATCCGGTGACCATTTTTTCTGTTAATAAATCTTTATGTATAAAAATGACCCGCGGCTATTGTGTAAAACACTTGGGATGTTAAGACAAATGCGATTGTAACAATAGTTTATGTTGTAAAACACCATATGATCAGAATAAGAATCGACTCTGTTTTCATTTGATCGACATAAAAATGTTGTAGTAGGTAATCGAGAGTAACCTCCCTTGTTTTAGGATTACCTCCCTTTTGGAGAACTCTTTAGTTAAATGCGAAACTATAAAATCTTACTACACGTGTATCAGTTATTCTAAGCAGAATAAAGACTTAGTCTGCTGAATTCCTCCAGGAATGAAACACAAACGTTTCTGTGTAGCTAACTTGCCATAAGTATATTTCTATACTACTAAGAAGCTCTATTCATGTATTGAGCACTGCTGTTAAAGTAAATACTGAAAGAAAAAATATACATGCAATATATTATCTCATAATATAAGTGTATGTATATGAAACGGTAATATATATATGTATATATATATATATATATATATATATATATATATATATGAGAAAGGAATGAGGAAGGTAATCCAACGTGATGGGAAATGAAAAAGGAAAAACCAAAAAGGATGTTTTTTTTTTATATATTCATCAACGTTTCGTCTTTATTTGTAAGACTTCCCCAGGATGAGAATTTTAAGAAAAATGTCATGCAAGTACGTAAAAATATTGGGTTGACATGATGGGTTGATGGGAAGAAGTAGTAGCCACTGCTAAGCCCGGACGTCAGTCTTACTGCTCCCAGTAGTGGCTACTACTTTTCTCATCAACCCATCATGTCAACCCAATATTTTCATGTACTTGCATGGCATTTTTCTTAAAATTATCATCCTGAGGAAGTCTTACAAATAAAGACGAAACGTTGATGAATATATAAATAAAACATCCGTTTTGGTTTTTCCTTTTTCATTTCCAATATATATAAATATATATATATATATATATATATATATATATATATGTAATTGTTTTTATTGGTGATAGCAGCTACTATCACCAATAAAAACAATTACAAAAATACAGAACTTAAAATATTTAGGTGATAAAAATCGTACATATTTCCGGGCAAGGCGTCATTGTCCGGTGGTAAAACTCCAGACTATAGACAATGATATCAAAGATTCGATCCTTGTCCAAGTTAGCCATGCTGATGACGGCTGATAGCCAGAAACACGTGTTCATGGATTACTTTTGTGTACCTATAATATATATATATATATATATATATATATATATACAGGGTGTTTGTAAAATCGATGGCCTAACTTCGGGATTATGTTCTATATGTGTAAAGAAACTTCTGTGGATGGGGAGGTTGCTTTTGTAATAGTACTCCCCATTACTAGTTTAATTTCATTTCTGCGTTAGCGTTAGACTTTGTGTCGTATTCTGTTGACGCACCGGTTCCCGTTAGATCACCAAAGTTAAGTGTGATTGAGTATGGTCGGTACAAGATGGGTGACCACTTGGAAGTACTAGGCACTATACGTCATCTCTCCTAACCGGGATATACATGTTGACTAGGGACCGCATGTTAATTTGTGTTCCCCAGAAACTTCCACGTTCAGCGGAAGGCGGAATGCCCAACACTGGGTGAATACCATATATATATATAATATATATATATATATATATATGTCTCGGAAGTTTTTCAACCATTAAAACTATATAAAAAAAATAAATAAATAAAACATTTTAGTCCCAAGTCGTTTGGTGGAAAATCACTATTTTGTAAGTCAATTTACTTTTTGCAGTCACTATATTAGTTTGCTTCCAAGAATTTACGCTAGTCTTAACATTATTTAACGGATCATCAGTTGTTTACCATATATATATATATATATATATATATATATATATTTGGATTTTTCACTTGGAAAATAGATTATTCAGTGAAGACCGGGATTAGGCCAATAAAAACAAGCTCGATGATACTCGATTACAGGGTACAGAGCATTTATATGTGATTTATTTGAAGTCTTACCAAAGCATTTCGTTCAGCAGTCCAATCAACACCACAAAATACTTTTTCATTCAAAGATTATTTATTTATCATTTTTCAAATTAAAGAGTTTTTTACCTACACGTGTTTCACTACAAAGCAAGGACCTGCTTGGTAGTGAAACACGTGTAGGTAAAACACTCTTTAATTTGAAAAAGGATAAATAAATAATCTTTGAATGAAAAAGTATTTTGTGGTGTTGATTGGACTGCTGAACGAAATGCTTTGGTAAGCCTTCAAATAAATCACACACATATATATATATATATATATATATATATATATATATAATTTTTTATTATTTCAAGTATATGTGCATTTAATATAAGGTAATATAATATATTGCGTGTATATATATATTTAATATTTACTTCAACAGTGCTCACTATGTGAGTAGAGCTTAGTAGTAGTAGTAGTAGTAGTAGTAGTACGAAAATATATTTATGGTAAGTAAGTTATTTCTTGGGGAATAAAACATGAACGCTTTTGTGTAGCTTACTTGCCATAAATATATTTTCATTATATATATATATATATATAATGAAAATATATACTAGTTTGTATTAAACATTTGAGTTCTACAATAAATATACTAGAACATTTCTGAAGAGCTTTTATCTCAGGGAAACCTAAAATAAATGTCTGAACATTTCCTCAACTGCGAAATGATCTTTCACGGAAGATTCTTGCTGTTCTGCAATAAGAACCGCCTTTATCCTGTTTTGTTTTCCTTTTAGTGTCCGAGTGGTACTAACATTTTTAGTCGATTTCTACTTTCCGACTGACAATGGACAGTCTTGCGATGATTTTATTTTTAGAGTGGATAAAAAAAAAAAGAAAGCTTAGAACACGCAAACTTTTTTGATTGAGACTCTGCCAAGAACCCTAGCCAGTGGCATGTGTATCCATTACCACACAACACATTTCTTCACAGGATTCATATAAGTTCCTGGCTTGCAATTAAAAACTTTTGCAAATTCGTAAGAATTTTGGAGAGTACCAATGACCCTGAAAAACAAGAAAAAAGAAATTATTGATAAAAAAATAATGAGGTTGAAAAAAAAATCAAAAAAATCAAAGATCAATTTTTAAACGAAATTGGCTGTTGGAAATTAAAAAAAAAAAGATTATACAAGGTGCTCCCCCCCCCCAATTTAAAAAAAAAAATTAAAAAATTTAAAAAAATAAATTTTTTAATTTAAAAAAAAAAAAAAAAATACAAGGTGCTCTCTCCCCCCCCCCAATTTTTTTTTTAAATTTAAAAATTATAAAAAAAAGATAATACAAGGTGCTCCCTCCCCTCCCCTCCCCCGAAAAGGCACCCATGAAATCGTTAATAGAATTTATAATTCTTTCTGAAATCCAACTATTACCGATATCAAGCATTATGCCATCTTACGGCTGCATGTAACCGTCGGACAGCTAGCCTAAACTCTTATCGACAAACAAGACTCTGAGGCATAGTGTATTTTAAATCCAGGTTTTATTATTCATCGAAAATAGTAACGACTAGAAAAGAAATTTAAAAAATATTGTCTCAGGAAAATGCGAATACAAAAATGACGACGAAGCAGAAAACGAGGAGTTTACTAAAATCTAAAAAAACGCTGTCAGCTAATAAACTGCAGAATAGAAAACATGGTGCAATTTCGGAAAAGCCTCAATAAGGAAAAACGAATAATAAATACATACTTGTATTATGTATTGATCGGGATGGAACAAAGATATCGTACACCAAAAATTACGAAAATTGGTCAAGTTGTTGTTTTTTTATCACAGAAAAATCAAATTTTGTCATTGTTTTCCCACGCTCGCTTGTCACGACAAGCTGGGATTGTAACGAATTTAAATTATTTTCTTATTTAATACCTAATATTATTTCTTTCTCTATTTATTACATGATTTTATTATTTCCTTATTCGAAAGTGAACTTCAGGCTTCCTTGTACAATACATAATTTAGTGTAACTTCGGAAAAAACAAATAAAAAGCCAATTTTGTCATTTCTTTTTCCACGCTCGCTTGTCACGATAATCTACTCTTGTAACGCTGGGCTGACTTACGTCCCTTGTTTTTCAAAGATGGCAACATGACAAGCGAGCATGGAAAAAAAATGACAAAATTTGATTATGTGTGATAAAAAAAACTACTTGCTCAATTTACGTCATTTTTGGTGTACGATGTCTTTGTTCCGTCACAGTCACATACATAATATCAGTTTGTCTTTATTTTTATTTATTATTTGTTTTGCCTTATTGAGGCTTTTCTGAAGTTGCACCAAAAATATTAGGAGCATAAAGGATAATACAAGAGAGGAGAGATACTATGTTACGAGCAGTTAAAAAGGGGATTCACACATGGTGAGAAAAGGGGGGAATAAAGTTTGCTTAGGTAAAAGAAATGTACAAAGGAAATAATACTCATGCTATTTGATTCTATTTTGAAGGTAGCGTTTCTTACCGGAGATGCCTAAAATATAAGGATATTTAAGTGGATAGAAATTCTTCCATGTAGGTTCGTGACTAAGCAGCTAGGAGATCGGAGACAGAGCACTGGTAGCCGCTCGCCCAGTGTCGGGGCTAAAAAAATCCCTTACAAAAAGGAGGGCCAACAAAGGGGGATAAATTTGAGGGACTTATTTTATGCTAGACAGAACACTAACTATATTTTGTACAATAAAACTTAAGTGTATGCCTGACTTGTTCACCAAGTTCAGTCATAAATGTCCAACAGCCTTTTTTTATCACTGATTATGTAAATGATTTGGTTTTAGCTCGAGAAACGCATGTATAATTCGCCTATTTGGCAGTTGGCTTAGCGACTAGCCTACCGTTTAGTTCTGGTTGATTTCCGTTGCGATAACCACTGTTTGTTTGGGGGGGGGGGTGTTCCGTGAAGACAGCATTCGTTAAAAGTGTGTAGGCGTTGAAGTTTGAGACTTTTGGCTTTTTGTAGGTCCTGTTAGTACTTTGATCAAATTTTATTTATAATAAATTGTGTGATGGGATTTTGATAAATTTAATTGAAATACTTTGTTGGAACCAGAATTATCCACCTTGGAGATATTTGGTTTCAACACTAGACGGCGCTAGAGTCAAGTGATTTGGTAATTTCGTGATTCTATGTGGTCGTAAATTAAGAAACGAGAGTCTAACTCTTGTTGGTGCGACCCTCAAACCGCACAGACAACTGTCTGCCGCTCAGTTTCTTAGCATGATTTTTTAACGAACAGGCTTTGTCGGTTAGGGTTAGGGTTAGGGTGATTTTCCTGGCCAAGCCACCTCTCAGACAATGCTCTAAGAAAAAAACAAACTTTGTTCGTATTTTCTTCAGTGGAGACTATGTAAGTAACTTTACAGTTCTCTTTATTCACACACTTTTATTCTTCTTTGTGAGAACACGTGCATTTTCGTATTGTTATGGAATATTGTAGTTAGGATCCAGGTTTCTAAGTGACGTTCTTTTTGTATATTTTTTATTTACCTTCACGTCGACTCTGTAACCCCCTTTAAAACTTCAAAAATATCATATTTGGACGAAAATTGTATCATATGTATAACATTCTCCGGGGAAGACAATGGAAGTGGTCCCGAATCTCTCCGTTACCCTCTGTGTGCAGAATATCTATGTGCTCCCACATAGATCCGGTTTTAATAAAATCTAAACCATATATACAGAAGTTGAAGGGGGTTGCAGTCAGGCGAGCTTGGAGGTCAGATGTCAGGTAAAGTGTGGTCAACAAAGTTCTTTAACAGCCAGACCTGAATCTTCCGGCTGGTAGTGCACGGTGCTGAGTTTTGCTGCCACATGTATGGCCATCCTAGTCGATCCAGGGTCTCACAACCTTGCTCAGAATGCGAATGTTGCTAACCCTAACCTTAAGGCCTTCAGGAAAGAAGTGGGGTTGCATAACGTCACCATCAGTGACGAATTCCGGCATTCTGACAGCATCAGATCTAAGGAAGTCTGAAATCTCCTTATTTGTCTTTCCGACGTGGATTCCAAGCAGAAATCTCTTCTACAAATACGAAAGTTCAAAATTGTTTATAATAAATTATTCTAAAAAAAAAAGAAAGAATGGAAATATAGTCACTGTTTTTATGAAGGCGAGACGGATAACGATAGTATAAAACAAATATGCATAAAATTAGCAGTTGAAAATTGCGAAAAACATTGGCTGCACCTTTGTACACATGGAAATACGGACATCTCTAATTTTCGGGGAAACTAAGCTGAGGAAAAAAACGGACATTAAAAACGACGGATCCACCAAACTCCACAGACCAGCGATGCCATCACAATTAGCCACTGACTTTCTGAATATTCAGATAACAATGTCGGAAAAATGAGAAAAAAAAGAATGGATGTCTCTAATTTCGGGCGAAAGTAAATATTTTCGGGAGACGCTGACTGTTAGGAGAAGGATCACGGTGAGAGACAGAGACGGTTGTCGACTGGGGCCGACAAGATTAGAAAAGTTGTGTAGAGGTCCCTAGCCACTTGCTAAGAGAATAAAATGGCCCCAACACGTGTGCAGCTTAAGTATTTATACTTTCTACCTTTTTATTCAGATAAGCTTCGTAATTGCAGTAAATTGGATGCTGCACATGTGGTGTTGATTAGTAATTGCAAAGTAATTATTTTATCATGTGGTATTGATTAGTAATTTCAAAGTAATTATTTTACCATGTGGTGTTGATTAGTAATTTCAAAGTAATTATTTTATCATGTGGTGTTGATTAGTAATTTCAAAGTAATTATTTTATCATGTGGTGTTGATTAGTAATTTCAAAGTAATTATTTTACCATGTGGTGTTGATTAGTAATTTCAAAGTAATTATTTTATCATGTGGTGTTGATTAGTAATTTCAAAGTAATTATTTTATCATGTGGTGTTGATTAGTAATTTCAAAGTAATTATTTTATCATGTGGTGTTGATTAGTAATTTCAAAGTAATTATTTTATCATGTGGTGTTGATTAGTAATTTCAAAGTAATTATTTTATCATGTGGTGTTGATTAGTAATTTCAAAGTAATTATTTTATCATGTGGTGTTGCTTAGTAATTTCAAAGTAATTATTTTATCATGCGGTGTTGATTAGTAATTTTAAAGTAATTATTTTATCATGTGGTGTTGATTAGTAATTTCAAAGTAATTATTTTATCATGTGGTGTTGATTAGTAATTTCAAAGTAATTATTTTATCATGTGGTGTTGATTAGTAATTTCAAAGTAATTATTTTATCATGTGGTGTTGATTAGTAATTTCAAAGTAATTATTTTATCATGTGGTGTTGATTAGTAATTTCAAAGTAATTATTTTATCATGTGGTGTTGATTAGTAATTTCAAAGTAATTATTTTATCATGTGGTGTTGATTAGTAATTTCAAAGTAATTATTTTATCATGTGGTGTTGATTAGTAATTTCAAAGTAATTATTTTATCATGTGGTGTTGATTAGTAATTTCAAAGTAATTATTTTATCATGTGGTGTTGATTAGTAATTTCAAAGTAATTATTTTATCATGTGGTGTTGATTAGTAATTTCAAAGTAATTATTTTATCATGTGGTGTTGATTAGTAATTTCAAAGTAATTATTTTATCATGTGGTGTTGATTAGTAATTTCAAAGTAATTATTTTATCATGCGGTGTTGATTAGTAATTTCAAAGTAATTATTTTATCATGTGGTGTTGATTAGTAATTTCAAAGTAATTATTTTATCATGTGGTGTTGATTAGTAATTTCAAAGTAATTATTTTATCATGTGGTGTTGATTAGTAATTTCAAAGTAATTATTTTATCATGTGGTGTTGATTAGTAATTTCAAAGTAATTATTTTATCATGTGGTGTTGATTAGTAATTTCAAAGTAATTATTTTATCATGTGGTGTTGATTAGTAATTTCAAAGTAATTATTTTATCATGTGGTGTTGATTAGTAATTTCAAAGTAATTATTTTATCATGTGGTGTTGATTAGTAATTTCAAAGTAATTATTTTATCATGTGGTGTTGATTAGTAATTTCAAAGTAATTATTTTATCATGTGGTGTTGATTAGTAATTTCAAAGTAATTATTTTATCATGTGGTGTTGATTAGTAATTTCAAAGTAATTATTTTATCATGTGGTGTTGCTTAGTAATTTCAAAGTAATTATTTTATCATGTGGTGTTGATTAGTAATTTCAAAGTAATTATTTTACCTGAACCTGCCTGGACTGTGCGTTGTTGTCTGGATCCTGTTGATGGCTGCTTCGCGACGCATGGAGCCACACCACACCTGAGAATAAATAATTAATATGAAATTTTTTATTAACTCATCGCTTAGAATCCTAAAAAAGATCTCTCGATTTGAGTTTCTGAAATAGTGGGTGAATATCTAGCATCCAGTAGGATGCCCCATCCTCAGGAAAAAAAAAAAGATAAGAAAATTTAAAAACCAAAACCAAAACCAAAACCAAAACCAAAACCAATATTCCACAAAGCAACCCGGTCAATGTCACTTTTACTTCAAGCCATGTAAATCAGCTGCTGGCTTGAAGAGCCACCTACGCAGCCATTGGAGAAGAATCAGGATCGCCATGTATCAATATAAAAAAGGAATAAGGGAGATAGAAAAAGATAGACTAAATAAGAAATAAATTAATTCGACCCTTGTTTCACTGTCGACTCCCGGTGCAGCAGAAACCCCCTTAGATGGAATATCCATTGTCTCTAATGGGTGAAAAGGGGTCAAAAATGGTGTGGAAGACCTTCGTGAGAATTCAGATACCTCAAGTTTTTGTGAACTTTTGACAATAGATATGTGATTGCTCAATAATAATAACCTGCGGTGTTCTCTGGAATCTGAGTGACAAGTCTCCCAGAGTTCTAGCACTCTCCACCTCTTTCGATAACTGTTGTAAGTTATTTTGTGTCATCGCAACAGCAGTTTACCATGAATATTTTGTTAGCACCGACCGTTGGTCTTTTCTGGAATTTCAGCGGCAATAAGCCTCCCCAAGGTTCCCGTAAACATAAAAGTATCCCAAAACTGTTCTGTTCCGAGAATCAAGTTTACCCGTCCTGGGATGGGTATTTCTCTCGTTAAACTCCATAGGAAATAAGCGTTGATTTACTCAGATTTAGTATAATAATAACGGATGAAACAAAAAATATGATCACAAATAAGAAAAAAAATTTGCCGAAATACTAACTTGTGCAAAATTCAAAAAAAATAATTGGTCGTGAGTGAAATTCGAAAGTCCTGGGAGGCTTTTCTCCTTTTCATTCTGCTTCGCTTCCCACTTCTTGTAGGCCTGAAATAGAAAACAATATATATATATATATATATATGCATATATATATAAGGAGAGGTAGTTTGCTTGAAGCATTGTGTGTAATACGTATATAGAGGAGCATTAGAAGGCTATCAAAATGCAAGAAATGAAAATATGTCGGCGTTGAGAAGACAAAAACAAGTGATTTTCTTTTTTTATATATTTAATGAAAAAAAAAAAATTTTAATAATTTTTTTTATATATAGCAAATCTTACTTGATTAGGCAAGACTTCAACACTGTGATGTCTTGCCTAATCAAGTAAGATTTGCTATATAGAAAAAAAATTATTGAAAAAAATTTTTTAAAAATTCTTTTTTTTAATATATAAAAAAAATCACTTTGTTTTTGACATATTTCCATTTCTTGCATTGTGATGGCCTTCTAATACTCCTCTGTCTGTCTGTCTGTCTGTCTGTCTGTCTGTCTGTCTCTCTCTCTCTCTCTATATATATATATATATATATATATATATATATCGAGGCAGCATTTTTTCCTTAAGACAGGCGGGTCAGAAAGTACTCTGGACCAACATGTACATTACGGCAGTTTCATCAGCCAATTTTCTTCCGAGATTAAGATTTTAATCCGGAAAATTGAAAGGATCAATACTAAAATAACCAGACAAAAATTGTCGGTTATTTTTAATAATATATATATATATATATATATATATATATATATATATATATATATATATATATATATAACACAATATAAATTAGTGATTCCCAACTGGGGTCCACATGGACCTCCGGAGTTCCACAGAAGTTTTAAGGCGCCTCATGAAAAAATAAGTTTTATTTTGATTTTCCACAGGTCCTACTAGTTATTAGTATTTCTGGAGTATCCGTTCCATCAAAAATGACAGAAAGAGATTTTCCAAACAAATAAATCCGGCCTTGAAAAAAAAAAAAATAAGGGAAACTTTTGATATCGCAAGAAAATGTATTTTCCTTTGAACCAGCAATTCCCAATCCACCCAGTCTACAGAAGTTTTAAGAACCCCCAGGTTTTTATTTTGTTTTTGTTTACTAGGGTATATACGTGGGTTTATCAAAATTTTCCAGATTTGTATTTGGACTTTATGTTATCGACATAACAAAATTGATTCAGTGTTAGTTCTTATCAACCTATAAACAAATATTTGATTTAAAACAAATTATATATGCAGATATGGGATCACTTGACACTAATAAGCCACTTGTAACGTTCGAAAAGGGAAAATACCTTCGACCCCCAACAGATGGCCTGTAATCTTCACGTTGGCAGGAAAACAGCTGATTATTTCGTTGGCACGTTGAAAGTAGTCGGCTCAACGGGTAGTGACGTCTAGTTGTAAAGGTGATCGTAGTCACGACGTAGTAGCAAAAGTTTCTGTGCATTGCGTAGGGAGTTTTTCGATCCCCACCAGATGGCCTGTAATCTTCTAACCAATCGTCTAACAAACAGACAAACCAGCAGCATCTACGCGATCAACAACACTAGCAGCACAAATACGAACGTGTACTTCTGCTCAGAAGGCACACACACACATACATCTTCCTACCTGACAAACTTTCACTCACTAGAAGCAAGTGCAAAGGAACATTTTCATAAAGAGATGAACTCTCACACTGCCGCAATGCAACTCGCACACATAAACACAAAGAAAAAAATGTCTTTTCTCTAAATAAAAATATTTGTTATGTTTACACCCGCTGTTTATCTTATTTTATTTGTTGTCTGATCATTCGCATTTCAGGCTTTGAAAATTTCAATAAACTTACCCAATAGGCCTGCTTCAGTCCTCCGTTGTCAGCAATATTTTCACCCTGAGTGAGAATGCCATTTAGCTAGAAAAATAGAATAAGTTAAAAACGAATCAGTTAAGTATTTAAATGAGCAAAAGTTTGAATTACCCATTGATCCATTCATGTTACATAAAGCTCCCTCCCCCCCCCCCCCAAAAGTCCAACCCTTCCTCACCGTAGTAGCGGCGGTTGCAACGTGGTAGTGCCAGATCTATCCGGCTGACAGGGCTCTGGTAAAAATCCAGGAAGAGTCAGTATCAGGATTTGTCGTCCTCTTGTCATCTTTGCCTCAGAACTGCAAATAAATGGAGTTAAAATGGCAAGGTTCCTTTGTGTGATCTGGGCGAAATCTTCCGTGACTTTGCCTGCAAACACAGAGCTTTGCTGTTGTCAGTATTGGGGGCAAAAATATGCAATCCAGCAGATTAATGAACGAATAGCAACGAGGAAAACTTCATGCAGACCATACAATCCATGAGACACGATCTTTGTGAGCTCTATGCAGAAGTTTGACTTGCCCAACAAACACAAAAAATTGCCGATAGTCCTGACATTGCTCCTTCTCACTATGGGATGTTCCAATCAATATCGCACTTGATGAAGGGTCGCCGATTTGAGACTTTCAAAGAATTTTTTTGAGGGATTGGTTTTGAGACCAAATCCGAAAGCAGTTGACTGTTTTCCTCCTACCTATAGCCTTGGTGTTTTTAAGACTAAGGCCAATAGGCATCTCGTGTCTTTGCGATAATCATATTTCGTTCTTGTTAGCTCCTTACATCAAGTGGCTTCATGCCTTGTCTGGAGCGATTTCCATTAAGAAAAAAAAAAGTTGGCAGAACTTTGTTGACAACTTTCGAGTTATGCCCCGTTCTTTATGGACCCCAAAATGTGAAAAGTGCTGCAACAAAACGGAAGAGTTGGAACAAAAAAGGGGGTTCATAGGTTACACTCCATTTTTCATAGCTTACACTCCATTTTTCATAGCTTACACTCCATTTTTCATAGGTTACACTCCATTTTTCATAGCTTACACTCCATTTTTCATAGCTTACACTCCATTTTTCATAGGTTACACTCCATTTTTCATAGTTTACACTCCATTTTTCATAGGTTACACTCCATTTTTCATAGTTTACACTCCATTTTTCATAGGTTACACTCCATTTTTCATAGCTTACACTCCATTTTTCATAGGTTACACTCCATTTTTCATAGTTTACACTCCATTTTTCATAGGTTACACTCCATTTTTCATAGGTTACACTCCATTTTTCATAGCTTACACTCCATTTTTCATAGCTTACACTCCATTTTTATAGCTTACACTCCATTTTTCATAGCTTACACTCCATTTTTCATAGGTTACACTCCATTTTTCATAGTTTACACTCCATTTTTCATAGCTTACACTCCATTTTTATAGCTTACACTCCATTTTTCATAGGTTACACTCCATTTTTCATAGCTTACACTCCATTTTTCATAGCTTACACTCCATTTTTCATAGTTTACACTCCATTTTTCATAGCTTACACTCCATTTTTCATAGGTTACACTCCATTTTTATAGCTTACACTCCATTTTTCATAGCTTACACTCCATTTTTCATAGCTTACACTCCATTTTTATAGCTTACACTCCATTTTTCATAGCTTACACTCCATTTTTCATAGGTTACACTCCATTTTTCATAGTTTACACTCCATTTTTCATAGCTTACACTCCATTTTTCATAGGTTACACTCCATTTTTCATAGGTTACACTCCATTTTTCATAGCTTACACTCCATTTTTCATAGCTTACACTCCATTTTTATAGCTTACACTCCATTTTTCATAGCTTACACTCCATTTTTCATAGCTTACACTCCATTTTTCATAGGTTACACTCCATTTTTCATAGCTTACACTCCATTTTTCATAGCTTACACTCCATTTTACACTCCATTTTACACTCCATTGTGGTCGAATGCCGACATTCTCTTAGCACACTGAGCATTAGAAACACAGTCAGCAAACCAAACTCCGCAGAAGGGAGAAAAATGTGCAATCTCCCCGTTCACTTTGGTCTCAAATTTTTCCCTGATTCTTTCTCAATCGGTGACCGCTATCTTGAACATTGTTTTATTTCACAAATTCCTCTTGGGAAAGATCTTGGGGAAGACATGACTAGTTTAGATGGAATGTGAGTGGATCAAAAGGGAATGTAGTTAGTGCTAGTAAGGGAAGAAAGAAAGTTAGGGGAAAAGGTATGAGAGGAAAAGGGGTCGCAATACTACAATAGCCGAGATACGGGATGAACTTGTATGTAAAATACATTTGGAGAGAAAGTAGAAAAATGAGGGCCGTGAAATTCTTAGGGGAAGGCATGACTAGTTTAGATGGAATGTGAGTGGATCAAAAGTTAGTGCTAGTAAGGGAAGAAAGGTTAGGGGAAAGGGATGAGAAGAAAAAGGGGTCATTCTAACTCCACAATAGTAAAACTATATTAAAAAAAGGAAATGAATACTTACGTTCATTTCAGCTTCAGGGATCATATAATTACTGTATTGGTCGACAATGCACTGAGTTTGGTTTTTAAACCTTTGAATGACGTCATCGTCCCACCATTGCTTCAAATCACCGTCTTTATCGTATTGGCGACCTAAAACAAATAAAGAATGAAACATTAATAAAAAGGTAAAGTTTTGATTTGAGGTGCCACCTGTGGCAACACGTTTTCGACTAGCAATTTGGCCAGGTTCGCAGTTGAACAGGGTTCTGTCGCTTTATATAAAATACATGCACAGCGAGAGTAGAAAAATGAGGGCAGTGAAGTTCTTGGAGAAGGCATGAGTAGTTTAGGTGAAGGTGAGATTAAAAGAAATTAAAAAAATATTCTTTTCTTGTGGATGGATTTATTTTTATTCTAGCGGCAGTGGAGACTTCTGGAGTTTTTTTGACCCATGTTCAATTGCGTGACTCTTTCAGATGATTGGCAGAATTGAGCCTTGGTTAAAAGATGAGCGTCGCAATATGGAATGACTCTTACAGCATGTCTCGCTGGTGATGAAGCAGGGTAATGCTTTTGCTATCATTGTGGCGGACAGGGAATAGCTTTCCCTCCCATACGTTTTGTCTTTGAGAAACTATTCTAGAACTAATCTGAAAGACTATATTCTGTCTGTTGCTCTATGTAAGAGTAAGAGACGTCCAAAGATGGGGTACTTCTTCAGATTAGGACCCGAGCTAACTTTAACCCCGACCCTAGCGCTAACCCTAACGAAAGACTCAAAGTTAGCTTGTGTCCTAATCTGGAGAAGCACCAAAGATGGAATACTGCTGCCACATGTGGGGAGGTGCTGCTGCCACATGTGGGGAGGTGCTGCTGCCACATGTGGGGAGGTGCTGCTGCCACATCTGGGGAGGTGCTGCTGCCACATCTGGGGAGGTGCTGCTGCCACATGTGGGGAGGTGCTGCTGCCACATCTGGGGAGGTGCTGCTGCCACATGTGGGGAGGTGCTGCTGCCACATCTGGGGAGGTGCCACTCAGAGCACTCGTTCCTTCCTTGACAGAGAACAAAACCGTCTTCGTAATCTCGTGGGGAATGATCTCTTCTTCTCCCTACGGCCCGCTTTTCTCGCCGTCGCGTTAGATTCAGCAGGTGTTTGGAGAAGATGCGATGGGTGTAACACAAATTAAGGAGTGGTTCAACCGATTCAAAAATGGCCGCACATCAGCGAAGAGTGACCAGCGTTCTGGCAGGCCCCAAACTGCTCCGCGAGTATCTGTTGTTGAGAGGGTGTTAAAAATGAGATAATGTGGAACGCGACGGCGGAGTACAGCTGTTGTTGAGAGGGTGAGAAAAAAATAATGTGGAATGCGACGGCAGAGATGAACACCATTCCAAAAGAAAACTTCAAGAGGTGTTTCCGGCAGTGGATGGATCGGTGGGCTAAATGTGTGTAAGCACAAGAGGCCTACTTTGAAGGGGATTAGGGTCCCAACCCCGTCACGTATTTGAAATATTTTTTTCCTGGCCTAAGGTCGGATACGTTTTAGACAGGCCTTGTATGTATTGAAATCGTAGTACAAATAAAGTGTGTTGCAAACAAGTGTGTTTGCGGCTTAATTGAAAGACCAACTTATCTGATACTGTTCTTATACGTCTAGTATGACATTTGCGAAAGAGGGTTCGTTTGAACGTCACAAGAACGGCTCTGTAAATGCGTCTAGTGCGACCGAAGATAAGTTCAAAAGAGAACGAAAATTGGGATTTTCGCCCTCTTCCTGTCAAATACAATACTTAATGATTGGTCAATATGCGAAGTTTCTGAGCCAATCAAATGGGCTATTTAGAAGACAACGGGGGGGAAATTTATGAACGCAATAGACAAGGGAGGTAATATATTTTAGGAGACAAGGGAGATTACATATTACTATACTCCTTTTTTATATATATATTATTTGACTTATTATAAGACGTACAATGAGAAAAAGGTTATAAAGTTTAATTATCAGTGGTAGAGCAATTGGTTAAAAAGCTAAAGTAAGAAACCTAATTAAAAACAACTCTTAATAAATTAGAAGTGGTAGAAAATAAAATCGAAAGATTAATTAAAGAATGAAGCATATGGTAAAATTATCTATCGACACAAAGTTTTAAATTTGTAATTAAGAGCTATTAGAAATGTAAGTGTAGACATCCAATATAGATTGCATAATTTTGGAACCCTAGGTAGAGGCAGGATCCGTGATACAACTAACATATTTTATGTTTCCCACCAATGTAAAGTTCTTGGAAATGAGGATGCCAGTATGTTTGAGGACTATATTTCGCCAAAGGAGAAAACATCACAAAAACGTCAACCAAAGAAAACTCCACGAATAGTCATTTACTGATACGCACCTGTCTGGTGTGAGAAAACGCAAAGGTGTCATTGGTTATTGCAGCTGTGCCTACTCATCTTTTTCTATTTCAAAGGATGTTTATGTGCCTTGTTACAAGGCGGCGGGGGTTTATAATAATGGTGTATTATCATAATAGCCCCATATGATAATTTTTTTGTTATTGAAGAAAATGTATGGAAAAGTGAAATAAATGTTTCTCTTCACTTTTTCGAGAAGAACAAAACCTAAGTATTATTTATTCAGGGAATGTCACGCTTATTTGAGTAGACAGCGAGACAGTAGGAACAAATGGCACAAAACATATCATAGTAGCCCCAGTTGACGGTAATTGTTTGAAGCAAAATATTGCGAACTATGAATATTCTTTTGAAGGAAATCTGAAAAGTTCTTTACCTTTGTCATCAAAGCCATGGGTTATTTCATGTCCAATCACCATTCCGATTCCACCATAGTTTAGTGACCTGAAGAAAATCAAAAATAAATGATAAAGGTATATTCTTTTCTCTTATATTAGTTATAACCCCTACTCTCTCTCTCTCGCTCTCTCTCTCTCTCTGTAAATATATATATATATATATATATATATATGATTATGATTATTTCTATTCATACAGACATGTACAAAATCTGCGACACTGGCATGTTGATGTTATCGATCAACCAGTTGTTAGAAACTGAGATCTCATCAGGCAGAGTTAAAAATCCGATCCTTACCTCAGATCATATTTGGGAAGAATAAAATGGGGGGGGGGGGCGGGGGGAGAAAAGAAAAGGAAATTTAAAATTCTGAAAATAAAATAATAAAAGAGGAAAAAAAAAACCCAACAAGATTTGAGCCTAATGTCTTAACACCCCACCACCACCACCATTGTCGACCTAAATTGAAACCAGACTGGAAAACGTGTCTCGTTACACACCCAAACATCAAGCTGATATTGACGCATCTTTGCCTGCCATCAAACATTTAGACATTAGCTGTGTGTTTTTTTACTTCCTTTTCTCGTCCCCCTTTTTTATTCCCCCCCCCCCCCCGATTCTCAACGGTCTCAAATCTAACCATATGATTTTCAAAATTTCAGGCAGCTCGAGCAAAGAAGCTATTGGAGTAGAAGGCTCTCTGGCATCTGGGGAGCTCCACAGTGAATTTATTTATTTATTTATTTGTTTGTTATGCCTCCTTGGGCATCTCCTCTTTAACTATCTTCTCAATTCAACTGTAAAAAAAAAAAAATTAAACTCTTAGTACAGTATCGATATCCAGATCAAATTCTGTTAAATATTTCATTTGATAACTCCCAAAAGTGCCCCCTCAATTTCTCCCTCCTACCACTTTCTCTGAATTCATCCAACCTCATCTTAAACTGATCCACGCTATTGCTGTTCTTAATCTGATCTGGCAACTTATTCCATGTGAGCATGGGATTTGTGTGGATGGGATTTACCTGATTGTCGGGTTGGTCGAGTGTATTTACGTCGAGGGGGGAACCAGTGCAGCAAGTTCATTGGAGCACATTCCATTGAAGTACTTGTAAAACAAGCACAACAATAACCTAACGGACACTTGTAACAAGATGTCTCGATGATCACCCGAATTAACTGACACTGGATGAGGCAGGGAAGCAAATTAGAAGATGAAGCATCATCACTTACTTACAATTACAGTTGGTGATCACATGGTACAGGTCACATGACTCCAGTAACTATAAGTGTTAGTAAAAATAAATAATAATAACCTTTGGTTAGTTAAGAATCTAACAACAAAACGTAAGTACACTGCTCTACTCCCTCCGGACCCTAGTCCTTACCCTAACCCTCCACAAATAACCCTGTTCGCCACAGTCAATCCTCCACAGATCTCATGGGGGCTGGTGTACCAACATAATCATAACCATATTATAGTTATTATGTCACTAGTTAAAGTTAGTGCTACCAGATCAGGCTGTCTAAAGATATTGGCTCCTGACATAAAATGCATCAAATATTGATGTTATTTTTTTTTCCTTTCCCTTTGCAAAACTCAATCATGTTCTGCAAAGCTAAAAACAAAAACAACATTTTCCCTCTACAAAACAAGCAAACCAAACACCATGAATAAATATTTGAAGATATAAAGAACTTGAAATATAAAAACTTTTACCAAAATGACTTGATTCGGCATTAAATAACCTGAAAAGGGTTGATATGCCGTAAAACAAAACAACCAAACAAAACACCATGAATAAATATTTGAACATATAAAGAACTTGAAGCATAAAAACTTTTACCAAAATGACCGGATTAGGCATTAAATAATTCGAAAAGGGTTGAAATGTTTGTAAAACAAAACAATCAAACCAAAAAAAAAAATAATAACAACCTTTGGTTAGATAAGAATTTGACAACACAACGTAAGTAAACTGTTCTTCTCCCTCCGGACCCTAAACTCTAACCTCCACAAACTAGGCTGGTTTGTGATGCCTGGTGAAAGTCTTTTTTTTTTTTGGGGGTGGGGGTGGGGGAGATTCTTAACAAATTTGTGTAACATGAAAAATACGTTTCCTCCTGAAACGATTCACGATTCTTCACCGTTCCGATTCCATTAGACTTACCATTCCTGTTCATTCTCCTCGTCAAACTGTCAATTCTATCTGATTTAGTTTTCTTAATTCTCCAAGTGGGTCGATACTTTATCCGATATCCCACAAACTGTTAAAATCCTTGAAAAATCCAGTAATCCGAGCGAGGGAATTCATCGACCGGATACAATCCGAGAATTCTTATTTACTCTTCTGATTTATTACGGAGATTTGGTGCAGTTGTCCGCCGCGTGCACCAAACTGACTGCAGCTATTTAGCGCACGTCTAGGTGCGCGCTCGTAAGCTCAATGCTGCTTTAATTCGGTGTGCAGTTAAGAAGATGCAGTTAAAAAGATGCAGTTCCGATAATAAATATAGATTTACAATATCCTCTGATGCCACATGTCTGATAAGTATGTGTTTGTGTGAGATTTATAAATATTAAAATTTAAATCGTCGTAATTACGGAATATATATATATATATATATATATGAAGAAGAATGGAAAGGAATTAGAGAAGCAAAAGCCAAATCATAATTCAATTCAATTGCTCAGAGCAAGGTATATTCTGCAAAAAAGGCAATTTATTCAAGTTAAATTTTCCTTAAGCCAGGCTTTTCAAAGATCAAAATCTTATCATCAGAGGAAGTCGCTGGGATAGATAAGTTGGCAAAGGCCAAGATTTAAAATTTGAAAAAATAAAATAAAAGTTGTAGGGGAAGAAACACAGGGCAAAATTCTGCCCGAATGCAAGCAAATGTCCGATTGCTAAAAAGTCCGGTGTCGAAAAGTCCAGCGGAGAGAATGAGATGTAGATAGGTAGGTCGTTAAAAGGCCCAAAAGGTTGTGAGAGAGGATTCAAAGTTAAATTCCAAGAAGCCACAACTTCAGGTGCGGTGAAAATAGAAAATCCAAAGGGTAAAATGTCCAATAAGAGGTACGCTCGTGGATGCAGGCAGGCAGGCAGGCTCAGAAGAGAGTGAGGTGGAAAATATTCGCCATTAACAATACTTCCTGGGCAGAGATGTCAGAGAAAAAGCTTTAAAATGGGAAAAAATGCAGCGAAAATATTATAAAGTTAGCCCAAAGAGAAATCCGGCTTGAAAATATATATATATATCCATTTTGGTAGATTCTCTGCAC
>OY744544.1:15000-97500 GCA_963556195.1 Sepiola atlantica | reverse complement strand
AACAAGTTTAATATAAACGGCTTTTCAATATTTGTCAGACGGTACCTTCTCCCAGATTTGATTATCCTTTCCCTTCCCAATTTTCAATTATATTCAAGTCTGGTGACACACTTGGCCAATTTTCAATATCTCATTCATTTTTCTATTAAATAATTCTTGTTTATCTTAAAAGGATGGCAGCTGGCACCAACCTGTTGACAAATATATGAACTTTCATATTTCTGGAATTCCTTCAAGAGTATGCTGATACTTCTGCAATTTAACGGTTCTTTTAGATAGTATAAGAGCATAAGTTTCCTCCTATTTTGTGAATGCAGTTAAAGGAATTTATGGTCTTTTCAATATAATTTTTATTAAATTATTTTCGTTAAACATATTGCATTGGTGGTGGAAGTTGTTAATTCAACTGATTTTTCTAAGCTCAAAGTCAACTTATTAAATTGTCAACATAATGTATTGGCCTTCTAAAGCTGTATAATAAAGTAAAGGCGATCTATTACTTGATATGTTCTCTCCTACATTCTGAATGGCAAATTCTTATTGTGGATAGTACCACCATGTTCTTCAGAATAATAAACTGTAATTTCAATGAATTACTTTCAGAAAATACTTTATCCGACTAGAAATATTTTTTGAATAATGCCATTTTTTTAAGATGGGCCCCATCTTTCTCATCAGCAGCAACTTTATCTAATAATAGTAAATACTAATGCTGATACTAGGTTTCAGATTTTTTGAGATGAGGGTTGATGATTTGGATTATTTGGATTATTTCGACTACTGTTCTCCTTTTCGATGTTATTCTCACAACGTTTCGGCCGATGTAACCTTTGACCTTCTTCAGGTGTGTTTTATCGGGAATCTTTATGACGAACTCTGGAATCTTCACGGTATTTTCACCAGAACGTTTATTCAATCCATGATGGTAGCTCGCTCTCGTTCCGTCAGCCATGATCAGGTAGAAGTCTTAAGTAATTTGTAATTGTATTTTTAGTATCGCCCACACCGAGGATTGAACCTTCAACCTCCAGAAGACTGTCACTTAGAACTGATTATTACTTAGCACTTTCATCCATTACACCATGGGTCCTTGAATTGAATAAAGGGTTCTGTTCGAAATTCCGTATGGATTTCTGAGTTTGACATAAAGATTTCTGACACGACGCACCTCAAAAAGGTCAGACGTTACATCGGCCGAAACCTTGTGAGAATAACACCCAAGATGAAAGCAGTAGTCCGAATAATCAAAATAATACAAATCATCAATCCTCATCTAAAACATTTCAAAACATAATTGTCAATCTAATGTTCTATGTATTGATCTGATAAATCGATATGATAAACTGAAGTCAGTCTATTACTCGAAGTTTGTCATCGATACGTTCCTTTCTACAAAATCAATATTTAATTCTGAATATCAAGTTCTTGTGGATAGTACCACCATGTTCTTCACAACAATAAACTAATTCGATTCGATCCCTTTCACAAAAATACTTTGTCCAACTAGGAATATTTTTTTCAGATTGATGCAACCTTTGTTATCAGCAGCATTAAATGGATGCCATCTTTTTTATGAATGAGAAATAGTTCGTGAAGAATGAGAGTTCAAAATGTCTGCATAAGTACCCATTCTTCTTTTCATTATTAACAAAAGATTAAAATAGTTGACTTGTTTATGAAGAAATCGAAATGCATTCTGGTGGATTTCATAATTTAATTAATTTTAAAATAGGATTTTTTAAAAAATTTGCTTTATTTTATTAGTAGAACTTTGATTATAAGCAGAATCCATTTTTTGAGAACAGTCAATTGACATGGTCAAAGATACCCATCTTGTCAATTATGACAAACGTGCTTACCTCCCTTACTTATGTCTCCTGTTAGCTTAAGATAGCCGCCTTTGAACGTGTTGATTGACTGTTTCCGAAAAATGGATTTTGCTTTTAATTAAAGTTCTACTCGATAATTTTCCCTACTTTTTGGTGAGGATATTTATTTAAATCTGCTGCGTAAATATATGATACTGTTTTTTTTGTGGTATTGATATTTTAATACGGACGCTTCTCTGTACAAGTACCCTTTTTATTATATCAACTAGACATATTGATTGGTTCAGAACTTGCAGAAAGTAAATAAGATTGAATTCATGTTGACATTTTATTTAAAAAATAACATTTCCACCAAATATAATGTGTCCGCACCCCTTTGAAGTACGAAAAAAAAAAGAAAGAAAAAGAAATCCAACCTATTTATTTATAAAGAGAAGAAGACTTACTTTGGATAACCCTTACTGTAAAAAGGGGGTTGTAGGATCCCAGCCGGAAAGACTGAAATAAGAAAAACAGTGCAATTAAATTTTATCATAATTGATTTTTATTAGACTTTCAAAAGCAAATAACACAAATTGTATGTTTTTAACAAAAATATTTTGTTCAGCATTAACTATATTGGACATATTTACTGATTTGCTTTGTTACATAGGTGGAGGGTAGCCAAGCAATTTGGCCCCCGACTATGTTATCATCTGATGGCGAATATTATAGTGATGGCGGCAGGGATGATGGTAGTAGTAATTCTACTTCTACCAGTCCGCCATCTTAGATTTGAAACGTACGCGCTATCGACCTAAAAATAATTCTTTCAAAGAAACAATGACACCTGTTGTTATGATCTACTTGGAAATAGGAAAACAAAGTCAATAATTAAGTGGAAAATTATTAAGAAAGCGAGAGCATGCACATCTCTAAACACACTGTGTTACTTTTGTCTTAACGAGAAATTGAAAATCATTAGATTCAGTGATAAAGGAAACTTCTGAACAAGAAATCAATTCTCTTGTCAATGTCGGTGCACACCTAAGGAACAGTTGTCAGTGATGGTGGAGCCAAGGTATGTGAACTGACAGGCCGTATCGAGCTCATAGTCGTAGAGATTACTGATGGTGTTTCGGGACCTTGTCCTTGAACGTTTGTTTAAATAAATATCTATTGGTTGAAAAATTGGTTGAAAATCTAAATTGGGAAAAAGTTAGATAAAAGAATTGATTACATCTGATATTGCAAACTTTTATTCCTCCTCTACTGTAGGCACTCAATCTGGGGTCTCTTAATTATGTTGGCCCTTCTCACTTGTACATTAATATAGGGAAGAACCCCTAAAAAAAATAAAGCACTTGGTTCAAATTAATGGCATTTGGGATGTTTCTGAATTGTCCAAACTGTCAAAGACATTTTGCCAGACATGCTTTAATATCAAAAATACTAACATTGACATGTTGGAAAAGGCAGCGGCAGTGAATGTTGTATTTCCATATCGATTCTTAATTGTATTTACAGACTCAATTCTCGTGTGTCTGTGTATGTGTGTGTGTTTTTCGTCTCTACGTGACTTAAACATTATTATTACTTTTTTTAATTTACTACAAAGTGAAATAAAAAATGCAGTAACGTAAAATATAGCGAATTGAAAAAAAAACAATCCTATTTTAAAAATAATTCAATTAGTAGTCCATGAAAGTCTCTCGTTATGTGTCTGTTTCTTGTCAAGAGACCTCAGCCGGCCAGAATGTATCGTACGCATGTATGCTTCACTCCGAGAAAGAAAAGGCAGAAAAGAGGGAGAAAGATGCTGTATAGGATGCACTGCAATTCTCTGATTGGTTAAAGTAAGGTGGTGATTAGAGATTTTGTCCAATTAAGAATCGATATGGAAATACAACATTCACTGTCGCCGCCTCTTCGAACATGTCAATATTAGTACTTTTGATATTTTGTCTATGTGTGTAAATGGGATAGGCAGAATGCATTTTTCGGTTTCTTCGTAAACAAGTCGACCATTTTAATCTTTTGTTAATAATAAAAAAGAAAGAAAGAATTACTTTGAGACCTTTCAAAATTTGAAAAGATTTTGGAATTATTTAAGCTACCGAATAGAATGCAATTTATGGCTTTAAGATTCTTAGCAAAGGCTTGTGCATTAAGAGATTGAAAGTTTTGGAAGCAATTTACATCCAATATTTTTAGAAATAAAGATTACAACAACATTTATATCTTAACAAAAAAAGTTGTCGTTTGATAACAATTTTTTTCAATCAATAATTTAATGAACACACGATAGCGTAATAATTCAATTTGAGATTAAAAACATCAGGTGTGTCATCTGAATGTTTTGTGTTTAAAGCAAGTGTCTTATCTCAAATGCTAAACACCTTTTGATGAAATGTGTTTAGAATGTGTTTAGAACAAGACGACCCTTCCCGCTTCTCCTCTACTCACCAATTTTGACTTGAACAAAGGAAGCGAATGGCGTCTGGATTGCAGGAAAAGTTTTCAGATTAAAATCAAATTTCTCTGATTCCATAATTATGAAGTCCAATAATCAAAATGAGATTTTTATTTGCCGCCAGCAAAAATGTCTGAATTCTGAAGAAGCAGTTTTTTCATCTTTCTTCATCGGATGAAGATTTGGTTTTGATCAAATATAAATCGTAAAATGTTGACAGGATCACATTCTACAGAATGGATGTAGAATTGTGGCATGGAATATATATATATTAACTTTTTAGTTTTGTATATTTTATTTAATATAGTTTTGTACCGATGACAGCTGATATGAAATTGAAAGTTGCTGACGTCATCATCATTATTATTATCATTATTATCATTATTATTATTATTATTATTTTTACTTACTAGGAGTTCTCACACAGGCCGTCATCAGTGATTGTTCACTGATAATCATCAGTGGTGTTCCCTGGAGTCTGAGTGACAACAAGTCTCCCCAGATTTCCAGTGTTCTCCACCTCTTTCGATAACTACTGCAAATGAATTTGCGTTATCACAACAGACGCTTACCATCGATTTCTCGTTGGCAACGACCATTGGCCTTCTCTGGGATTTGGATCGCAATAAGCCTATCGAATGTCCCAGTGCTTTCTGCACTCTTCTATCGGTCTTTCCATCCTTCTTGACCCCTCACGACTGTTTTGTGTGGTATAAGCCGGGGCTGGTGCCATCACTTAATTTTTTTTCAAAATAATAATAATAATAATAATAATAATAATAATAATAATAATAATAATAATATTTATTTATTTATTTTTTTTAATTTATTTATTTATTTTTTAAAATTTATTTATTTATTTTTAAAAATTTATTTATTTATTTAAAAAAAATTATTTATTTATGTATTTTTTAAAATTTATTTATTTATGTATTTTTTAAATTTATTTATTTTTTAACATTTATTTATTTATTTATTTTTAAAAATTTATTTATTTATTTTTTAAAAATTATTTTTTTAAATTTAAATTATTTTTTTTATTTTTTATTTTTTTTAAAGAGACGCTAACATATCGGGGCAAAAGTAAAGAAGCAGCAAATATTTTAACAAAATATTTCAACGTTCACGGAAACATGTCCTGTCGAGTTTCTAACAGTTTCCGTATTTCCCTTTTTTCCGTGTGATCGCAAACATTCATTTAAAGGTTTTATTTTTTTTATTTACTATTTAAATATATTTTTTTTGTGGAAAAATCGTAAATCTATTAATATTTAAGAATCAAAATCTTTTCATTTTCGATGTTAATTATTTTTAAACATTGCAAAAGAGAGTGTTGGTCAAAAATCGTAGATCAAAAAACATTTGATATTTTTTTTTATTAATGAAAAAAATGTTTGAAATCCAAAATACAAACATAAAATTTAGATAAGTTAACTCCCCTTACTTTGTCAGCATTCTACAACATGAACTAAAGAAGAATCCACGGATAATTGATCCACGGATGATTGATCCATGGATAATTGATCCACGGATAATTGATCTTATGAGCAAGAAGGCTAGAAAATTTCTCCGGTCAAGGTGTTAATCGAGCTGGTCTGTAGGCTGTTCAGTATATACTATTACCAAAGGAACCTATAAACATTGAAATTTTTCTTGGCCTTTTGGCTGATATCAAAGTGTAGTATCTGTTCCGATTAATACTACACCCTATAGACCGGTACCGTCTTCGCCTTAGGGCCTTGATTCTGCCGTTCTTAGGATTTGTTCTGTGCAGTTCTAGGAGGTCCACCCTCCCAGGCTTTGCCTCCCCTCTTTGGGGAGGAGTAAGTTTATTGCTTGCTGTTTGAGGCGCCCCAACCCAGGAATGCCGACGGGGCTGCCCAGGCATTTTTTGTAAGCCAGAGTGCTCACATTCTCGGGTGCTGGTTTTTCAAATCCCACTTTCCCGACCTTGTGTCACATCTTTCCGCTGTGAGAGGAAGATAAATAGAAACATTGAAATTTTTCTCGGCCTTTTGGTTGAGATCAAAGTGTAGTATCTGTTCTGATGGATGCTACACCCTATAGACCGGTACCGTCTTCGCCTTAGGGCTTTGATTCCGCTGTTCTTAGGATTTGTTCTGTGCAGTTCTTGGCGGTTCACCCTCCCAGGCTTTGCCTTCTCACCCTTTGAGAAGGGGTTAGTTTATTGCTAATCGCCTGAGGCGCTCCTACCGGGGGCTGCCGACGGGGCTGCCCAGGCATTTTTTGGGGGTCACAAGTGCTCTTCCTTTAGACTGTAGTATCTGTTCTCATAGATGCTACACTCAGGTCTTGATTCCGCCGGTCTGAGGTACTGTCCTGTGCAGTTCTAGGAGGTCCACCCTTCCAGGCTTTGCCTTCTGACCCTTTCAGAATGGGTTAGTTTATTGCTAATCGCCTGAGGTGCCCTTACCGGGGAATGCCGACGGGGCTGTCCAAGCATTTTTTATAGGTCAGAGCGCTCTTCTTCCTCTAGGACGCTGACTTAGCAAATCCACCTTTCCGTCCTTGTGTTACATCTTACCGCGAGGAAGATAAATACAAAAATTTAAAAAAAAAAAAAATACAAAAAAGAATAAATAAAAATTAAAAAAAAAAAAATACAAAAAAGAATAAATAAAAATTAAAAAAAAAAAATACAAAAAAGAATAAATAAAAATTAAAAAAAAAAAAATACAAAAAAGAATAAATAAAAAAAAACTAAAAAAAAAAAAAAAAACTAAAAAAACCCTCTATCTCTTTCTATTCACTTAATTTCTCTTTTCTCTTGTCCAGGGGTCAGACGGTTTTTGATATCATGCAAGCTCCCTCTCCCGTTCTTCACGGTTGAGCTGGTCAACTGTCTCCAAACTCTGTACGGTCTTGTCTAATCAGTTGCTTCCAAGTTTTCCTTGGTCGGTCAATCTTCCTGTGATTCAAGAGATCCATGCTTCTGCAACGGTTTATACAGCACAACCGATTCGTCCTTAGGATAATCTCCATGCTGGACGAATGTAGTGCTTTCAGCAAATCCTCTGACCCGGTGTGTTGAGTTTGGTCAGATTTCACATTGCAGATCCATCTGATCATGGATCTTTCTCTCTCTCTCTCTCTCTCTCTCTCTCTCTCTAAATTACTATATCATACGGTAGTCTTAAGTGTAATATATTATTATTATTATTATTATTATTTTATCATTATTATTATTTTATGTATATATTAGTGATATTTTAAGCTGAATTATTTCGACACTTGATTATTGGGGAAATGGTCGTATAATCAGTACCATTGGAGAGCCATGAATATTAAAACTGTCCTGTTTTTAAATCTCCGAAACAGTTACATGATAAACAGCTGATGATCCCCATGTTAATATTAGACGCTTAAAGTCTCCTGTTTTTGTTTCACTCTGAGATAATTAACCCCCCCCCCCCTTTTTTATTTTTATTTTTTATTTTTTTTATTTTACTTATATTTTTTCATTTTTTTTTTTCATTTATTAATTTTCCAACGGATGTTAAGTCTGCAATATCTTGGATTTAGTTAGTTTGTCTGGGAATTTAAACTGCATTTTACATTTTTTATTTATTTTTATTTTTAATTTTTATTTATTTATTTTTATTTTTTATTTTTTTATTTTTTTATTAATGACTCAAAGCTTCTTTAGACTATATATATATATATATATATATATATAAAAATATTTGTTGTTGTTTATTATCTATGTACGTATACGTATATATATATATATATATATATATATATATATATATATATATTCACTTAACTTCACTTTTCCTGTGTCCAGAGGGGTCAGACATTTTTTTGATATTTCTGTGATGATGAAAGCTCACACTTAACCAATTCAAAGCACCCGCAGTGTCTAGTGGCCATTTGCAAGAGCTGTAAGGGGCATGACCAGGGTCTGGATTATATGCTGATTCATAATTTGCATGTGAGGAGTTTTGCCTGCTAAAAAGGGCGGAGTACAACAAGAGTAGGAGGGAGGGCGAATGAAGTTAGAAGCAATTGTACACGCTGAGAGACGGTGAGAGTAGAAAACGTTGCTGGTCAGCAGGCGATAGCGGAAAATCTAAATCAGAGAGGCAAAAATGTCTGACAAACTAGAATTTCGCAAGTCATCAAACCAGTCATCACGGTTTAGCGGGTTAGGTTAGATGTTTTTTGATATTACACAAGCTCTCTCTCCAGTCATCACGGTTAAGCGTGTCAACTGTCTCCAAACTCCATTTCAGTTACACCGCCTATAAAGTAAGTGTCCATTACACATTAGTGACCCTCACCCCGTGCACGAAAATAAATACTTTTGAAAAATAATCGTTCTCTAAATATTGTAAATGACAATAAGGTTTGTTGGGTAAAAAAAAAAAGAAGTGTTCCTTGGCCGGATGTTCTCGGGCAACATAGTGGAACAAATACATCAATGTTGCTGCCAAGTCTGCTGCAAAGAAGGTAGGCTCCCTTGACCGAGCTAGAAAACATCTCAAACCTGCAAGTATCTTATAGCTCTATAAAGCCACCATTCAATCATTTATGGAATACTGTTGCGATATATGAGCTGATGTGGCAACCACTAGCCTTTTCCGCTTAGACAAGAAAGGTATTTTTTTATAGTAATCGCTCCAGACAAGGCATGAAGCCACTTGATGTAAGGCGCTAAAAAAATACTACTTCAAGGTAAAAAAAAACTAGCCAACGATAAGTGTTAGATGGATAGATTCCGACCCAGAAAACAGCAATTTTTCCCCCTTTGTCAGAAACATCGCTCATGGAATGTGAGGACTAGAGGACAAAATACTGGGAAGCGGGGGTTACGAGGCTGCCGAATGTAAGCCTATGGTCCACTTTCTATTCTCCAAATTATTTAACATATTTATTTTTGTGAGAGTTAGAGACATCGAGGAATACATTTGCAACCATCATTAGTCGTTACAATCCTTTTAGGAAGTCAGATCGACTTAAAGAGGACCCTAAAAGCTCAATTTTTTTTATTATTGTTTTTTAATGAAAATCGCTGCAGACAAGGCATGAAGCCACTTGATGTTAGGAGCTAAAAAAATACTACTTCAAGGTAAAAAACTAGAAAACGATAAGTGTTTCATGGATAGATTCCGACCAGAGAAAACAGCAATTTTTCCCCCTTTGTCAGAAACATCGCTCATGGAATGTGAGGACTAGAGGACAAAATACTGGGAAGCGAGGGTTACGAGGATGCCGAAAGTAAACCCAAGTTAGTCACTTTTCTACTCTCCCTAAATTAGTGAAGTGACCCGTATCAGCAGGAAAGCCCCATCTGCTAGGCAAATGTAGTGCTTTCATCAAATCTTCTGACCTGCATAATAAAACATGTCTTTTTGCGGAAGAAAGAAACGAATATGAGACTTACAAATTTGATTCTTGGGAGTGCTATAAAAGGCATTCACAATTACTGGAGGAGTCAGCCACCTGCAATTCGAAAATAAACTTTTTAGAAAATTCTTGCGAACGAGTCGTGTCATTTTATTCATTTTTAGAATAGAACACCACAAAAAAACAAGAAAATTAACACAACATTTTCCGTTTAACATTTAGACTTTTCTACTTACATACAAATACATACACACCCTCTTTAATAAACAAATCATTCAAAAATGTGTTTGAAATTATTTAAACTTCATCTTGGAATGAAAACTTTAGCAATTTCTTTTATACCTACAAAAATAGATATTAGAATATATTAAACTGATATCATTGTGTTAAGGCAAAGAGCGTAAGAGGGTCATTTATAGATATGGAGTCGTAGGCGACGTTGGGTCAGCATTTGGTGCACTTTGATTCCATTCGAAAAATTATAAACTGTAATACATATATTAAGAGAGTTTGAATTACCTACAGGAGAGTTTGAATTACTTACAGGAGAGTTTGAATTACTTACAGGAGAGTCTGAATTACCTACTAGACATCATCCTCGAGTGTCTTCGGTTTCTCTGTACAAGGGTTTGTCAGGACAACCTGACATGAGGATACATTACCTTACAATTAAACCCCCGACCAAATATTCAAAATAACATAGCATTTGCAGCACAAATAAGATCCTCTCAACGCGGCTATACACTGGCTCATACAAGGAATGATGCACCTTCTCCTAGTGATGTTACCTCAAGTAACAACACTTAGCTGGATACTCCACCAGACCAGATGAATTCTTGTCCTGGAATTCGGAACATAGTTAACTGGTCAATTGTGGAGAAGAAAATTCATGTTCTTCACTTCTTTACTAACTCTGCATTTGAGAGGTAAAGGAGAACTTTAATGGAATATTCGAATATCTATCTATCTCATATAGAGACCAAATGTTAGCCCCAGGAAAGGGCTCCTTAATTTCTGAGAACTTCCACTGAATTAAAATGAAACAAAAACTTTAGAAATTCTTCTTGCATAACTAAAAGCAGTAAATAGTCTCTTTAACTTCTACCAATATATATATATATATATATATATATATATATATATATATATATATAGTGCATCAGGGTAATGAAAGTAAATAAATAGAATGCTCGATCGCAGGAATGCGAGAGCTAAAATACATATTATTTATTTAAAAACTATACATTAAAGTTTCCAGAGATGGACCATGGTTTCATTGACACAGATAGGTCTTCACTGCTTAGAAATATATATATATATATATATATATATAGTCATCCACATACAGACTGTTTCGCTGTTTCACAGCTCATCAGTGCGGCTAGACCAGTTAATGCCTCAAGCCGGGATCGAAACGCAACCGTCGAGCTGACAGTGGGCGATGTCAACCTCTACGCCATCATGCGACACTGACTGAATGTAAGTTGTATCTCAATGTAAACATTGCAATATATATATATATATATATATATATATATATATATATATATATATATATATATATATAAATAATGGAAATCGCTCCAGATAAGGCATGAAGCCACTTGATGTAAGAAGCTAAAAAATTACTACTTCAAGGTCAAAAACTAGCCAACGATGAGTATTAGATAGTTAGATTCCGACCAAGAAACAGCAATTTTTACCCCTTTATCAGAAACATCGCTTATGGAATATGAGGACTAAGGACAAAATCAGGGAAGCAAGAGTTACAAGGCTGCTGAAAGTAAACCCAAGGCCCACTTCTTACTCTCCAAATATATATATATATATATATATATATATATATATATATATATATATATATGATGATTTGGGTTTTGTAGCTGTTATCCTGTGTCTACATCGATTTGTTTTGAATATCCGGCAATTTTGATGCATTCAATTTTAACTTTGCTGCAACAGTTAGGATGGAGAAAGACTTCTGAGTCACCAGTGTCGCTCAGCATAAAATCAAACTCTACCGTTATAATTAAATTATCTTTTGAAATAATATTTAGAAAATTAATCCATCATTTACTAAATAAAAAAAAATTTAAAAAAATACTTAACAAATCGAGCTATTTGTAATGTATTTTATCATTCTCAGCAAATACACTGATGTTTATTTTCTGCTGAACTACTTCCGCTTTCAAACAGTCTTCGTAATGAAAGACAGATACGTCATTGTTTTTGCAAATGGCTGTCCACATAGAATCAATAGGTTACGTATTTATTCAAAGACTTAGATCCATCTGAATTGATATATAGTGCTACGATTATTCATACAAATACAATCATATAAAATTGAAATATTAATTTCCTTCTTTTACGTAACTTTTACATTAGCAAATAACTAGGTGCTTATGCAGATGAGCGGCCACAGTAAAAAATTATTTAAATAATAAAAAAAGTAATATATACTTATTAAGCATTATAATCTTACTCACTGTACAAAAAGTAGAAAAAATTATCCACTAGAACTTTAATTAAAAGTATTTTTCCATTCTGCGTATCGTAACAGCGATTCGTTCACAGAGACTTCAGTTTGTTTCTAAAGAAAGAAGATTTCGCAGGGGAGATAATCATCTTGCGAAATCATAATAAAAAACAACATGGCGTCTCTGTGAACGAATCGCTGGTACGATACACAGAATGGAAAAATACTTGTAATTAAAGTTCTAGTGGATAATTTTTTCTACTTTTTTGCACAGTGAGTAAGAAGATAACACTGAGTAAGTATATAATATTGTTTTTATAAAATAATAATTTTTAAAGATTTTTTAATCAGCATAAGCACCAATAACTATTAAGATATAAAGAAAGACATGGCTATGTTTTTTTTTGCAAATGGCTGCCTACATATAATAAACAAACGCGTACTTATTCAAATATTTAGCTTCATTTAAATTGATACATCATTCTACGGTCATTCGTACAAATAAAATAATACAATATTAAATACTAATTTGCTTCCTTTTACATAACTTTTACAATACTAAGTAACTATTAATATATAAAGAAATACACATACGTAAGTATTTTTGCAAATGGCTGCCGTCATAAAATCAAAGGTACGTACTTATTCAAATACACATCTGCATTTCTTGGCCTTTTGCCTAAGGTCAAAGTGTAGTATCTGTTCCGATGGATACTGCACCCCATAGACTGGTATTGTCTTGTCCTTCGGGGCTTGATTTACGCCGGTCTATGGGATTGTCCTGTGCAGTTCTAGGAGGTCCACCCTCCCAGGCCTTGCCTCCCCTCTTTGGGGAGGAGTAAGTTAATTGCTTACTGCTTGAGGCGCCCCTACCGGGGAATGCCCAGGCAATTTTTAATGGTCAGAGTGCTCACCTCTCGGGCGCTGGCTTTTCAACCCCCACTTTCCGACCCGACCTTGGGTCACATCTTACTTGTGGGAGTAGGATAAAACTGGCCTTGTGCCTAACTCCTGGAGAGGAGTAAATAATACATCGTTCTACGGTTAGTCGCACAAATACAATCATACAATTAAATACTAATTTCCTTTCATTTACATAACTTTTAAAATCCCAAACAAACCATTAATATGTAAAGAAAGACAGATATGTCAGTATTTTTGCAAATGGCTGCCGACGTAGAATCAATAGGTACGTACTTATTCAAATACATATCTTCATTTAAATTGATACATCGTTTTTCGGTTAGTCGCATAAATACAATAATACAATTAAATACTAATTTCCTTTCATTTACATAACTTTTGCAAAATGCCAAATAACTATTAAGGTAGAAAGAAATTCCATCGTTTAGGACGTGTATTCCGGAGATTAACTCTTGGTATGAATAAAGGATTTCCTGAAAACGTTTCACAATATTTGACCGGGTGAAAAGGCCAAGACAAAGATGAGAAGGAAACTCACTCACTCTTCACTGTCGACGGGTTGCCGTAATTGTTTGAGGTTCATCATTCCGCTCCATTTAATGGCTGTGATGACATTAGTGAAATATGTGTCTGGGTAATATTCTACCTGTCACAATCAGAATAGCGAGCGGTTAAGTGCAAAAGTCCGAAATAGCAGACAAATGGTTTCAGCATGATTCACAGCAATTTCAAGATTTGTTCATCAGATTACAATAATGCTGTATTATTCGGACTACTATTCTCATATTTGATGTTATTTTCACAACGTTTCGGCCGATGTAACCTCCGACCTTCTTCACGTGCATCTTTAAGAACTCGTGACTCTAATGGGAATTTCGAACTGAATAGATTAACACTCCTACCTGGCCATGGCTGATGGGACAAGAACAATCTGCACCTGTGGATTTACGCGAATGATTAAGTCCGAAATTTCCAAGTTCGAAAAGATAAACCTGAAGAAGGTCGAACTTGTCGCTCTTCATATCGAACTCGGGATCATCATCAGCATCATCATCATCATCATCATCATCATCATCATCATCATCATCATCATCATCATCATCATCATCATCATCATCATCCGGTTAAAAGAAGGTCGAACTGGTCGCTCTTCATATCGAACTCGGGATCATCATCATCATCATCATCATCATCATCATCATCATCATCATCATCATCATCATCATCATCATCAGCAGCAGCATCATCATCATCATCATCATCATCATCATCAGCAGCAGCATCATCATCATCATCATCCGGTTAAAAGAAGGTCGAACTTGTCGCTCTTCATATCGAACTCGGGATCATCATCATCATCATCATCATCATCATCAGCAGCAGCAGCAGCAGCATCATCCGGTTAAAAGAAGGTCGAACTGGTCGATCTTCATATCGAACTCGGGATCATCATCATCATCATCATCATCATCATCATCATCTGGTTAAAATTATTAAATCATGTCACAATTAATCCTCTGATGTGAGGGTGGGGCCTGATTGTCTCATCTCATTTCGACTAGACAAAGTTTTTAAGGCAGTTTGACAGCTGGATGGCTATCTTTCACCAACTTGAAGAACACTTTTGGCACTCCAAGACATCAACCGTTTCACATCTAACACGGGTTGATGCGGTTTCCACTTGAGAAGGCACCAATGTCACATATTACCTGTGAGTTGCCGCATACACTACTGTCACCCAGATTGTGACAGGCCATCCAAAGATAGCATCTGCTACATGCCCTGTAGCCGGGGATTAGATTGCTGAGTGTCGGAACATGTCCACATACCAGTGAGCCCTGCGCCGGTACCAATCTACGAGATCCCTAGCCAATTAACCTGGACCCAGTATCCATGGTGCACCACGGGGAAGTTTGGCCAGAGTCTTGTCGGTGGAGAGGTTATATACCAGCAGGGAAGACTTACGCACTCAGCTTCCTTTTCGTCCAAGGACTAGCTGGCGGATGAGTCTGAAAGTGGTAGGTGGGAATTTCGAACCGACACCTTTATTTAATCCACGGTGTAGATTGTTCTCGTTCCGTCAGCCATGAAGTGTTAGGTAATTTTTAATTTTATTCTCAGTTCAAGGATTGAACCTTCAAAGTCCAGAAATCTGTGTCTCAACAGAATAATCAGTTCTGAGTAACAGTTATCCGAGGGTTGGAGGTTCAATCCTTGCTACAGGCGATAATGACTAAGAATAAAATAAAAGATTACTAAACACTCCTAACCAGTCATGGCTGAGGAAACGAGAACAATCTACCCGCTTGGATTAAATTTCGTGTAGATTCTTGAGTTCGACATAAAGTTTCCTGAGTTCAAAAGGATGTACCTGAAGAAGGTCGGAGGTTAGATCGGCCGAAACGTTGAGAAAATAACAACCAAGATGAAAATTATAATCTAAATAATAAAAATTATCAATCCTCATCTGAAAAAATCTAAAAGACATGGCAAAAAAAAAAAACAGAACAAAAATTTTTTAAAAAAATTGTCCAAATAACAGAAAATTAAAAGAATAAGAAAATGGAATCATGGGAATTATTTACTTTGAATAAATATTTATTTTGAATAATTATTCACTTTGAATAAATATTTATTTTGAATAAATATTTATTTTGAATAAATATTTATTTTGCTGATAAAAAAAATGTACAGAAATAATTCTGAATTTTATTTTTTGGTTAAGCTTCATCATTATAAAAATGTCTATCAGTTGACTAAAATACAAAAGAAAGAAATATACTTTGTTCTAGCAAGCGTAAGGTTACCTGTGTGTACAAAAGAATGCTAAGAACTGGTCTTAACATTCCCTGGAGGCAGCACCCCACGGGAGAGCAACTGTACGGACACCTTCCTAGGATTTCAGCCTTGATTAGAGAGAGAAGAACCAGATGTGTTGGAGGGTTAAAGATAAAATCGTCAGCGATATTTTTTTGTGGATGCCAAAATAGGGATCTAGTCCATCGGGGAGACTGCACAGAACTTATGGCAAACAACTAGCAGAGGACTCACAATGCACCTACTTGGTGTGATGGAGGATAGAGCGAGATGGCGGGAGAGAGTCAGGAGGGTCCGTGATATTACCACAACTAGATGAAGATGATGAAGATGATGAAGATGATGATGGTGGTGGTGATGATGATGAAGATGATGATGATGATGATGGTGGTGGTGGTGGTGATGATGATGAAGATGATGAAGATGATGATGATGATGATGATGATGATGATGAAGGCTCCTTGAATGAATAGGAAAATCGTGCTTGCAGTAATTTTACCATCGCAGTATATCAGGTGTTTAAAGTAATATTTATCCCCTGTGATGATGATGATGATGACGACGACGACGACGACGATGATGATGATGATGATGATGATTACTACTACTACTACTACTACTACTACTACTACTACTAGAGGGATCCGTGGAGATTCCACAGTTGTATCCTTCGTCTGTTGCTGCCGTGCTTAAAAATATTTATTTTCTATGGACGTCCGGTGCGAATGCAGACCCCTCGATATTATTGTACCACCTTTGTTCAAGCTAAAACATACTTATCTAAGAAAATTTATGTTTAGTTGTGGTAGAAAAGCGAGTTCTTGCTGTGAATGCTTTACAGGGATTATATGTATATATATAACAATTACATAAAAATACATTAAATATACAGGTGATAAAAATCAGATTTTATTAAAGTTTTTGAACTTTAATTAAATCTGATTAATTTCTCATTTTATTATGTCATTCAATCCATTAATATTATTGCTCTATACACTCTATTGAGCTTTGTTTTTATCCTGATAGTCTACTGGCTAAAGATATTATTTATATCTTTAAAGTATTATCTTACTCTCTCTCTCTCTCTCTCTCTCTCTCTCTCTATATATATATATATATATATATATATATATATATATATATATATAAATAATCATCTTCAGGTCGATCAATCCGGAAGGTTACCCCGAGATCATGAACTCCTTTCATGTTTCCATTTCACATTTAAAAAAAAAAGATGAAAGCGCGAATAAGTTTTATGAGGACGAACCCCTTGACCGGAAGGAGGCACACTTTTCCCATCCGGTTCGCAAGAAAAGGAAAGGGTCGATTCTCCTTACGTAATTAGAAATCTCATGAAGAACTGATACGGACCAGTTCATTATTAAAGTACGTAATAATCTGAAGGGAGAGAGAGGTAGTGGGAGTGAAGAGAATTGCTGTCACTTGATCTCCAGTAATCTTTATCACACCAAGAATTTGCGCCAAACAACAAACGCAAATTTTTATATTAAATGCTCATCATCATTTAGTTGTGGAAGTATCACGGATCTTCCTGACTCTCTCTCTCTCTCATGCCAACTCGCTCTGTCCTCCATCACACCACGTAGGTCTATATAGGTGCATTGTGAGTTCACTGTTAGTTTACTTGATGTGATCTTCCTACTGAACTACATCCCTGTTTTGGCATCCACAAAAGAACATCACTGACGATTTCATCCTTAGCCCTGTCCAGCAATGACCAGCCAATCTGGTGTCCGTAGAGTTGCTCTCTTGTGGGGTGCAATTTAATTCAATGCTAAAAGCAATATTAAAACTTAGAATAAAAAAACAAAATATAGAAATTGATTTGTAGTTTTCTTTTCTAAGAAAATAATTGAAAATAATAATAATAATAAAAAGATTGTGTTCAACATCATTGGCCTTTTGGCCAGGAACAAAGTGTAGTATCTGTTCTGATACTTTCGTTCAATAGGAAAGAAAGGTTGAATACTTTACGTACATGATCGTACATGTTCGCTAAAATTGTTTCATTAAGTATATACGCTGGGTAACCAATTCTTTCGACGATAGCATTTGCCTGAAAACAAGAAGAAAAAAACAGTCATTTTAGTCAATTGCACTTGATGTATTTTATTCAATTGCACTTGATGTATTTTATTCAATTGCACTTGATGTATTTTATTCAATTGAACTTGATGTATTTTATTCAATTGCACTTGATGTATTTTATTCAATTGCACTTGATGTATTTTATTCAATTGAACTTGATGTATTTTATTCAATTGCACTTGATGTATTTTATTCAATTGCACTTGATGTATATTATTCAATTGCACTTGATGTATTTTATTCAATTGCACTTGATGTATTTTCACGAAATACACCGGAAGTTGATTATTCAAACATACGTTTATAATTACAGCAGAAAGTTGATAATTCAAAGTTAAATATGAATTTGATGATTTGAGACAAAAGTTTTGGTGACGATCAAATCTTGAAGAATTTTTGTCAAGACACAATCTTGATAATCTAAGACATAATTTGTATTATTCGGATTATTCGAACAACGTTTCGGTCGATGTAACCTTCGATTGTTTTTAAGTGCGTCTTGTCGAACTCAGAAATATTCATGCCGAACTCGGGAATCTATATGGAATCCTTTATTTAGGATTGCTCATGTTCTGTCAGCTACGCTACACAATCCATAATAATCACACGATTTTTATTTTTTGGATTATTCGGACCACTGTTCTCATCTTGGATGTTATCCTAACAACGTTTCGGCCGATGTAACCGTTGACCATTTTCTGGTGCATCTTGTCGAACTCGGGAATCTGTATGGGATTTCGAACTGAATTCTTTATTTAATCCATGGGAGTAGATTGCTCTTGTTCCGTCAACCATGACCGGGTAGAAGTCTTGAAGTAATTCTTAATTATCGTCTTTGTATCGCCTGCACCGAGGATTGAACCTTCAACCTCGAGAAGACTGACACTTAGAACTGATTATACTTAGCACTTTTATCCGTTGCGCCACGGGTCCATGTAGAAAGTTTTAGTATCTATTTTAAGGGGGCTTCAACCTATTCTTGTTTTAAATGTGTAGCGTTACTATGTATTACAATATATATATATATATATATATATATATATATATATATATTTGTATAATTGGGCAGCATTCCCTCCCTTATACATGTTTGATTAAACAGGAGTGCCAACTTCTGCTTATTCAGCTTGTGATCCGTTTTTTTCTAGTCTTCATACGAAGGATTTGATATTATAATCCAAGGAGTGTAAAAAAATCTCCGTATTTTGTGCGGACGTTTTCGACCGACATCGAAATAAACTGGTGAATCTATCAAGAGGGCGCTCTTTTAAATTATTTCAACTGTACTTCAATACACCTTCAACCCCCTCATAACGGGAATGGTTGATGTTTGGTTTATTAATGCGTATAAACAATGCTTCCATTATGGGGAGGCGAACACTACAACCCGAAACCGCCAGAATGGATGTGTTATTTGTTGATATTTATAAATAAACATTAAATTATTAATACCTACAGACGCTAGCGTTTCAAGCTTATTGCTCTCATCAGTGCAGGAAAGTAACGATTTCAGACGGTCGGGAGGCGCGAACCCGATTCACAGAGTCAAACTAGAATCTGCAAGCAGTCACCATATCCACTAGGCCACCAGAAACTGTCACGTAATTAAGGGAAATTAAGATCTATATGTACCTAGAAGCGGGCACAGATAGAAGACTAGTCGAGAGTGTTCGACGAATATATTCGGAACTTTGCATTAGAGCTTTTTGACAGTCTATTTTTAACACCACAGAGAGTGCTCAACTTTAATTTCTTAAAGGGGCTTATTATATATATATATATATATATATATATATATATATATATATATATATATATATATATATAGTGTGAGAGAGAGAGAAATATATGATAAGGTGATATAATATATAATGTATAGATTTTCAGTATTTACTTCAAGAGTGCTCAATACATGAGTAGATTTTAATAGTAGTAATATGAAAATATATCTATGGCAAGTAAGCTACACAGAGGCGTTCATGTTTCATCCCCACATGAAATCAGCAGGCTAAATGCATGGATTTATGTCATCGATTGTTCTTATATATTTAAGTAGTGATTATTCTAGGTAATTAGCCAATCAGATTCGTTATTATTTCTACCTCACGGGTTAATAGTTTCCTTTGCCAATGGCGGGCTTCTCTCAAACAAAGGTTTATCCGACCTTTGCTTGACCCCCCCTTTTCTTTTGTTTGGGTGTTATCACAGCACGTCTGTAAGTGTGTATAATGAACAGGTGACCTTATTTTAGCACGTGCTGGATTGAAATAATTTCTATTTGTTGTTACTTTAGATTTTGATTTAGTTTACTTTCTTATTCATTTTATTTATTTATTTGTTAGGTATATAGTTATCCTAAAGTAAAGTTCATTCTATGTCTACAGTTAGTTGCTATTTCGCTTTTACAATTTGATAAGTTTTGGTGATCTTTAAATTTACAAATTTCAAGCTTCTCATTCAAACATAATCTACACGGGTTGTCTAAATATATACATGTATTGGCCAATAGTACGATGTTCCACTTGATTATTTGCGAGCATCTGCGTTCTTTGAGCTTCAAGTAATCGGTGTTTATTCTTATTGAAAAAGGTCTTTTATAGTTATTATACTTGGTTTTAAAATCTATAGGCAGCGGGGGTTCTCCTATGTAGTATTTTTGTTATTTGGGTTTTCGTGGGCAAATATTATGGCTTCATAAACGATGCTTTTGGTTCAGCAGTTATTTTGTAGAGGACGAAGTGCACTAGTTTTACAGTTATAGTTTTCCTCGTCATAAACTTTCTTATTTCTAATTGGGTTATTACTATTTTTAGTGGGTATATTATTGTTCTTCTTCATGTTATTGTTATTGTTGCTATATTTATCATTTTTTATGCATTTTGTTATTATTTTTTCCTCTACTACTCACGTTTTGTATTTTGTCATTGTGTGGTTTGATTATAATTTCTAATTTTTCACACCAACTGTAGGACAGTTTAAAGTTATATTTATTGAATATTTTGTGCAAGCCGTTAGTTGCGGGGAACTGTTTTTAGATGAGATTTAGGAATTTCTTGCCAAGTTTATTTGTAGCATCTTTTTATAGGGCGGTGTAAACTAAATGATCTTTCTCTTTCTTCTATTTTTATTTTTTTTTATCTCTTTTTTTCGCACCCTCTCAACAACAGCTGCTGCACTCCGAGCAGATTGGGGCCTGTCGAAACGCTGGTCACTCTCTGCTGATTTGCAGCCATTTTTGTATCGGTTGAACTAACCTTTTATAATTGTTGTTACACCAATCGCATCTTCTCCAAACACCTGCTGAATCTAACGCGACGGCAAAGATGAACACCATTCCAAAAGAAGACTTCCAGAGGTGTTTCCGGCAGTGGATGGATCGGTGGGCTAAGTGTGTGCAAGCACAAGGGGCATACTTTGAAGGGGATTAGGTTCCCAACCCCGTCACGTATTTGAAATATTTTTCTACCCTACGGTCGAATACTTTTTAGACAGGCCTCGTATATATATATATATATATATATATATATATATATATATATATATATATATATATATATATATATATATATACTAGTGTTGTTCTGAACTACTATTAATAATTATTGGTCAGTATATTGTCCTTAATTCTATACTAGGTTTACTTAGGAGGCCCTTGTCGCCCAACATATGCGCTGCTCCTTTGAGACCCTTACTCTCCAGCAGTTTTGATTTAATTAGATTTCATATCAGTGCTAAATGACAGTCTTCTGTACGTTGAAGGTTCAATCCTTACTACAGGCGATAATAACTAAAAAATAGCATAATAATTAGAACTTCTATCTGGTCATTGTTGACGGAACGAGAACAAATCTAGCCCCGTGGATTAAATAAAGGGTCCACTAGAAAATTAGGCTCCTGAGTTCAACATAAAGATTCCCAAGTTAAAAACGAAGGTCGGATGAGGTTACATACGCTGTGAAAACAAAAACCAAGATGAGAATAGTAGTCCGAATAATCTGATTAATACAAATTGTCAATCCTCATCTAAAAGAATCCTCAAATGTTTATTCTTTGTCGCACGGAAGACGGCATCATAAATTCTTTTTGTCTATTCCAAAGTGAAATACCTTTTCTTCGGCAACGATCAATGTCTTCTGATCCATCCATTCCACTTCGCGGAGAAGTTCGTTAAAAGCGTTCCGGATGTTGTGGATCATTTCATTGGCCTAAAAATAAAAACAAGAGAGAGAATTAGAAATTGTCGAAGGAAAAGAAAATGGCTGACAAAATTTGTAGCGTTTTTGAAAATGAAACAAAGATTGCATTTCCTGACTTGAAAAGAATTTAGATCCTGGAAGAACACCTATTTATTTACTTCCCACAAAGTAGAATGTGACACAAGGTCGGAAAGTGGGAATTGCGCACTCTAGAGGAAGAGTACTAGGTGTCTTTAAAAAATTCCCCGGTAGGGGAGCCTCAGGCGATTAGCAATAAACTAACCCCTTCTCAAAGGGTGAGAAGGAACTGCACAGGACAGACCCATAGACCGGCGTAAATCAAGCCCCGAAGGCCAAGACAATACCAGTCTATGGGGTGCAGTATCCATCGGAACAGATACTACACTTTGATCTTGGCCAAAAGATCATGGAAGAACAAGTCGTGTCGTCGTTGTCGTAAATTGCAACCGGTCCGCCCGACCACCAACCTGTCCTTTTAAGGGCAACATATCAACCACCAATCTATCAGCCCTTCCTCACCATCACTCATGTCGATCACATTCCGCCACACCTGATACATCATTGAATACACTTTTTATAACATAACCGAGTCATAACAATACGAAATTCTGTTATAGATTTGAAAACATTTAAAATTTGTGTTAAAAGATTTCAAACAGAATTGAACTTCTTCAGGATGCGTTTGCATTGGTAAAAGTTTCGGAACCAAAACTTTACAGCACTTTTGAGTGAAAAAAATATTGAAAAAAATATGTGCACAGCAATTATTTAAAAGTTAAGCGCAAAATTTAATTACGTGATAAAAAAAAAAAAAAATGATACCAATTGAATTCATCAAACTAATGAATTATTTTAATGACAGACTTTCAATCTTTATCGGTTTTCTTTTAAATTCGCTACAGGATATATGTGCAGAACACGGGTATTTGGTTATTGACGCAATTGGAACTTAGGCCCTCGAGTCATAGACATTTCAATAATCATTTCACATGCTTTATAAAAGTCCACGCTAAAAGAGAAGGTTCTGAAAGATAGTTTTACGATAAGCAGAAAGACAAAAATAATTTTTTTTTTTTAAATTCGTCAAAATCCAAAATTATTTTCAATGGCCGATTAGAACAAAATTCAAGAAAATAAGACATGAATAAAAGGTGCCCGGAAAACTCGTCACAGGAAAATTCGTAAACGGAAAATTGGTAAATGGAAAATTCGTAAACGGAAAATTCGTCACTTTTGGCCAAGTAGGAAAATTCGGCAATTATCGAATAAATATCGATTGAAAATAGATTTTAGAACCGTTTTTACAGGAGATATACTTGTAAATACGAGGCTACCCACCTCCTCAGTGGAGAACATTTTTTTATATTATTTTTTTGGTACTTGTGCAGTTTACGAACCGGGCTATTTTTAGATAAGATTTTCAAGTTAAATTAAATTTTTACGATATCTTTTGTTTATTAAATTGTTAGGTAAAAGTACAGAATAGTTAACACCCCCCCCCTCACTCCATGTTAAGAATGGCTTTCTAAATAATGTTATTTCAACCCAGTTCGTAATTACGTTACGAAATTAAAGGTTTGGATCGGGTTATTTTTTACATAAAATTTTCAAGTTAAATTCAATTTTTACGATATCTTCCGTTTATTAAATCGTTACGTGAAAGTACAGAATAGTTAACAAAGCACCCCCCCCATTCTCCTCATGTAAAAAATCGTTGTCTAAATAATGTTATTATTTCAAGCCTGGTTCGTAATTAAATTACGAGATGAAATCCATCATAATTCATTTAGATTTATTCGTAAACAAGTCAGCCATTTTAATTGACAAAACATCAATTACTTCGTGTGTTTGCAAAACTTGAAAGGAATTTATAAACTATCGAGTAACTGGCTTTAAATTCTTAGAAAATGTCCATGTATTTAAAAAAGCAAAATTGTTTTCTAACTAATTCAGTGTTTTTATTTCATCTTGCCTAAAACTTGTTTTAACTAACAACTTTATTTAATAATTAAAAAAAGAAATTCTTCTTTCAAATAAATCGTTGTATGGTCGGAACAAAAAATTCAGAAAAATACAGCCAATTCATTGTCTGCCATTTTAGTTTTGAAACGATGGATTAACCACTTTTTCTCACAGTGATTTTGAAGTAAAAATTTAATTTAACTTGAAAATCTTATCTAAAAAATAGCCCGGTTCGTAAACTGCACAAGTACCAAAAAAATAACATGAAAAAATGTTCTCCACTGGGGAGGTGGGTAGCCTCGTATTTACAAGTATATCTCCTGTAAAAACGGTTCTAAAATCTATTTTCAATCGATATTTATTCGATAATTGCCGAATTTTCCTACTTGGCCCAAAGTGACGAATTTTCCGTTTACGAATTTTCCATTTACCAATTTTCCGTTTACCAATTTTCCTGTGACGAGTTTTCCTAAATTCGAATAAAACGCTGTCAGACGGCGTGCAGTTGCGGCAAAGATGAACAGGCTCCCAACTGTTAGATAAGGGTTATCTCCCCCCCCCTCCCTTATATCTCATACCATTCCCCTTGACTGCAACCTCCCACCACCACACTAACCAGTACATAGCAGCAGAGGTCCCTCTGCCTACTAAACGAGTATTGATTTACTCCTCTCCAGGAGTTAGGCACAAGGCCAGTTTTTATCTTACTCCCATAAGTAAGATGTGACCAAAGGTCGGGAAAGTGGGGTTTAAAAATTGCCTGGGAAGCCCCGTCGGCATTCCCCGGTAGGGGCGCCTCAGGCAGTAAGCAATAAACTTACTCCTCCCCAAAGAGGGGAGGCGAAGCCTGGGAGGGTGGACCTCTTAGAACTGCACAGGACAGACCCATAGACCGGCGTAAATCAAGCCCCGAAGGCCAAGACAATACCAGTCTATGGGGTGCAGTATCCATCGGAACAGATACTACACTTTGATCTTAGCCAAAAGGCCAACACCCCGTGTCTTCCTTATTCCTTGCTGTTATACAATAACAACCACGTGATACTCGACTGTTCAATTCTATGACCATCCTTCAGCTTAAATGACGTGGAAAACAACAAACTACTAAACCACCTGATAAAATTTCTTTATCAGAATATCCCGTACTCTATAATAAATAGCAATGTTTATATATATATATATATATATATATATATATATATATATATATATATATATATTTATTTATTTTGGTACAGAAAAATTAGTACAACATTCGTACCGTCGGTTTCAAGCACGGAAGGACTTAGCCATCCGGCTCTCTTCAGCTTCTGTTGTCATCTGTTTCGGAAATGTGAAGTCACGTGTCACTCTCGTTTGGACGCGTTATTTGCTCCAAACGAGAGTGACACGTGACTTCACATTTCCGAAACAGATGACAACAGAAGCTGAAGAGAGCTGGATGGCTAAGTCCTTCCGTGCTTGAAACCGACGGTACGAATGTTGTACTAATTTTTCTGTACCAAAATAAATAAATATCACGCTCTTAATTTTTAATTTTTAACTTTAATTCTTAATTAATCGAGCACTATGCTGGGATTTTCCCTGCTATATTACAGTTATATATATATATATATATATATATATATATATATATATATATATATATATATATATATATAGTGTGCAAGTTATATTTGAAAAGAAATCAATAAAGTGCTCGATCGCAGAAGAGTGAAAGCTAATACAAATAATTGATTTTAAAACTATATGTTACATATTTCAGAATCGTACCGCGGTTTGATCCAGATAGGCTGACTTTTTAAATTAAAAAAAGTCTATACCCAAAGAGAATCGTCAGCGTACTGAAATGAGATTAAAAAAGAAACACCATGAGAAATGGCATTGTGTTCCGTAGTACGATTCTGAAATATGTAACATATAGTTTTCAAATAAATTATATATATATATATATATATATATATATATATATATATATATATATATATATATATATATATATATATATAGTGTGTGCAGGTTCGGATGATTTCGATCGGAATCCGAGTAAGAGAGCTCAATGTATATTTAAACACAGCATGAATAAAATTTATTATTGGTTATACATCTGATGAGACCGATCTAGGTCGAAATAAGTTATTATTGTGTACAACCTGAATGTGTGTCTAGTTTTTTTCTCCTTTTAAATTTATATATATATATATATATATATATATATATATATATATATATATATATATATGTATATATATATTGTTTTTTATATATATAAGATGTAAATTGGAATGATAAACATCCACCGTGGTGGTGAAATAAATATTAAGAAAATAAAAATAAAATAAAAAATTGTAGGAACGTTTGAAAATTATGACTTTGGATTGATTTTGACAATGTCATTGGAATGAATCAATTCTAATATATATGCTCTGAATCTTGTAACACAACTTCACTGAGCTTGTAATTGGAAAATTTTCAGATACTGTAAGGAGTATAAAATTGAAAATATATACTCCTTATACAAATCAAGTCAGGTTCATATTATAATATGAACCTGACTTATATTTGCTCTGTTGTCACTAATTGACAATCATCGAGCTAGATCTTTTAAGGAGACTGCAAAGTAAAATGGCACTGATAGTATATGCTAATACATATATTGTCATTAATAATTATATATATATATATATATATATATATATATATATATATATATATATATATAGAGAGAGAGAGAGAGAGAGAGAGAGAGACAGACAGACAGACAGACAGATGTATATAGATATGCAGAGAGAGAGAGAGAGAGGTGGATAGATATATACATAGAGAGAGATTTATATATATATATACACACAGAGAGATGGATATATATATATATATATATAGAGAGAGAGAGAGAGAGATGGATATATATATATATATATATATATATATATATAGAGAGAGAGAGAGATGGATATATATACACAGAGAGAGAGAGAGAGAGAGAGACAGAGAGAGAGAGAGAGAGAGAAATCATAGCAGATCTGTTTAGTTGATCAGTTAAAAAACACATTTGTTAGTTCAAAGCAGACATTTATAACACCAACTAATTCTGAATAAGTCATAATGGCGGCATCGGTGAAACAAAATGTTGCTTGATTTTAGTGTTTTTTTTCCAAGCTTGTCATGGCGTGCTAACCTTTTTCCCCAAAGGTTCTGAGGCAATTTTTGCGCCATTCTTAGCAATTTCCTGCCAGTTTTCCCCATGTCTGAATCACAAAATCCTATCGCTTCGAGGTTATCTTTCAAGTTTAGCCTAATGAAGCACAGGATGGGCCACAGGATGAGGGCTATTCTACAACCCACGGAAGTTGCTTTGGAAGCCGCAAGGTGGCAGTCCATACCGTTCATCTCAATAGGATCTTAACTACGAATGTTTTGTATGTCAAACACATTGCACTTCCTAAAGATATTGCTGTGCTTGTATTTACCTTTCCACCTTATTTGTAGCTACCCGGCGTTACCCGGGAGTTTTTTTTTTTTTTAACTTTCATTATTATTTTACTCTTTATCTTATTTTTTACAAACGAGTCACCTCTTATCAAGGCCCAAAGGCCACTCGAGGATAAGTGTTATTTGGTTGGACAGGTAGACAGTGAGACACCGAGGAGATTTGTAACGAGGGTTGTAACTGTTCAGAAGTTGATTATTTAAGAGGACGGCTCAACAAGAATTTGTTTACATTGGACTTGAAGACGGCAATATTATAGTCAGCAGGGAAGCAGGCCCGTGGTACAGTGTTCAGCAGACGAGCAATTAATTTCTTCTTTACAGTTTTGGGAAGATAACCTATATCCCTTTATTGAATTATTTAAAAAAAAATCGGTTTTGCAATAAACGACTCTCTATATTCCCTTATCTCTCATCCCCCTCTCTCTTTCTATCTTTCTCTTCTGTCTGTTACATAATGGATGGACGTGTGTGAAGAACGATTACATCAGCTAGTATGAATTTTGTATCTAGGTGGACCAGTGCAAGTTACCTTGACAGGAAAACCTGAAAAACAAGTCTGCTCTCCGGACTAAAATGTAAACAGACATGAACTGTGGGTTAGATTCAAGTTGGGAGTTCAGGAAAAGGTCGGATATAAATTTGTTATGACAAATTCAGTGTCCCCCTTGAAGCAGTGACGTCACGATACCGCATGAAAGAAAGAAAGAAAGACGTTTTTAGTCGGTTAGTTTTCGGAAGCGATGACGAGCACACTCGAATTCAGGATGTAATTTAAAAAAAGTAAAAATGGGAATTTGATTCCTAAAAAAAAGTTGATAGCGCCACTTGTATGCCCGCCTTCCATCCTTCCCTGTAACAAAGTTGTTAAGTTAAGAATAACATTTTTGGTCTTTCTCCATTTAATGTTAATGCGTGACTTCTATTTGTATAACCAGAATTTCTCTCCAAAATAAAGACCCAGTTAAACTCTCCGTCGATCCCACCCTTTAATTTCTGCGCATGGGAGGTTCCTAATTAGAGACACAGCTACGATGATGATGATGGTGATGATGATGATGATGATGATGATGATGATGATGATGACAGCGAAATGCAGCCTACTAAGATATGATGTGTAATGTGACTCTTCAAGACAGGCTTAGATCTGATGACTTTGAAGGAAGATTAAATCTGTACAGTATAGGGAGATGTGTGCAAAACAAGAGGCTTCGATGCTATGGCTGAGTGTTCTTGGGGTAGGATTAGGGTTGTGTGACTGTAAAGGGTTCGGGAGGAAAACACGAACTCGAAGTTTAGATAAAAACAAATAATTTGAAAAAGTATAATACAACAGAGAACAGGGGTGGTGTACGTCTGTCTTGACTGCCAGTAGAGACTGGTGTGGGTCCAGGTATTTAATTCCTTCCCACCGCAGGAATATATGGCACAAGGCCGGTAGGTGAGGGAGAGTCAAGCCAGCACCCCTAAAGAAGGCGCACTCTGGCCTATAAAAAATTGCTTGGGCAGATCTGTCGGCATTCCTTGGTAAGGGCGCCTCAGGCAGTAAGCAATAAACTCACTCCATCCCAAAGAGGGGAGGTAAGGCCTAGGAGGATGGACCTCCTAAGACTACCCAGGACCAATACCTCAGCCCGACAGATAAAAAGTCATCGAAATGGCCTAGGGTGTCTCAGGTAAACTTAATAATAAACTTACTCCAGCCTAAAGAAGGGGAGGTAAGGCCTGGGAGGGTGCACCTCCTAGAACTACCCAGTATCTTATACCTCAGCCCGACAGATAAAAGGCCACCGAAATGGCCTAGTTCCTGCCGGACTGATTGTCGAGAACGAATCCTCGACTGGTATTGACCAGTTCGAAGTCTCTAAGCAACCAAAGTTACAGAAAGACCGGACATGCTGGTGTGGACCCAACCCCGAGAAGCAGGTGCTCCCAGTATTTATGGTGAGTGGAAGAGTTCAAATAGTCCGTATAGGTAAGGTACCATTACAGTTAGTAGATGTAGAACAGTTGAAGTAGCAGGTTAGTTCAAAAGAGGAGAGCCAAGAAAAACATGGGAGGGAGTGATAAGGATGAACTTGAGAGAAAGAGGGATAAATAAAGACCTGGTCAGAGATAGGTTAGTTTAGAAATCAATTTCTAAAAAGCCGTCAAACACATGCTAACGTGTAAAACAGATGTTAAACTGATGATGATGATGATGATGACGATGATGATGACGATGATGATGACGATGATGACACTGACGATTATAATGATGACGAGTATGATGCTGATGATGATGACGCTGATGATGACGATGATGATGACGATGACGATGATGACGATGATGATGATGACACTGACGATTATAATGATGACGAGTATGATGATGATGATGTTGATGATGATGACGCTGATGATGACGATGATGATGACGATGATGATGATGATGATGATGACGATGATGATGATGATGATGACACTGACGATGATAATGATGACGAGTATGACGATGATGATGATGATGACGCTGACGATGACGATGATGATGATGATGATGATGATGATGATGATGATGATGACGAAATGTTCACGGTAACAAGCAAGCCTGATCATTATCAGAGATGTGACGTCATCAGAGATGTGACGTCATCAGTTTCGGGCATTTTCACAACTGGGTACTTCTCCATAAATATTACCGATCCTTCGATGTTTGCCTCCATGGTGTTTTGTTCATATTTTAAGATTTTCTTATCTTTTTGTTTTTGATGGGGATGGGGGATCCTACCGGATACCAGATATTCACCGACTATTTCAGACACTCCAGCCGAAAAATCTTTTGAAGATTCTAACCGTCCCTTTAAAGGCAATTGTTTGTATCTCTCTTGCACTTGGTTCACCGGGTATATTCGCCAATTAGTTTGGTAAATTCTTTTTCATTAGTCCGGTTGCTCTCTTACAATTACTGGGATGATGGAGATCTTCCTTAGATTCCAGTTTCTTTTCATGTCGTACATAAGACATTGGTATTTCATAATGTTTTCTATTTCAGCTCTATTTAAGCCAACATCATTAAGGTACACTGACTTCAACTAGGGTTGCTACTTTCTCCCTTTTGTCCCATATGACTATGTCAGATTTAACAGCTCCGTTTTCTAGATATGTAGCTGTAAGGATTGCATAGTTATAGTGGATGGTGTATGACTTATTTCCAACTGTTCTTTTTGGTATATGCTCTTAGTAATTGCTGCTACACTGGATATTCAACTTTTTGCATACAGTCCAGTGAAGATATTTACACACTCCGTTGTGTCGCATTTTATAATAGCCATCACCCAAGAGAACCTTACAACTGGATGTCAGGTGGCTCACACTCTCTACTTCTGTGTGGCAGAACCTACACTTGTTATTGTTGCTGAGACAACTCATCTTTTTAAAGGCATTGGTCATCAAGCCTTGATCTTGTGCAGCCATTATCATTCTCTTCTGATCATTGTGGAGCGATTCTCTTTTCAGCCAGTCTACAGAGCCTTCCTTATCTATATATATCTGGGATAGTTCATCCAGAAAATATTTGGCACGTTGTTGATTGACTCATTCTTCTAGTTTTCTGCGATGAAAGGTTTTGGTGAATTTCTGGCATTTTTTGGGGGGCTTTTTCCATGGCAGGATGGTTTAAGTTCTGGGAGCTCATCAGATATTGACTGATGCTCACAATAGTGGCATGATGTTAATGGTAAATTTCTCTTGGCCTTTTGGCTAAGATCAAAGTGTAGTATCTGTTCCGATGGATACTGCACCCCATAGACTGGTGTTGTCTTGGCCTTCGGGGCTTGATTTACGCCGGTCTATGGGTCTGTCCTGTGCAGTTTTAGGAGGTCCACCCCCCCAGGCTTCGCCTCCCCTCTTTGGGGAGGAGTAAGTTTATTGCTTACTGCCTGAGGCTCCCCTACCGGGGAATACCGACGAGCCTGCCCAGGCAATTTTTAAACCCCACTTTCCCGACCCGACCTTGGGTCACATCTTATTTGTGGGAGTAAGATAAAAACTGGCCTTGTGCCTAACTCCTGGAGAGGAGTAAATCAATACTCCTCTGGCCAGATACAGCCTTGTTAGACACTGGTTTCTGTACATTACTCTGTACAGTGTCAACATGTCAGATGTGGGACTTCATTGGTTACAATATGGGCAAACTAGTGAGTCTCTACAATGACGTCATCACCACAAGTGTGACTTTCATCTTTTACATTAGCTTGCCCTTTGACCTTGACCTTGACCGTGACCGTGCCCTTGACCTTTGACCGTTGACCTTTGACCTAGATATCCCAAAATTAAATCAGTTTCAAGTTAAACTATGTCCGATATTTTTACCAAGTTTGGTGTCGATTGGTCATGCGATGGCAGAACCTACACTTGTTGTTCCTGAGACCACTCATCTTCTAAAAAGCATTGGTCATCGAACCTTGATCTTGTGCAGCCATTATCACTCTTTCCTGATCATAGTTGAGCGAGTCTCTTTTCAGCCAGTCTACAGAGCCTTCCTTATCCATATATTTCTCGGATAGTTCATCCAGAAAATTATTTATTTACTTATGGCTGACTTGTTTTGTGGGCAAGCAAGCTGGAATAAATGTTCACATACAAAGACGATGCTATTTCTTTTACTTTCATAATATATTTTATTCAACCTAAATATCTTGTGGACCCATTCCTTAACTCAAAGTCCTGTATTAGAGAGCTAAGTACTACATCCTTCCTGGTTTGAATTCATATTTTCATGACACATGATTAACCCCATCCAATCAAATACCCACAATGTACTCAGCCAGAGGTCAGCCGTTATCAATCAACCTTCTTTTATATTAGACATCGTTTTACATACGTTGATGATATAGTATCTGATTTCTTTTATATTTCGAGGTAAACCTCCTTCTCAAAAAATATTATTATGAGATGATATGGAATGTGATTTTTTTTCGAGGTAAACCACTTTCTCAAAAAAATGTCTGAAATCTCCATTCAACTCGGAGAGCGTTTTTCGTCTATAAGCCGGAAACGGAAGTGTTGTAAGTTATGTTTGGAGCAGTTCTCCAGAAAATTATTTATTATCATTATTTAATTAAATAAAACATTTTTTTTACGTAAGATAATTGATTTGTGTGGATAAAAGTTTTAGTAATTCACTTTTATTTTGGTGCATATTATTTTATTGTTACTTTTTTTTTTTAATAGTGTAATGTTTATTTTATTTTAAAATTTATTTTGTTTTTAATTTATTACAACTTTATATTTGATTCAACTTAAATATCTTGTGGATCCATTCCTTAACTGAAAGTCCGTGATCAAAAAGCTAATCATTGCAACTTATTTAGCTTCAATTCACAATTATCCATCTCACTTTCACGTCACATGATTCATCCCATCCAATCAGATGATCACAATGCACTGAGCCAGGGGTGAACCCAGGGTCAGCCATTGTTAATTATAGCTAGATAACCTTTGTATTCGATATTATTCCAATCTTAACCTCAAAACCAGACAACACATTTTCTATCTGACCTTTAATAATTCAAACTAAACTACCCAAATTTTACAGGGGTTCTTGTGCTCGTTGCATTGACCCTTTTGACCTTTTGACCCTGTCACTTCCGTGTGACGATTATGACCTTTTAAAGTTTACAATTCGAAATAATACTTTCAAATAACATAAGTAATTTGTAGGCTTATTTTCCTTTCAATGCCATAATTTGTAGGCTTCCCTTCAATTCGATTGCCATAATTAATTGAAGTGCATTTTAACTAAACAAACAAATATAAGATTAGAATATTTATTAATATAAAATACCGGCTTAGACTCAGAGGAAGATTAAATCTGGACGGTATAGGGAGAACTTGGATGGTATGGACTAGTTGGAATTTTTTCCTTTCAATACATTATTGCCATAATTAATTGCCATACAAGGTCCAAAAAACAGTTGCTAATCTACAGGTCCCTCACTATCCACCAAGCTCCAGCCCCTGTCCCATCGCCGCAATGTTGCATCCTTGTGCTTGTTTTACAAGTACTTCAATGGATTGTGCTCCGATGAACTTGCTACTATGGTGCCCCCTCGACGTAAATAAACTCGACCAACCCGACAATCAGCTAACTAAATCTTATCCATTCACTGTGGAGCTCCCCAGATATTTGAGAGCCTTCTATTCCAATAGTTTTTTCTTTGTGCTGCCGGCCTCTGGAACTCTCTCCATGCTCCCTGTCTCCCCGAACGTACCGACATGCAGTAGTTTAAAACTAATGTGAACAGACATCTCGCTGCACAGCTCCCAACTTAGGATGATCCCCTAAACTTTCACCCCAATTCTCAGTAGCCCCTTACGGCTACAGTGGCGGCCTGTCTTGTTTGGGGGTGAACTATGATAAAGAAATGAAAAAAATTAATTGAAGTGTATTTTAACTAAACAAACAAATATAAAAATAGAATATTTGATAGCGACGCACGTGTTGGAGTTTTTGGACATGTTGAGTTATTGTGGGTGGCATGAGGGTGGAATACCACGGGGGGGGGGGGAAGAATATGATAAAGAATCTGCAATAATAAAGGAACGGTTGAATTTACACACACACGCACATATATATATATATATATATATATATATAGAGAGAGAGAGAGGAGTATTAGAAGGCTATCACAATGCAAGAAATGGAAACATGTTTTTTTTCCTACATAGCAAATCTAGATTTGCTATGTAGGAAAAAAAAAATTATCAAAAAAGTTTTTGAAAAAATATATAATTAAAATCACTTGTTTTTGTCTTACTTCTCAACACCGACATTTTTCCATTTCTTGCATTGTGATAGCCTTCTAATACTCCTCTTTATATGTATTACACACAATGCTTCAAGCAAACTACCTCTCCTTATATATATATATATATATATATATATATAGCAATTATGCCACACAGAAGCATCCATATTTCATGGACCCATCTGTGTCACTTAAGTGGCATAGATATATATTTGTGTGTGTGTGTGTGTGTGTGTGTGTGTGGATGAGAGTTCTTGGGTTAGTAGATGTAGAACAGTTGAGGTAGCAGGGTCACTTGGCAGGGAAAGGCAAAGGAAAACATGGAAGGAAGTGGTAAGGATAGACTTGAGAGAAAGACGGATAAATAAAGAGCTGGCCAGAGATAGGTTAGTTTGGAAGTCAATTTCTTAAAGCCGTCCACCACATGCCAGCATATAAAATGGACGTTAAGCCGAATATGATGATGATAATGATGATGATGATGATCCTCATCAATTTAACTAAACAAACTACTATTGTTAGTCAACCTTTGACACCAATCATGGTTTCCCGATCGTACAAATATGTAGAAATTTAAATGTAATATGAAAAAGTATCTTGCTGCCCAGCTCCCTACCAAGGATGCTCCCCACCAAGGATGCTCCCCCCCCCCCCAATCTGACTCCTATCACAGTAGCCCCATACTTGTTGCCTTGTTTTCGGTGAATACGAGTAAAAAAAAAAAAAAAACAAGAAAAAAAAAACAAGATGAGAATTGTAATCTGAATAATTCAATTAATATAAATTATCAATCTTCATCTCAAAAACTCCGAAAGATAATATGGTCGTTGAGAAAATAAATGAAAAAGTTGTGCTGTGTTCTACGTCATTCCGGTTTCGAACGTAATTAAATAAGCCTTCATAACGACAGGCTTAATGATATTTAACCTAATTGTGTGTGTTTAATATATCCACTTGTGACCGGCAGCAGCTTTGATGACACCTGAGAATGCAATTAGCGAGACAACTCTTTGTTTCCATTCTCAAAATGACGTGCCAAAAAGAAGAAGGGCCAAGGGATAAGTTAATTTTACTTATTCTTTAAACTAATTGTCTTGTTTATTGCCGCTGTGTTTGCTTTTAAATATATCCAATAAAAATGCAGTAAAGGAACAAACACAGACAATTGTTCCAGGAAAAAAAAAAAGAACAGGGTAGAAATAAGAAGTGCACGAAAATGAACGAATTACCGCTTAAAAGAAAGACGACAAACACTTATGCACAAAAATATGATGACGTTGTGCTTAAAAGAAAGACGACAAACACTTATGTACAAAAATATGATGACGTTGGCAGCAAACGGGTAGAACAAGTCAGAGTCGTTGAAAGGTGAAGGATACACTGAAGTTGACGGAAGTTGGTCTTTCTAATTCGCTAGCCACCCCCTTTCTCTTGATCCAAAATAGAACTGGTTGATATAACATTTTTGAACACCATACCATGCATATTTCGGGATTTCGCCTACACATGCAATGTAGGCACGCCCCTCTTTAACACGTCGCTTGCATGACTTCCGACTGTGCATTTAGAGAACAGATGCATTTTTCCGGTGTCTCTGCAGTTGCGTCTGTAGGTGGATTTGCAGGTATATATGCGTCAACAGCCGGATGTTATTCTTTCAGCCAGGTATTACCTGTCAGCCACCTGCATACATTGTTGTTATTACAGTAACTCGTACTTGACGGATATTCAACAATTGTTGCAACCTTTGATCATGAGAAAAAAGATCTTTGTTAAGATTTGTTTTTTTTAGGTATTTCTATTCGAGCCAAGAACATCCTAAGATCAGTCTGTTCTTCTATTATTTTGGGTATCTGATTTCAATAGAAATTCGATAAAAAAAAAACAGTTGGTTTTCAGCCATTTTGTTCTCATGATAATCATGAGTAATTCCCACAACCAGTGAAAGAGGTAGAAATTAACTTTCAATTTGAATTTAGATTTTTAACTTAGTTCACACCAAACAAGGCAAGTTGCCACTGTAGACGTAAGGGGCTACTGAGAATTAAGGTGAAAGTTTTTTTTTTGGGGGGGGGGGAGTCATCCTTAATAGGGAGCTTTGAAGCGATATGCTTGATCACATTAGTTTTAAATTTTTGCATGTCGGTACAGTCGTGGAAACGGGGAGCAAGGAGGGAGTTCCAAAGGCCGGTAGCTCGAGGAAAGAAGCTATTGGAGTAGAAGGCTCTCCAGCACTGTGGACCTCCGTAGTGAATGGATGATACTTATATATATATATATATACATATATATTAAATAAATAAAGAAAGAAATAATCAATATTTATTTATAAATATTATATATATATATATATATATATATATATATATATATATATATATAGTAAGCTATGAAAATATATTTATGGCAATTAAGCTACGCAGAGGCTCCCGCGTTTCATCCCCGGGAGGAATCTTCAGGCTAAAATTCCCCCCGGGAATGAAACGCGGGAGTCTCTGTGTAGCTTAATTGCCATAAATATATTTTCATAGCTTACTACCTAGCTCTACTTACGTATCGAGCACTGTTGAAGTAAATACTGAAAATTGATACATAAAAAATTATATCTCCTTATAAAATTTCATGTGGATACATGAAATACTAATATATATATATATATATTGAAATTCTTATAATTAATGTTGTAATATTTTATCAGTAATAGTTTTGTGGATCTAATGCAAGAATTGGAATATGTCAGGATGCCTGGCGCTCCACTTTTTGTAAAGATTACTATTGGATGATTTATACGCAGTGTATTTGAGTTTGGTTTCTTTCTTGTGAGTTTGTGTAGCTTTTTTTTTCATCTTGTGAACCAGTGCACGGCCAGAACGAGAACAAGAAAAAGAAGATGAAGAAGAAGAAAACCACGGCACACAAGCATTGGGGTCGGCGGTTGTCAAGGGGGCGGGCATGTAGGTCTACATTATACCATTTCTTCTGTGAATCGGAGGGATATTTTATCTGGTTGTTTCGAACATGGAGACAGAAGGACATAAAACTTTAATCATAATGGTTATGGATACCCAACTATCTCAACCTCATTTATTCAACCTATCATTATAAAGGAATTGAGTAGACATGTTCATTTCGGCTGGTGCCGCGTGGGTTTACATGTGTGTAACATACGATTATAATACAATTTAAAAATAAAAAGAATACATTTTATTTTTATCCCCCCCCTTCTTTGTCCTTCAGATAGATCTTTAATTTTTGGAATCCATTTGTTGTCGTTTTCTTTTTTCTTCTTTCTTTTAAAAACTTTATCCTTTCGGGGTTTTTATTTATTTATTGCAAATCTGCGAAGGACAATTCTTCTCCTTCGGAAAGCATTTCATCAATCACAGCAATAAGCGGAGGTTAACGCACGCAGACACTTGGAGTTGGAGTCGGGTCACTTTTTGAATGAGCCGATTGCCAAACTGATGCATGTTTCCCCGTGGCTTTCCGATTGACAAGCATGAGCCACGCCGCCAGAAAGGCGACAAGATAAACAAAATAAACGAGCAAACATTGTTGTTGGCTTAACGATCAGCTTTTTTCTTCTCCCTTTTTTTCAGTTTTTATTTAAACTTTTATCTAAAACTAGCGGTACGTGGGTCGTGGCGTCGTCCAGGAAGATTGAAGTGCCCAAGAAACTCCTGCTCCAACCGCTAAACCACACATAAATACTGTTAATCGAATTTTAACGCTAGTAAAACAATATTAAAATAACAATAATCTATTATTAATGGAAGTTTTGTATTTGTCTGTCTGAAGCCGAAACTATACTATTACTTCTGTATCTGAAGCCGAAACTATACTATTACTTCTGTATCTGAAGCCGAAACTATACTATTACTTCTGTATCTGAAGCCGAAACTATACTATTACTTCTGTATCTGAAGCCGAAATTATACTATCACTTCTGTATCTGAAGCCGAAATTATACTATTACTTCTGTATCTGAAACTATACTATTACTTCTGTATCTGAAGCTGAAACTATACTATTACTTCTGTATCTGAAGTTGAAACTATACTATTACTTCTGTATCTGAAGCCGAAACTATACTATTACTTCTGTATCTGAAGCCGAAACTATACTATTACTATAATTTAATGCTCAACTCATTTTACTATGCTATTTCAAACTAATGTACTATTTTTTGATGCTCAATTCAGGGGGGTGGTATTGTAGTATCTGTTCTGTTGTCACGATGCCACCCTCCCAGGCATTACTTTCATCGTTTTGGGGTGAGTGGGGTTCTGTATGGAGTGTAGTGTAGTATTTGTTCTGTAGTCATGAGACCATCCTTCCAGGCATTGTCTCCTCCTTTGATGGCAGTGTAGTATGTATTCGTTTGTCATATATACTAGCAAAAATATGCGACCGGAGGAAGCATATTTTTGTTAATAATAATAATAATAATAATAATAATAATAATAATAATGATAATAATAATAATAATAATAATAATAATAATAATAATAATAATAATAATAATAATAATAATAATAATAATAATAATAATAATAAATATGATATAAGTAATAAAGAGATAGAAAATTTCTGTATTAGAATATTGAGATATTAGTGGATTATCCTAAAAAATGAAAATCGAAAATTTGGACCCTGACCTCTTAAATCATGCCCCCCCCCCAAAAAAAAATTGTCTCACATTAGAAACCACTAGCCTAAGCATTTTTATATCATCATCATATTCGGTTTAACGTCTGTTTTACATGCTGGCATGTGTTGGATGGCTTTTAGAAATTGACTTCCAAACTAACCAATCTCTATCGAGGTCTTTGCTTATCCCTCTTTCTCTCAAATCCATTTTTATCACTTTCTGTCATCTATTCCTTGACCTTCCCTTGCCAATTAACCCTGCTACATCAACTGTTCTACATCTACTTACACAAGAATTCTCATCAATTTTTTTCCATCTTACCGAACCAACGAAGTCTCCTGTTGTGCACGCACCTCCCTATACTGTCTAGATTTAATTTTAATCTTCCTCTGAGCTCATGAGATTGAAGCCCGTCTTTAAGACTCACATTACATATCCATCGTATCATTCTCATATAATTCGCAACCCTCACTGACCAGGTTTTATTTCCATACATCATCAGACTGCGTACACATGCCAGATTGACCCTTCCCTCTGGTCAACAACGGTAACGGTCTACTGTTTTGTGAAATAAAATTCATTTATTTTTGAAGTCTTAATGGCGACTGGTATTAAGGTCGTCGTCATCGCTATCGTCGTCATCGTCATCGTCGCGATCATCGTCATCATCGTGGTGATCATCATCATCATCATCATCATCATCATCATCATCATCATCATCAGCAGCAGCAGCAGCAGCAGCAGCAGCAACAATGTCTGTTTACAAACTGAGATGTGTTGGATGCCTTTTATAAATTTACTTCCAAACAAACCTATCTCTGGCCAAGTCCTTCTTTATCCCTCTTTCTCTAAAATCCATTCTTTCAATGTGCCCCAACCAACAGAGTCGTCTGTTTTACGCAATCTATTTATTTATTGTCCAGTTTTAATCTTCCTCTGAGGTCTTCAGGTCTAAGCCCGTCTTTACGACTCACATTACACATCAATCGTATCATTCTCATATCACTTCTCTCCATGCAACACATGTCCTCAATCCTCACTGGCCAGGTTTCACTTCCATGAATCATTATAGGCCCCGATGATAGGTGTAATGAGACTAGCACGATTCCTGACCAATTTTATCGTTCATCTGATTAATCCAAAGTTGCTAATGTAAGATCCGTCATCCAATTTACCTTTTCCTTTCTTGTCGGGGCATGAGTTATTCCCCTTGGAAAAGATAACAAGACACTGCTTCGTTTATAAAACAAATGATTTTAATTTTTCATTAAATTCATTCTCCTGCGATCTTTGCCTGACCTCTCATCTCCGACCTGTCTGTCTGTTTGCCAGACTCTCTCCTCTCTTCTTATGTAATTGTAATAAAGATTCTATATTAGAATATTCCAACATTTATGGATTACCCCAAAAAATAAAAATCGAAAATCTGGACTCAGTCAGGCTCAATATCCTCCTAAAACATCACATTACCCACCAGTGGGGCACGTGCCCCACATTATGAACCACTAGGTTAGTTGAATATTGTTGGGTTAGAGTTACAAGGACGTCCTTCCGCTGTACTACTCTATGCTTTCAGCCCCCCCCCCCCTTTTTAGCCAACGAGTGAATTTGGATTCATTCAAGTTGTAGAATATGAAGGTAAAGTGACATTTTGAAAACAAATAAAGAGAATTGTATTTAAATTCGAGTGAACGCTTAATACTGTATTGCCATAAGTTGAATTGTATTTGAATTCGAGTGAACGCTTAATACTGTATTGCCATAAGTTTAATTGTATTTGAATTCGAGTGAACGCTTAATACTGTATTGCCATAAGTTGAATTGTATTTGAAGTCGAGTGAACGCTTAATACTGTATTGCCATAAGTTGAATTGTATTTGAATTCGAGTGAACGCTTAATACTGTATTGCCATAAGTTGAATTGTATTTGAATTCGAGTGAACGCTTAATACTGTATTGCCATAAGTTGAATTGTATTTGAATTCGAGTGAACGCTTAATACTGTATTGCCATAAGTTGAATTGTATTTGAAGTCGAGTGAACGCTTAATACTGTATTGCCATAAGTTGAATTGTATTTGAAGTCGAGTGAACGCTTAATACTGTATTGCCATAAGTTGAATTGTATTTGAAGTCGAGTGAACGCTTAATACTGTATTGCCATAAGTTGAATTGTATTTGAATTCGAGTGAACGCTTAATACTGTATTGCCATAAGTTGAATTGTATTTGAAGTCGAGTGAACGCTTAATACTGTATTGCCATAAGTTGAATTGTATTTGAATTCGAGTGAACGCTTAATACTGTATTGCCATAAGTTGAATTGTATTTGAATTCGAGTGAACGCTTAATACTGTATTGCCATAAGTTGAATTGTATTTGAATTCGAGTGAACGCTTAATACTGTATTGCCATAAGTTGAATTGTATTTGAATTCGAGTGAACGCTTAATACTGTATTGCCATAAGTTTAATTGTATTTGAATTCGAGTGAACGCTTAATACTGTATTGCCATAAGTTTAATTGTATTTGAATTCGAGTGAACGCTTAATACTGTATTGCCATAAGTTGAATTGTATTTGAAGTCGAGTGAACGCTTAATACTGTATTGCCATAAGTTGAATTGTATTTGAATTCGAGTGAACGCTTAATACTGTATTGCCATAAGTTGAATTGTATTTGAATTCGAGTGAACGCTTAATACTGTATTGCCATAAGTTGAATTGTATTTGAAGTCGAGTGAACGCTTAATACTGTATTGCCATAAGTTGAATTGTATTTGAATTCGAGTGAACGCTTAATACTGTATTGCCATAAGTTGAATTGTATTTGAATTCGAGTGAACGCTTAATACTGTATTGCCATAAGTTGAATTGTATTTGAATTCGAGTGAACGCTTAATACTGTATTGCCATAAGTTGAATTGTATTTGAATTCGAGTGAACGCTTAATACTGTATTGCCATAAGTTGAATTGTATTTGAATTCGAGTGAACGCTTAATACTGTATTGCCATAAGTTTAATTGTATTTGAATTCGAGTGAACGCTTAATACTGTATTGCCATAAGTTGAATTGTATTTGAAGTCGAGTGAACGCTTAATACTGTATTGCCATAAGTTGAATTGTATTTGAATTCGAGTGAACGCTTAATACTGTATTGCCATAAGTTGAATTGTATTTGAATTCGAGTGAACGCTTAATACTGTATTGCCATAAGTTGAATTGTATTTGAAGTCGAGTGAACGCTTAATACTGTATTGCCATAAGTTGAATTGTATTTGAATTCGAGTGAACGCTTAATACTGTATTGCCATAAGTTGAATTGTATTTGAAGTCGAGTGAACGCTTAATACTGTATTGCCATAAGTTGAATTGTATTTGAATTCGAGTGAACGCTTAATACTGTATTGCCATAAGTTGAATTGTATTTGAATTCGAGTGAACGCTTAATACTGTATTGCCATAAGTTGAATTGTATTTGAAGTCGAGTGAACGCTTAATACTGTATTGCCATAAGTTGAATTGTATTTGAATTCGAGTGAACGCTTAATACTGTATTGCCATAAGTTGAATTGTATTTGAATTCGAGTGAACGCTTAATACTGTATTGCCATAAGTTGAATTGTATTTGAAGTCGAGTGAACGCTTAATACTGTATTGCCATAAGTTGAATTGTATTTGAATTCGAGTGAACGCTTAATACTGTATTGCCATAAGTTGAATTGTATTTGAATTCGAGTGAACGCTTAATACTGTATTGCCATAAGTTGAATTGTATTTGAAGTCGAGTGAACGCTTAATACTGTATTGCCATAAGTTGAATTTAGCAACAGCCAAAGAAGCGTAAAAAATTAATGGCAGCATTTTTACTTCTCGCAGATCATCAGTAGGTAAAAATAGGTGCGTCATGGTATTAAAAGATGAGAAGCCAAGTCATTGTGTATCAGGTGGGCGGGCCGCACCCACAGACCTGCAGACGCATGGTGTCCCAGCAGAACTGATAATGCCGTTCCTTGATGTGTTACAGAATTGGCAAAAAAATCTAAAATCCAATTTTTTTCTTCTTCTTCTTCTTCTTCTTCTTCTTCTTCTTCTTCTTCTTCTTCTTCTTCTTCTTCTTCTTCTTCTTCTTCCCATTTGTAATACTTTTTTCACTTGGCCGGGTTAGACTTCTTCATTTTCTGTCACAACAATATTCTTTTTTTCTTTTTTGTTTGTTTTACCAACGAGCCACCGTTAATCAAGGCCCAAAGGCCACTCGAGCACAAGGGTTGATGGTTTGTGTCATGCTGGATAGTGAGACAAACTGCTTGAGGATTGCAGACGATAGTTGGATATGAGCAGAATTGGATTCCTTAAAGGGAACGGCTCAACAAGAATTTGTTAACATTGGACTTGAAAATGACCATGCTGAAAGCAGCCCCGCGGTATTGCGTTCAACAGACTGACAGTTCTTGGAAAGAAACTTTGTTCATGGAAGTTTTAGGTACACAGAGGAAGAAGGGAACTTTTTATTTATTCTATCACTTTCATCTTGATTCGTCAGTTCCAACTTCCCCTTGTTTTCAGCCACCAACTATTTCCAATTCCTTTGAGGTCTGCCCACTTTTTAGTACAGCACCGATCTCCGTTAAAACTAATTTTCTTGGATCTTCCGAAGAAGCCGTCCTTTGCACATGACCAAACTAATTTAATCTTCTACTTCGGATAACTTGCGCGGCATCGATCTACCAACGGTTTCATTGCCGAATTTGTTCTCGCAATCATGGATGAGATTGGAATCCATAGTCCATGTCGGATACACACAGTATACACCTGTCCTCTGACCTTACTTTTTCATGTGCTTCCGGCACAATGGAAATCGCACAAAATATTACAAAAAAAGTAAAAAGAAATACAAGTCGACTCGTTTCAACTTTTTATTCAGGGGATTTCTTCTTTAAGTCACCCCCCCCCTCCTCAATAGAACCTCTAACCCTAACCCTAACCCTAACCCTAACCCTAACCCTAACCTCAATAGAACCTCTAACCCTAACCCTAACCCTAACCCTAACCCTAACCTCAATAGAACCTCTAACCCTAACCCTAACCCTAACCCTAACCCTAACCTCAATAGAACCTCTAACCCTAACCCTAACCCTAACCCTAACCCTAACCCTAACCCTAACCTCAATAGAACCTCTAACCCTAACCCTAACCCTAACCCTAACCCTAACCTCAATAGAACCTCTAACCCTAACCCTAACCCTAACCCTAACCTCAATAGAACCTCTAACCCTAACCCTAACCCTAACCCTAACCCTAACCCTAACCCTAACCCTAACCTCAATAGAACCTCTAACCCTAACCCTAACCCTAACCCTAACCCTAACCCTAACCCTAACCTCAATAGAACCTCTAACCCTAACCCTAACCCTAACCCTAACCCTAACCCTAACCTCAATAGAACCTCTAACCCTAACCCTAACCCTAACCCTAACCCTAACCTCAATAGAACCTCTAACCCTAACCCTAACCCTAACCCTAACCCTAACCCTAACCTCAATAGAACCTCTAACCCTAACCCTAACCCTAACCCTAACCCTAACCTCAATAGAACCTCTAACCCTAACCCTAACCCTAACCCTAACCTCAATAGAACCTCTAACCCTAACCTTAACCCTCCCATCCAAAATAGAAATTAAATAAAAAATAGATTATCTATCTTATTGCTTCTATTCTTAAATAAAATAAAGGGATCTACCTTTTTTCATTGACTTCTACACCGAGATGTAGGGGAGGGCGTCACTCTTTTCCCTGGATTACTCCACTTACCCTTGATCCACACCTTATAATATTTAGCAAAAGGTATCGAGTATCATTCGTTGAGTTCTTTGGCATGACTCGACCAGGGATTGAACCCCGGTGTACCACTCGATCAGCGAACACCCTGACCATTGTTGCCAAATCGGCCATATATATTGACAAATACTTTTTTGATTTGTTTATAATTAGAAAAGTATGACTCACGTTTTCCTTGGCTTCTTCGTCAAAATATTTTTCGATGAAAAGACGACCAACTGCGTTCCCCATATTTTCTTTTGTAAACATTATACAGTCCCGCCACCGAGGAGTATCAGCTTGTTTGCCAAAAACTTTCTGTTAGGAAACAAGAGAAAAAAAAATACATTATATATATATATATGAGAAAGGAAGGATGAGAGTAATCCGACATAATGGGAAATGAAAAAGGAAAAAAAAAAACAGGATATATTTTTTATATATTCATCAACGTTTCGTCTTTATTGTAAGACTTCCTCAGGATGATAATTTTAAGAAAAATGTCATGCAAGTACATCGAAATTTTGGGTTAATGGGAAAAAACATACATTATATATATATATATATATATATATATATATAAAAATATAAATGATAATTTATTTCATTTTGACTACAAAATTGATTTTGTTTCACGAGAGCAGTTTTTAGGAGCTCCCGATCTTCAGGTCTTGAAATAGCAATAGGTAATGCTATTTCAAGACCTGAAGATCGGGAGCTCCTAAAAACTGCTCTCGTGAAACAAAATCAATTTTGTAGTCAAAATGAAATAAATTATCATTTATATTTATATTTCCGCTCTATATTTTTATTGAGCACTCTCATAAACCCGGTTCAATTCCCCTGGATTTATACCCTGTGGATTTATCCCATACTCGGATTATATATATATATATATATATATATATATATATATATATATATATATATATATATGAGAAAGGAAGGATGAGAGTAATCCGACGTAATGGGAAATGAAAAAGGAAAAAAAAAACAAGATATATTTTTTATATATTCATCAACGTTTCGTCTTTATTGTAAGACTTCCTCAGGATGATAATTTTAAGAAAAATGTCATGCAAGTACATCGAAATTTTGGGTTGACATGATGGGTTGATAAGGAGAGGTAGTAGCCAATATTTCGATGTACTTGCATAACATTTTTCTTAAAAATTATGTCTAGAATCCTTATTCCAATTTTTATCAAAATTGCTTACATAATTTTGGTTCTCAAAAATGTCTATGATTTAAGATTTCATCTTAAGGAGTCTTAATAAGAAATTGAAATTCAAGGAATCTCGCTTAATTGGTGTCCAATAAGTATGGATCGAATTCGATGAAAATCTGACATATTTGATGTTTTTAAAGGGATGTTGCCTTAAAATACTCCAAAGAAATTGAAATTCAAGGAATCTCGCTTAATTGGTGTCCAATAAGTATGGATCAAATTCGATGAAAATCTGACATATTTGATGTTTTTAAAGGGATGTTGCCTTAAAATACTCCAAAGAAATTGAAATTCAAGGAATCTCGCTTAATTGGTGTCCAATAAGTATGGATCAAATTCGATGAAAATCTGACATATTTGATTTTTTTAAAGGGATGTTGCCTTAAAATACTCCAAAGAAATTGAAATTCAAGGAATCTCGCTTAATTGGTGTCCAATAAGTATGGATCAAATTCGATTAAAATCTGACATATTTGATTTTTTTAAAGGGATGTTGCCTTAAAATACTCCAAAGAAATTGAAATTCAAGGAATCTCGCTTAATTGGTGTCCAATAAGTATGGATCGAATTCGATGAAAATCTGACATATTTGATGTTTTTAAAGGGATGTGGCCTTAAAATACTCCAAAGAAATTGAAATTCAAGGAATCTCGCTTAATTGGTGTCCAATAAGTATGGATCGAATTCGATGAAAATCTGACATATTTGATGTTTTTAAAGGGATGTGGCCTTAAAATACTCCAAAGAAATTGAAATTCAAAGAATCTCGCTTAATTGGTGTCCAATAAGTATGGATCAAATTCGATTAAAATCTGACATATTTGATTTTTTTAAAGGGATGTTGCCTTAAAATACTCCAAAGAAATTGAAATTCAAGGAATCTCGCTTAATTGGTGTCCAATAAGTATGGATCAAATTCGATGAAAATCTGACATATTTGATTTTTTTAAAGGGATGTTGCCTTAAAATACTCCAAAGAAATTGAAATTCAAGGAATCTCGCTTAATTGGTGTCCAATAAGTATGGATCAAATTCGATTAAAATCTGACATATTTGATTTTTTTAAAGGGATGTTGCCTTAAAATACTCCAAAGAAATTGAAATTCAAGGAATCTCGCTTAATTGGTGTCCAATAAGTATGGATCGAATTCGATGAAAATCTGACATATTTGATGTTTTTAAAGGGATGTGGCCTTAAAATACTCCAAAGAAATTGAAATTCAAGGAATCTCGCTTAATTGGTGTCCAATAAGTATGGATCAAATTCGATGAAAATCTGACATATTTGATGTTTTTAAAGGGATGTGGCCTTAAAATACTCCAAAGAAATTGAAATTCAAGGAATCTCGCTTAATTGGTGTCCAATAAGTATGGATCAAATTCGATGAAAATCTGACATATTTGATGTTTTTAAAGGGATGTGGCCTTAAAATACTCCAAAGAAATTGAAATTCAAGGAATCTCGCTTAATTGGTGTCCAATAAGTATGGATCAAATTCGATGAAAATCTGACATATTTGATTTTTTTAAAGGGATGTTGCCTTAAAATACTCCAAAGAAATTGAAATTCAAGGAATCTCGCTTAATTGGTGTCCAATAAGTATGGATCAAATTCGATTAAAATCTGACATATTTGATTTTTTTAAAGGGATGTTGCCTTAAAATACTCCAAAGAAATTGAAATTCAAGGAATCTCGCTTAATTGGTGTCCAATAAGTATGGATCAAATTCGATTAAAATCTGACATATTTGATTTTTTTAAAGGGATGTTGCCTTAAAATACTCCAAAGAAATTGAAATTCAAGGAATTTCGCTTAATTGGTGTCCAATAAGTATGGATCAAATTCGATGAAAATCTGACATATTTGATTTTTTTAAAGGGATGTGGCCTTAAAATACTCCAAAGAAATTGAAATTCAAGGAATCTCGCTTAATTGGTGTCCAATAAGTATGGATCAAATTCGATGAAAATCTGACATATTTGATTTTTTTAAAGGGATGTTGCTTTAAAATACTCCAAAGAAACTGAAATTTAGGAAACATTTATTAATTGATGTTTAATATCTTTTATTAACATTTCACAAAAAAATTGGAGCCATCTGAATTATTACAAAGGGCTTCTTCCCTATTTATCCCTTTGAAAAAAAAACGAAATTAAACTAAATATAGCCCACATTACCCACCCTTACACCTAGTAGCTGTGTTCCAAAATTCATAATGATCGGTTAATTAGTTTAAGAGCGAATCCTGTACATACAAAAATACAAAGATATATACATACATAACTTTATATAAATATTTAAAAATTACAGTCTATAAATAATTATTTGAATGATTGGGATATTTTGTAAAAGATTGTTTTTGGATAACCTTTAAATGTAAAAGTGAAAAGACAAAAAAATAAACAATTTTATTTATTTGTTTAGTTTCCGTTAAAAAAAAAAATTGTTGTGTAAATATTTATAATGGAGTTAAAAAAATAATTTATATCCAATGTTCTCAAATCGAACAGGTGAAAATGTCCCAGAAAGAATTATTGACCCTCCATCTTGACACTTTTTCAATTTGACCCTAAACGAAAAAAAGACAAAACTATACGTTCGTTGATTTAAAGAAAAACAACATTTTAAGTAGAAAACGACAAACTCTTCGATATATGAAACGTTAAGAATACCTTGAGATTTTAGTTTTTTTAATTTACTTTTCACTTGAAAATAGAAGCCTTTATCAATGCAAGATTAATTTATTATTACTTTTTAAAACTTTAATCTTATTAATTTCAGAATAAAATTCCATCATCAGAGTTGACCAGTATTGTGTCATTTTCCAAAAAAAAACCCAAATAAACAAACTTTTTATATAACGTCCTTGTAACGATTATGAATGGTAACGATTATAAATTGTAACGATTATAAATTGTAACGATTATAAATTGTAACGATTATGAATTGTAACGATTATGAATTGTAACGATTATAAATTGTAACGATTATAAATTGTAACGATTATAAATTGTAACGATTATGAATTGTAACGATTATAAATTGTAACGATTATGAATTGTAACGATTATAAATTGTAACGATTATAAATTGTAACGATTATAAATTGTAACGATTATGAATTGTAACGATTATAAATTGTAACGATTATGAATTGTAACGATTATAAATTGTAACGATTATAAATTGTAACGATTATAAATTGTAACGATTATAAATTGTAACGATTATGAATTGTAACGATTATAAATTGTAACGATTATAAATTGTAACGATTATAAATTGTAACGATTATGAATTGTAACGATTATGAATTGTAACGATTATAAATTGTAACGATTATAAATTGTAACGATTATAAATTGTAACGATTATGAATTGTAACGATTATAAATTGTAACGATTATGAATTGTAACGATTATAAATTGTAACGATTATGAATTGTAACGATTATAAATTGTAACGATTATAAATTGTAACGATTATGAATTGTAACGATTATGAATTGTAACGATTATGAATTGTAACGATTATGAATTGGACCGATTATAAATTGTAACGATTATAAATTGTAACGATTATAAATTGTAACGATTATGAATTGTAACGATTATAAATTGTAACGATTATGAATTGTAACGATTATGAATTGTAACGATTATGAATTGTAACGATTATGAATTGGACCGATTATAAATTGTAACGATTATAAATTGTAACGATTATAAATTGTAACGATTATGAATTGTAACGATTATAAATTGTAACGATTATGAATTGTAACGATTATGAATTGTAACGATTATGAATTGAAATTCTGGTTGTCGATTTTCTGGTATTTTAGAAAGATAGGTCGTTCATTTTAAAGCATTGGTAGATAGAGTTATTAAAATTTAAAATAGAAGCCTTTATCAATGCAAGATTAATTTATTATTTTTTTAACTTTAATATTATTAATTTTGGAATAAAATGTCATCATCAGAGTTAATCAGCATTGTGTCATATTAAAAAAAATAAATAAACAAACATTTTTGATGTATATATTTTTCTTTTTCTGTTACTATATATGCTTGGATAGACTTGTGCTGTTTTGGTATGTTTTTTTAGGGTCTTTATGTGGTAGGTATGCCTGGCTTTAAATGTGTTTACCGTGGTTCGTATATACAATTTTTCTTGTTGCTGTTGTTATACGCAGTGGCTTTGTAAACTAATCGCTTGCCAGGCATTTATTTCTCAGAGGACAGTTGTTTCTGTTTCTGCAGTTGCATAAGTGAGTTCTATTCTCAGTTTTATTATTGTCGTTGGTGTTTATTCCGTAGTTGTTGGTTTTGTTATAGTTATTTAATATATCCCAGACAACTAAATACATTGTACAAATACAATGCTATTTATCTTACACCTTGACTCGAGAAAGTTTGTTAGATATTTGAAATAAATGATTAATAGATTTCACATACACAGAATGTTTATCTTATTCAACAAACTTTTGCTTGAAATACATATAATGAGTTAATTAATCACATAGACGTTCGGCCGAGCAAATATATCAAAACAAAAACTCGTATGGTTAGATAAAGTAATTAGTTTTAAATGCATTTCAATTGACAAGTTTAATTAGTTGTCAATTAATTATTCCCGCTAAGAATTTCACCAAAAGTTAGCTGAAATTTGTAATTAACAAGTTCTTGTTAACAATTTCTCGTCTTGCATACAAATTTGATTTACGAAATGTTGAAAGAATCAGAAAGTTTTTTGTTTTTATCTTCAGAATTCGTTTATGTTCGCAGCGTCGATTCCAAAGATCTTGATGGGAAGACATCAGCTGATAAGAATATGTGTTCTTCAAATAACCATATTGGCTCGCTCTTCGCAATAAAAGAATTAGAGTTATCCCCACCATTTCTAAACCCGCTCTTTGTTGTTCTTTATTCACATCTGTACTTTAGAGAGAGAAAGAGAGAGAGAGAGAGAGAGAGAGAGAGAGACAGACAGACAGACAGACAGACAGACAGACAGACAGAAAGAGAGAGAGAGACAGACAGACAGACAGACAGAGAGAGAGAGAGAGAGAGGCAGACAGACAGGCAGGCAGACAGACAGACAGACAGAGAAAGAGAGAGAGAGAGAGAGGGAGAGAGAGAGAGAGACAGACAGACAGACAGAAAGAAAGAAAGAAAGAGAGAGAGAGAGAGAGAGAGAGAGACAGACAGACAGACAGAGAGAGAGAGAGAGAGAGAGAGACTCATGTCGAGAGTTGATTGACAAGGCTCATCTTTTTTCAGTAGACAGATTCTGAAGCAGACGTGTGTTGACGTGTATCCAATGCTCGTGTAAAGTGTGGGGGAGATACGACCTTGTGAGAATGTCAGAACGAGAGTTGGTCATTGGAATGTAATTAACTAATATATATATATATATATATATATATATATATATATATATATATATATAGTGCATGTGTTATATTAGTTTCTGTAAATGTTAATCTGTTGAAACTCCAGTGTTTATAAAAAGTGCTCAATAACAAGTAGAGATGTTCTTTAGTATAACTTTTTATTTATACAAACATTATTGGTTACATATGTGCATACATGTTTCGATTGTACTCTCCCATAGAGAGTCAACTTCTTCAGAACAAAGCGAGGAATTGAAATTAGATCAGAAACTTTCTTATTTAGTATATTTTCTTGGATGGGATGTGTTTATAATTCAACGGTCAAGCGTTTTGGCCTGAAGAAGTTGACTCTCTATGGGGGAGTACAACTGAAACATGTATGCACATATGTAACCAATAATATTTGTATGAATAAAAATTTATACTATATATATATATATATATATATATATATATATATATATATATATATATATATATATGGTATGGTATCACATTGCTTAGTTTAATGTGTATCTTTCAAATAACGAGGGGGGGGGATGAGAGGAGTTACATAGCATGAAAGGCAAATATATTAAAATGGATGACGGTTGAATGTAAATATGTGATTAAGTCCTCAAAGGATTTGTCTTTCACAAATGAAGAACAGACACATTCATTTGAATTTCGAAATCATTATTGATGGAACAAATCTCCAAAGAAATCGCGATGCAAAAAGTCATTAATTCGACCAGAAACAAATCAATTGCTTGTATATCCATTTTCATTGCTTTTCATTCTATCACTTCAGTAAAGGAGAAAGCGTATATAAACAGCGTATGTAGGCTATGTCTACACAGACACGTGTTGTTTTTCAGATGTCACCTCATATTTCTATGAGAGGTCCAGAAGGTTCCTGATGCAACCCTCTACCTTTATAAGAGTCAGATACGTCCAAAGATGAAACGCAGATGTGAACGAAGATGGGGAGGTACTGCTGCCGCAGCTGGGGAGGTGCCGCGCAGAGCTCCCCTTTCCTGCCTTGACAGAGTACAAAATCGACTTCGAAATCTGGTGCAGAGTGATCTTTTCCTTCCCTACAACTTCTGTCTCACAGAAGAGACGTTGCTAGTCTCTCTCTGCTCTATCCTTATAACCATCTCTAGTTCCTCCTTGTAAAAAATTCGCAACAAGAACTCGTTTTTTCTACCACATCGAAAAAAAAAGACTTTGCTTTCTCCTTCCATGTGCCTAGTGTCAGGCGGAATATTCATGGACAGAGTTTCTTTCTAAGGACTTCCCGTCTGTGGAACACATTATCATGGGACTGCTTCCCTGCTGATTACAACTTGTCTTCAAATCCAATGTCAACAAATTCTTGCCAAAAACCGCCCCATAACCAATACTCGGTTCATACCTTTGTTCAATGTAAGTACTCCCATAGTTTTCCTCATCTTTTAACTGACATTCATTTCAGTCTCATTAACCCTTAATCCTCGAGTTGCACTTGGCCTTGATAAGCAATGACGTAATAGAAGAAAAAAAGATTGAATTAAATAGCTTGAAATGTTTACTGTAAGAAATAAGTTCATACCATTGATCAATATCAGTACTCACATAGTGTTCCTCATCTTTCAATTTCAGTCTCATTAATCTTTTATCCTCGAGTGGCTCTTGGCCTTGATAAGCAGTTGCTCAATTTTGGAAGCATCTGGATCCTGATTTAGACTCAGATTTAGTCTCATTAATCTTTTATCCTTGACCTTGACCTTGATAAGCAGGTGCTCAATTTTGGAAGCATCTGGATCCTGATTTAGATTCAGATTTAGGATCGTCTTTTATTACGCTATGTCTCTTCTTCTTTGCACGTCTTCGATGTCCGTGGTTCTACGACAGTTTCCCCATTCTTTACGCAGTCCCTTGCATGATCGTTGAACTCTAAACAGCAGCATGCAGACGAGTGGCCGCTCCGGTTATCCGATCATTATCTCCCTTTCACATGATATTTCCCAGTACTAGAACTTACATAGTCTTTGGGGCATACAATTGAGAAGTTGACCCCCGGGGCATCACCAGGGCATCACCAATCTTTACAAGCCACTGACTCTGCAAAGTCTTTCAAGCTTCACTGGTTGGATAGTAGAGAGCAGACAACGCATCGTATGGTCCTGCTCTCCACATTCACAGATGGCTGGGTTGGTTTTCTAGCCCCTTCTAACTGTAGCAGCTTTTATGTTATCAGATTGTTGGGCGTCCTTCACTCGATCCATGTTGATTCTGAGCCAGGTGGGACGGCTTCAGATGGAGGGGTTCCCATGTCCGTAGGAGTGGGTCCATTCTCTAGCCCTCTGATCCACAATTGCAGTCTGGTATCTTCCTGAGATGTTGTAAGGGGCTGGGCATCGCTGAGGAAGCTTCTACTTGTCTTCAGTTGTTGGACTATTGGTTCACGTTCATGAAAGCGATGGCGTTCGTCACCGGAAGCCTTAGCGTTATGTCTATAATAATGATGACTGAAAAACTTCTACAAACAATTTCTCCATGTTACTTTCCACATGTCGTTTTACTTTCTCGATTGCGTTCACCAGGATATGTGTGGATATTGATCAAAATCTTTGCCTATTGATGAAGCGACTAGACAAATGATTCTGTATATATATATATTTCCTAGTTCAATCATATCCCTAAGGATATATCCTCGTCCTCCTCCTCATCATCTTCATCCTCCTCCTCCTCCTCCTCCTCCTCCTCATCATCATCATCATCATCATGATGATCATCATCATCATCGTCATCGTCGTCCTCCTTATCATCGTCGTCGTCGTCGTCCTCCTCCTCCTCATCATCATCATTATCATCGTCATCATCATCGTCATCGTCGTCCTCCTCCTCCTCCTCATCATCATCATCATCATCGTCGTCGTCGTCCTCCTCTTCCTCCTCCTCCTCCTCATCATCATCGCCCTCCTCCTCCTCCTCCTCATCATCATCATCATCATCATCATCATCATCATCATCGTCCTCCCTCTCCTCATCATCGTCGTCGTCCTCCTCCTCCTCATCATCATCATCATGATCGTTCTCCTGATCATCATCCTCCTCATCATCATCGTCATCGTCATCGTCATCGTTGTCCTCCCCCTCCTCCTCCTCCTCCTCCTCCTCCTCATCATCATCATCATCGTCGTCATCGTCGTCGTCCTCCTCCTCCTCCTCCTCCCCCTCCTCCTCCTCTTCATCATCATCATCATCATCCGGTTTATTTGTTGCATCAGGCCACAATTAATCCTCTTTGTTATGAACTTAAGTTCACTTTCATATTCATACAAATTATGACACCACCACAGCAAAATAATAATAAAAAAAGAATAAAGGGCAGAGAACTCTAATTTCCTTTGTTTTGGTATAGAAATTGTCTAGTTTTACATGAATTTTTGTTCGAGTTATCAATGATGTAGTGAATGTTAATTCTATCTCAGTTTATAACTATGTTTTTGATTTCATCTATGAATTAAAATAAGTCTTTAATGTCTATCTTGAGAGAAGTAGGTATGTGCTTTGTAAATAAACATAAATTTTGGAATAAGTACATACCCAGCAAATCAAGAACGGAATTTTGAATTTGTCATTTTAACAAACGGTAAATCTCTGTCAGTTTCTATTATTGAAAGAGTGATAATTTTCAAATGTGACTGGCTAGTCAGAATCAAACATCTCTGACAGTTTCTATTACTGAACGTGATCATTTTCAAACGTGACGGTCTAGTCAGAATGAAACATCTATGTCAGTTTCTATTACTGAAAGAGTGATAATTTTCAAATGTGACTGGCCAGTCAGAATCAAACATCTATGTCAGTTTCTATTACTGAAAGTGATAATTTTCAAACGTGACGGGCTAGTCAGAATCAAACATCGATTTGGTTGAGCCATCGCTATTTAGGCCTGACTTTGCAAATCTGACACAATACCTTTGTATGTTAGATATATATCAGTGTCAAGTGATAAAGAAAGAGTGACGAGGCAGAACCAAATCTTGATTTGACAGATGCAATGCTATTTATGTCTGATGGCGAGAATTCAACAAGATAATTTTATGTTTTAGACAGAAGATGGATAGAAGGAAAGCTTTTAAAAATTGTAAACCATAAACGGTGTGTTTAACCAGCCCCTCCCCACCCGGCTGCGAGTTCAAATCCCACCAAGAGCTTTTCCTTTAATTATTTACAGCCTATCCTGCAGTTTCTCGCCGGAGATTGACAGCACAAATTGTTAAAAAAAAAAAGTTTGAAATGTTAAGCTATACAATGGTTTACTCAACTCGTGTCATCTTCTTCGTACAGTCACAACATTTTAATGGTGTAACCATTGCTAAAGGTGGAAAGTTTCTAGAAACTGTTTTACTAAAAGTCAACAGGGTGAGTGAAAAGTTACACCCAATACTTGTAAGTTATTACTTGTAAGTTGTTACTTGTAAGTTATTACTTGTAAGTTGTTACTTGTACGTTATTACTTGTAAGTTATTACTTGTAAGTAATACTTGTAAGTTATTACTTGTAAGTTGTTACTTGTAAGTTATTACTTGTAAGTTGTTACTTGTAAGTAATACTTTTAAGTTATTACTTGAAAGTTATTACTTGTAAGTTATTACTTGAAAGTTATTACTTGTAAGTAATACTTTTAAGTTATTACTTGTAAGTTATTACTTGTAAGTTATTACTTGTAAGTTATTACTTGTAAGTTGTTACTTGTACGTTATTACTTGTAAGTTATTACTTGTAAGTTATTACTTGTAAGTAATACTTGTAAGTTATTACTTGTAAGTTATTACTTGTAAGTAATACTTTTAAGTTATTACTTGTAAGTTATTACTTGTAAGTAATACTTGTAAGTTATTACTTGTAAGTTATTACTTGTAAGTTATTACTTGTAAGTAATACTTGTAAGTTATTACTTGTAAGTAATACTTGTAAGTTATTACTTGTAAGTTATTACTTGTAAGTTATTACTTGTAAGTAATACTTTTAAGTTATTACTTGTAAGTTATTACTTGTAAGTTATTACTTGTAAGTAATACTTTTAAGTTATTACTTGTAAGTTATTACTTGTAAGTTATTACTTGTAAGTAATATTTTTAAGTTATTACTTGTAAGTTATTACTTGTAAGTAATACTTGTAAGTTATTACTTGTAAGTTATTACTGAAATATAATTCTTACAAAAAACAAAGAGGGGGGAGCAAGAGTTATGAATTATGTGTTATTTTTTTCCTTTAGTTCTCACATTCCACGAACGATGTTTTTGACAATGAGGGAAAAAATGCTGTTTTCTGGGTCGGCTGTTGTTTTCAATACTCTCATAGTATTCATCACCATTCATCTGTCAATCTACCCATCTTGTTGACCCTAATCTTCGAGTGGGTTTTTAGCCTTGATAAGTGTTGACTCATTAGGAAAAAAACAGAAAAAAAATTCATTGTGAAATCAGTTGATGCGGTTTCCAAGCAGCTTTAGAAGCTGGTGGCGATTGCTGGCACCCATATAGAATTTTGAATAAAACCCCATTCTATCCACTTTCTTATCATATTCATTTCTTGTCCAAATTATATTTCACTAATAAATTAATAGCACTTAATAATAAGGAGTTACTTTCCATTCACCCTGTACATTCAATGCCAGTGGGGCACAGAGGGGGGGGGGGCACAGGAATTATTTACCGTTACATTCTAGTCTTGCGAATTCAGTTTGATTATTATTGACATGGTTAGTTCCTAGATTGTCTCTAGTTCCTAGATTGTCTCTAGGTCGTTGTGTCATGACCAATCAATTTCGAATACTGATTGTGTGGGTGTTTTTTTTTTTTTTTTTTTTTTTTTACTATTCCGTGAGAGCGGAGTGATTTTCAAGAATCAATTCTTATTAAAGTAAACCTGAGCTAACATATAGCCAAACGTTTAAAATTTCATCAACTTTAACTTTCTTTTGAAAACTGTGGTGCTTCTTTAGAGACGTGGCTGAGACGAAATATGAAAAGGGGGAGATAATTCAAACTTTTTTTGGGGGTGGGGGAAGGAGGGATCAAATCTGATTTCTCACAAAATGGATGTAAACGAATTGAACTTCGAAGACCTGTTGTTTTTACTTCGAGATAATTGCGAAATAATCGATTTGTTGCAAGCACAGCAGACTTAGTTCAGGTGCCGAGACCTGCATCTGTGGCGCTGAGATGAGATTTATCCCATATGCAACTAGAAGCGATGGATTTGTGTGGCGATGCTCAAATTTGACATGTAGACGAAGAACGTGTCCATTAGACGCGAAAACCCTACCCTAACCCTGGTGATACCAGATCAGGCTGCCCTGTGGCTCCCTGAGACGAAATTCACCTACATTGACGTTTTTTTTTTTTTCTTTTTTTTTTTTTTTTTTTGTAAAACTTAATTATGTTCTATAAAACCAAAAACAAAAACAACAGCCCCTCTCCCTTTCTCCCTCCCCTTTTTTATTTTATTTTTAGAACTTGAAGCATAAAACTTTTACTATAATGACCAGATTCGGCATTGAATAACCCAAAAAGGGTTGATATGCCGTAAAACAAAACTACCAAACCAAAAACGATGATTAAACATTTGAAGATATAAAGAACTTGAAGCATAAAAACTTTTACTATAATGACCAGATTCGGCATTAAATAGCCCAAAAGGGGTTGATATGCCGTAAAACAAAACTACCAAACCAAAAACGATGATTAAACATTTGAAGATATAAAGAACTTGAAGCATAAAAACTTTTACTATAATGACCAGATTCGGCATTAAATAACCCAAAAAGGGTTGATATGCCGTAAAACAAAACTACCAAACCAAAAACGATGATTAAACATTTGAAGATATAAAGAACTTGAAGCATAAAAACTTTTACTATAATGACCAGATTCGGCATTAAATAACCCAAAAAGGGTTGATATGCCGTAAAACAAAACTACCAAACCTACCCTAACCCTAACCATAACCTTTTTTTTTTTTTTTAATTTATTTGATGTTAATTTATTTCAAAAAATCTATTTAATTTTAACGTATCTTCAGAAATTTTATTTTGTGCATTTTAAATTGGATAATACCCCTCACCCCCCAAAAAGAGAAGAAAGTTTGAATTATCTCCCCCCGTTCATATTTCCGCCGGCCACGTCCCTAAAGAAACACCAACACTGTATTGTGATAATTCAATAAAAATTATATAAAACTTATGAGAAGCAAAAATGTTCGGGGGGGGGGGAAGGGGCTTCTTTTTTTTTTTTTTTAAAGTTGTGTACATTTTCAGCATCTCCCCCCCATTTTTTTTTTTTTTTAAAAAGCTCGACATTCTACACGATTATTCGATTTGTAGTTTCAAAATTAAATTAAAATATCAACACATCAGTCTTGGAGTTTTGGAGCCTAACCACGCATTATTTCTCATATCTCTGTCTATATATCAAGTTAGGTATGTGTATATGTTTATATATTTGTATGTATAGGATTCACTCCTAAACTAATCAGCCGATCATTATGGAATTTGGGACATATTTGCTAGGCGGAAGGAGTCGTAATGCAAGCTATATTTAGTTTAATTTAATTTTACGAAAAGAGCGTAAAAAGGGAGGGGAAGCCCTTCGTGAAAATTCAGATACCTCCGATTTTTGTGAAATTTTAACTATAAATATTCAACATCAATTAATAAATGTTCCCAACATTTTCTTTGGGGTATTTTAAAGGGTTTTATGGGGGTATAAAGTGCCCCCCCTTTTATTTGAAAATTCAAATATTTCAAATTTGCCTGAAATATCATCCATAGTTATTATGCATTGATTAAGTAAGACTCCCTGAATTTCAATTTCTTCTTAAGACCCCTAAACTTAAGCCTTAAATTTTAGACATTTTCTAGAAGCAAAATCATGTGAAGTATTTTGATCAAAATTAGAATAATATATATATATATATATATATATATATATATATATATATATATATATATACATATATACAGGGTGATTCATAAGTCACTTAGCTATTTAAAATGATTACCATATGAAGCACAAACATACTAAGAACTTTTGATAATTGTTATCTTACTCTCTAATTACTGCTATTTGTTATTTTTAATTTGTTCGTTTATATATTTGTTTCTATATATATTTATTTTTATTTATTTAAATTTGTGTAAATCATCATATGTGCTTTTTTTTCAGGCAGTATGTCATTTACAATTGAAGAGCGAATTTTTATTGTTATTCATATGGCCAAATTTGATGAATCTCCCAACCTTGTTGAAAGGCAATGACGACCTTAAATCAAAAATCACTGGCGAGTTTGTTAAAATGAATCAATCAAATATGCTACAAAGAGTCGTAAATTCCTTGCAAAAAAAGAATGGAGCTATGCATGCAGAACGAAGGTGGAAATTTTGAAAATTTGCTGTAATTTTAAACTCCCATAAATGAATTTGTTGAATAAACTTTCTGTTTTGTATTACCATATTTTTTAACTTTAGAATTTCAAAAATAAATAGCAAATAGCTAAGTGACTTATGAATAACCCTAAGTGAGTTTGTAAAACTTGGTAGGTTAAAGAGTTTAAAGAAACCCAGAAAGAAGTGGGCAATAAAATAAGGAAAGGAAAAGGTGATGGAGACGTCATAAAAAGTAATAAAAAGGACAACCACTAACAAAAAAGGTCAGGAAGTGGAATAGGTAATCCGATACTAATTCATAAGAAATAGAAAATGACTAAACCCTAAAAAGATTTATTTAGGAGAGAAAATTCTTCAAATCCATCCATTTCTCTGAAATTCTTGGTCTGATGAGGTTGACTTTCTGGGAAAAGTGCAACCGAAACATGTATGCACATATGTAACCAATAATGTTTGTATAAATAAAAATTTATACTTATATATATATATATATATATATATATATATATATATTGTTTTATAGTTAAAAGCCCCTTTACATATGTAATAGTCTTAAAAGTAGAGCACTGTGAAATTGAGAAAATTTTTTGTCATCTGCGATAAAGCGAGTTCTGCACGCGCGTTGAACACTGTAGGCAGCAATGACACTTCCCCCTGCCTCCCCATGTAAGTGTATCTCAATTTCAATTACTGTCTGTGTCGATTGCCGACAGCCGTGTGGTCCTGAGCGTTTGTCTCGTGATTCTAGCCTGAATCTATAAACTGCGTTCGATCTTATGTGACTACCTGCAACCACCCCTCCTGCACTGATGAGAGTAAAACGCCCGAAACGATATCGTCTGTCGATAAAAACACTTTAATATTTAAAAATATTTATAGTTTATATATATATATATATATTTTAAAGAAGGAAAGATGAAGATAAAAAAATTGCATAAAATTGATACAAATTTTATTACATCGAAAGTTCAGATGCAATGAGTTACACTAATCCTTAAACGATGGTTTTTCAAAGATAAAACTCTTCTTGTAATAAAATTTGTATCAATTTTATGTAATTTTATGTAATTTTCTGCAATTTTTTATCTTCATCTTTCCTTCTTTAAAATTGATTGCTCTACTCAACGTATTGAGAACGTTCTTGGCCTTTTGGCTAAGATCAAAGTGTAGTATCTGTTCTGATGGATATTGCACCCCATAGACTGGTATTGTCTTGGCCTTCGGGGCTTGATTTACGCCGGTCTATGGGTCTGCCCTGTGCAGTTCTAGGAGGTCCACCCTCCCAGGCTTCGCCTCCCCTCTTTTGGGAGGAGTAAGTTTCTTGCTTACTGCCTGAGGCGCCCCTACCGGGGAATGCTGACGGGGCTGCCCAGGAACTTTTTAAACCCCACTTTCCCGACTCGACCGTGGATCACATCTTACTTGTGGGAGTAAGATAAAAACTGGCCTTGTGCCTAACTCCTGGAGAGGAGTAAATCAATACTCAACGTATTGAGCTTTACTTTATCACGATAGATCACTTTACGATACTTCACTTATCGTTAATTCTATTATTATATATATATATATATGTGGGTGTGCTCAGGCAGCATGTTTTCATATAGCAAAGTGTATTATCTGTTCTGATACTACACTTCATCTTTTCTGATCTCAGTCAGGGAAATATAATCCTTCTAGACTGAGGCAATTTTAATTTTTGTCTCAGTCCAGAGTCCCCTTTCTAGAGAGCTGGATTTTCTCCACATTAAAAACCGACCTTGTGTCTAACTCTATCCTCGTGGGGAGGCAAGTAAATACTGACGTAATTCTATGAATTTGTATGAATATTAATGTGAACACTGGAGAAGCATATTTTTTTCCCCTCAATTTTTTAGGGGCATAATATGGGCACAACTTCCCGTGTGAAAATTCAAATATTTCAGATTTGCATTGAATGTTATCCAGAATTATTTGACACCAATTAAGCAAGATACCATGAATTTCAATTTCTTCTTCGTACTCCTGTAGCTTAAACTTTAAATTTGAGACATTTTCTCGAATCAAAACATCTCATTACAAAAATTGACATTGCCTGTCAAACTTTCAAATAAAATTGAAACAAAACACAAAACTCTGTTTACCTTTTGATATTCTTCCATCATTGCTTTATATTTTTCGGGTAAATTATTCACTCGGTTCATCATGATTCTCCAAACCAAGTAATTTGCCAAAAGTCTAAAACGAAAATAATCAAAGAAATATTTTTGAAGAATCTATTTTTATATTGAAATCAAACAACACGACAGCCAGTCAATATTCTGAAAGGTTATCACCGATGAATCAGTAGAAATAAACACAAAAACAATACATGTGCAAACATTAGGTCTAATCAAAAGTCTGTTCACAAAGTTCAATGGCAAAGTGGTCGTAAACCATCTAGCAAGAAAAATCATGATTAATTGCAAATATAACAAGAAAAAAAAATCCAACCTTCCTTGTGCAACAAAGGAAAGGCATATGCACTCCTCAAGTTAAAATTTCTCCCCTTAATAAAAAAAAAAAAATAGTTTTTTTTTTCAGAAGGCGAAGTTTCTCATTGGTCACTCAGTAAGGGAGGAAAGAAAATTAGTATAATTCGTTATTTTTAACGAAAACTTTGTCAATTTTTATTCTTTTCCTCACATTCCCCACCCTCTACCCACATACGACCTGATGTTAATTTTGCTTGTAACGAATTGATAAAGAATTTTTGTGCTGAAGATTGACGGTGAACAATAATTTCTGAAACATCTGTACATAAAGATAAATAATATTTGTTGATGCTGAATTTTTCGGAGCATGATTAACAAAATATTGATTATGTCATAAATTGTCTATTCTACTGAGTTATATATATATGAGTACTTGCAGTACTTGTACTGGAGATTTGGAATATTTCATTTTTTTATTTATATAATAAAATATAATAAAATCGAGATTTGGAATATTTCATTTTTATAATTATATAATAAAATATAATAAAATCGAGATTTGGAATATTTCATTTTTTATATTTATATAATAAAATATAATAAAATCGAGATTTGGAATATTTCATTTTTTATATTTATATAATAAAATATAATAAAATCGAGATTTAGAATATTTCATTTTTATAATTATATAATAAAATATAATAAAATCGAGATTTGGAATATTTCATTTTTTATATTTATGTAATAAAATATAATAAAATCGAGATTTGGAATATTTCATTTTTTATATTTATATAATAAAATATAATAAAATCGAGATTTGGAATATTTCATTTTTATATTTATATAATAAAATATAATAAAATCGAGATTTGGAATATTTCATTTTTTATATTTATATAATAAAATCGAGATTTGGAATATTTCATTTTTATATTTATATAATAAAATATAATAAAATCGAGATTTGGAATATTTCATTTTTTTATTTATATAATAAAATATAATAAAATCGAGATTTGGAATATTTCATTTTTTATATTTATATAATAAAATCGATGGCTTTTGTCTCCTTATGATATAACTAAAGTTATAATTATTGAACTTGACATTTTTAAACACACACACACACACATATATATATATATATATATATATATATATATATATATATATATATATATATATATATATATATATATATATATATTCTAGCGGTTCTAGATGTCGGGATTTAGGTTGTAAAATACTTGGAGCCCGGGGTTTCGAATCGTGCGACCAGTGGTGAATAGTCATATCTCTATGCTGATGAGTCCCGTTTATAAAGGACGAAACGTATACGTACATAGTTAATAAACAAAACTAATATTAAACTAATAATAATAATATTAAACTAATAATAATAAACTAATAATAAATAACTTGATGTCATGATGTCATGAACAAAACCCTAAAAAATTATTCATTTTCTTATCATGGCCAATTTAAGCTGTTTTCCTGTCCCCCACCACCTGCATGCCAGGAAGCTCAAGTAGTTAACAACATAAAGTTATTGTTCTACTAAGCGTTGTCCAGGATCAAAAATTGTAAGATTACAGTATTACTTTTGGTAATGGGTATATAGTAAATATCTTCGGACTACTGACTTCATCAACATAACATATCTTCTTAATATCGTTAAATGGAGTGTTGTGACAGCAAATTAGGAATTGATCAGGACCATTTGTTCTACTCGGCGTTGTCCAGGATCAAAAATTGTAAGATTACAGTATTACTTTTAGTAATGGGTATATAGTAAATATCTTCGGACTACTGACTTCATCAACATAACATATCTTCTTAATATCGTTAAATGGAGTGTTGTGACAGCAAATTAGGAATTGATCAGGACCATTTGTTCTACTCGGCGTTGTCCAGGATCAAAAATTGTAAGATTACAGTATTACTTTTAGTAATGGGTATATAGTAAATATCTTCGGACTACTGACTTCATCAACATAACATATCTTCTTAATATCGTTAAATGGAGTGTTGTGACAGCAAATTAGGAATTGATCAGGACCATTTGTTCTACTCGGCGTTGTCCAGGATCAAAAATTGTAAGATTACAGTATTACTTTTAGTAATGGGTATATAGTAAATATCTTCGGACTACTGACTTCATCAACATAACATATCTTCTTAATATCGTTAAATGGAGTGTTGTGACAGCAAATTAGGAATTGATCAGGACCATTTGTTCTACTCGGCGTTGTCCAGGATCAAAAATTGTAAGATTACAGTATTACTTTTAGTAATGGGTATATAGTAAATATCTTCGGACTACTGACTTCATCAACATAACATATCTTCTTAATATCGTTAAATGGAGTGTTGTGACAGCAAATTAGGAATTGATCAGGACCATTTGTTCTACTCGGCGTTGTCCAGGATCAAAAATTGTAAGATTACAGTATTACTTTTAGTAATGGGTATATAGTAAATATCTTCGGACTACTGACTTCATCAACATAACATATCTTCTTAATATCGTTAAATGGAGTGTTGTGACAGCAAATTAGGAATTGATCAGGACCATTTGTTCTACTCGGCGTTGTCCAGGATCAAAAATTGTAAGATTACAGTATTACTTTTGGTAATGGGTATATAGTAAATATCTTCGGACTACTGACTTCATCAACATAACATATCTTCTTAATATCGTTAAATGGAGTGTTGTGACAGCAAATTAGGAATTGATCAGGACCATTTGTTCTACTCGGCGTTGTCCAGGATCAAAAATTGTAAGATTACAGTATTACTTTTAGTAATGGGTATATAGTAAATATCTTCGGACTACTGACTTCATCAACATAACATATCTTCTTAATATCGTTAAATGGAGTGTTGTGACAGCAAATTAGGAATTGATCAGGACCATTTGTTCTACTCGGCGTTGTCCAGGATCAAAAATTGTAAGATTACAGTATTACTTTTAGTAATGGGTATATAGTAAATATCTTCGGACTACTGACTTCATCAACATAACATATCTTCTTAATATCGTTAAATGGAGTGTTGTGACAGCAAATTAGGAATTGATCAGGACCATTTGTTCTACTCGGCGTTGTCCAGGATCAAAAATTGTAAGATTACAGTATTACTTTTAGTAATGGGTATATAGTAAATATCTTCGGACTACTGACTTCATCAACATAACATATCTTCTTAATATCGTTAAATGGAGTGTTGTGACAGCAAATTAGGAATTGATCAGGACCATTTGTTCTACTCGGTGTTGTCCAGGATCAAAAATTGTAAGATTACAGTATTACTTTTAGTAATGGGTACATAGTAAATATCTTCGGACTACTGACTTCATCAACATAACATATCTTCTTAATATCGTTAAATGGAGTGTTGTGACAGCAAATTAGGAATTGATCAGGACCATTTGTTCTACTCGGCGTTGTCCAGGATCAAAAATTGTAAGATTACAGTATTACTTTTAGTAATGGGTATATAGTAAATATCTTCGGACTACTGACTTCATCAACATAACATATCTTCTTAATATCGTTAAATGGAGTGTTGTGACAGCAAATTAGGAATTGATCAGGACCATTTGTTCTACTCGGCGTTGTCCAGGATCAAAAATTGTAAGATTACAGTATTACTTTTAGTAATGGGTATATAGTAAATATCTTCGGACTACTGACTTCATCAACATAACATATCTTCTTAATATCGTTAAATGGAGTGTTGTGACAGCAAATTAGGAATTGATCAGGACCATTTGTTCTACTCGGCGTTGTCCAGGATCAAAAATTGTAAGATTACAGTATTACTTTTGGTAATGGGTATATAGTAAATATCTTCGGACTACTGACTTCATCAACATAACATATCTTCTTAATATCGTTAAATGGAGTGTTGTGACAGCAAATTAGGAATTGATCAGGACCATTTGTTCTACTCGGCGTTGTCCAGGATCAAAAATTGTAAGATTCCAGTATTACTTTTAGTAATGGGTATATAGTAAATATTTTCGGACTACTGACTTCATCAACATAACATATCTTCTTAATATCGTTAAATGGAGTGTTGTGACAGCAAATTAGGAATTGATCAGGACCATTTGTTCTACTCGGCGTTGTCCAGGATCAAAAATTGTAAGATTCCAGTATTACTTTTAGTAATGGGTATATAGTAAATATCTTCGGACTACTGACTTCATCAACATAACATATCTTCTTAATATCGTTAAATGGAGTGTTGTGACAGCAAATTAGGAATTGATCAGGACCATTTGTTCTACTCGGCGTTGTCCAGGATCAAAAATTGTAAGATTACAGTATTACTTTTAGTAATGGGTATATAGTAAATATTTTCGGACTACTGACTTCATCAACATAACATATCTTCTTAATATCGTTAAATGGAGTGTTGTGACAGCAAATTAGAAATTGATCAGGACCATTTGTTCTACTCGGCGTTGTCCAGGATCAAAAATTGTAAGATTCCAGTATTACTTTTAGTAATGGGTATATAGTAAATATTTTCGGACTACTGACTTCATCAACATAACATATCTTCTTAATATCGTTAAATGGAGTGTTGTGACAGCAAATTAGGAATTGATCAGGACCATTTGTTCTACTCGGCGTTGTCCAGGATCAAAAATTGTAAGATTCCAGTATTACTTTTAGTAATGGGTATATAGTAAATATCTTCGGACTACTGACTTCATCAACATAACATATCTTCTTAATATCGTTAAATGGAGTGTTGTGACAGCAAATTAGGAATTGATCAGGACCATTTGTTCTACTCGGCGTTGTCCAGGATCAAAAATTGTAAGATTACAGTATTACTTTTAGTAATGGGTATATAGTAAATATCTTCGGACTACTGACTTCATCAACATAACATATCTTCTTAATATCGTTAAATGGAGTGTTGTGACAGCAAATTAGGAATTGATCAGGACCATTTGTTCTACTCGGCGTTGTCCAGGATCAAAAATTGTAAGATTCCAGTATTACTTTTAGTAATGGGTATATAGTAAATATCTTCGGACTACTGACTTCATCAACATAACATATCTTCTTAATATCGTTAAATGGAGTGTTGTGACAGCAAATTAGAAATTGATCAGGACCATTTGTTCTACTCGGCGCTGTCCAGGATCAAAAATTGTAAGATTACAGTATTACTTTTAGTAATGGGTATATAGTAAATATCTTCGGACTACTGACTTCATCAACATAACATATGTTCTTAATATCGTTAAATGGAGTGTTGTGACAGCAAATTAGAAATTGATCAGGACCATTTGTTCTACTCGGCGTTGTCCAGGATCAAAAATTGTAAGATTACAGTATTACTTTTAGTAATGGGTATATAGTAAATATCTTCGGACTACTGACTTCATCAACATAACATATTATCTTAATATCGTTAAATGGAGTGTTGTGACAGCAAATTAGAAATTGATCAGGACCATTTGTTCTACTCGGCGTTGTCCAGGATCAAAAATTGTAAGATTACAGTATTACTTTTAGTAATGGGTATATAGTAAATATCTTCGGACTACTGACTTCATCAACATAACATATCTTCTTAATATCGTTAAATGGAGTGTTGTGACAGCAAATTAGAAATTGATCAGGACCATTTGTTCTACTCGGCGCTGTCCAGGATCAAAAATTGTAAGATTACAGTATTACTTTTAGTAATGGGTATATAGTAAATATCTTCGGACTACTGACTTCATCAACATAACATATTATCTTAATATCGTTAAATGGAGTGTTGTGACAGCAAATTAGAAATTGATCAGGACCATTTGTTCTACTCGGCGTTGTCCAGGATCAAAAATTGTAAGATTACAGTATTACTTTTAGTAATGGCTATATAGTAAATATCTTTGGACTACTGACTTCATCAACATAACATATCTTCTTAATATCGTTAAATGGAGTGTTGTGACAGCAAATTAGGAATTGATCAGGACCATTTGTTCTACTCGGCGCTGTCCAGGATAAAAAATTGTAAGATTACAGTATTACTTTTAGTAATGGGTATATAGTAAATATCTTCGGACTACTGACTTCATCAACATAACATATGTTCTTAATATCGTTAAATGGAGTGTTGTGACAGCAAATTAGGAATTGATCAGGACCATTTGTTCTACTCGGCGCTGTCCAGGATAAAAAATTGTAAGATTACAGTATTACTTTTAGTAATGGGTATATAGTAAATATCTTTGGACTACTGACTTCATCAACATAACATATGTTCTTAATATCGTTAAATGGAGTGTTGTGACAGCAAATTAGGAATTGATCAGGACCATTTGTTCTACTCGGCGTTGTCCAGGATCAAAAATTGTAAGATTACAGTATTACTTTTAGTAATGGGTATATAGTAAATATCTTCGGACTACTGACTTCATCAACATAACATATCTTCTTAATATCGTTAAATGGAGTGTTGTGACAGCAAATTAGGAATTGATCAGGACCATTTGTTCTACTCGGCGTTGTCCAGGATCAAAAATTGTAAGATTACAGTATTACTTTTAGTAATGGGTATATAGTAAATATCTTCGGACTACTGACTTCATCAACATAACATATCTTCTTAATATCGTTAAATGGAGTGTTGTGACAGCAAATTAGGAATTGATCAGGACCATTTGTTCTACTCGGCGTTGTCCAAGATCAAAAATTGTAAGATTACAGTATTACTTTTGGTAACTAGTTCTACTCGGCGTTGTCCAAGATCAAAAATTGTAAGATTACAGTATTACTTTCGGTAACTGGTATATATTAAATCTCTTCGGACTATTCCCTTTATCTAAATAATTTATCTTCATATTAATGTGAAATAGAGTGCTGGAGACAGACAATTAGGAATTGATCCGGACCATTTCTTCTACACGGCGTTATGCAGGATCAAAAATTGTAAGATTACAGTATTACTTTTGGTAACTGGTTCTACTCGGCGTTGTCCAAGATCAAAAATTGTAAGATTACAGTATTACTTTTGGTAACTGGTTCTACTCGGCGTTGTCCAAGATCAAAAATTGTAAGATTACAGTATTACTTTTGGTAACTTGTTCTACTCGGCGTTGTCCAAGATCAAAAATTGTAAGATTACAGTATTACTTTTGGTAACTTGTTCTACTCGGCGTTGTCCAAGATCAAAAATTGTAAGATTACAGTATTACTTTTGGTAACTGGTTCTACTCGGCGTTGTCCAAGATCAAAAATTGTAAGATTACAGTATTACTTTTGGTAACTGGTTCTACTCGGCGTTGTCCAAGATCAAAAATTGTAAGATTACAGTATTACTTTTGGTAACTGGTTCTACTCGGCGTTGTCCAAGATCAAAAATTGTAAGATTACAGTCTTACTGTTGGTAACTGGTTCTACTCGGCGTTGTCCAAGATCAAAAATTGTAAGATTACAGTATTACTTTTGGTAACTGGTTCTACTCGGCGTTGTCCAGGATCAAAAATTGTAAGATTACAGTATTACTTTTGGTAACTGGTTCTACTCGGCGTTGTCCAAGATCAAAAATTGTAAGATTACAGTATTACTTTCGGTAACTGGTATATATTAAATCTCTTCGGACTATTCCCTTTATCTAAATAATTTATCTTCATATTAATGTGAAATAGAGTGCTGGAGACAGACAATTAGGAATTGATCCGGACCATTTCTTCTACACGGCGTTATGCAGGATCAAAAATTGTAAGATTACAGTATTACTTTTGGTAACTGGTTCTACTCGGCGTTGTCCAAGATCAAAAATTGTAAGATTACAGTATTACTTTTGGTAACTGGTTCTACTCGGCGTTGTCCAAGATCAAAAATTGTAAGATTACAGTATTACTTTTGGTAACTGGTTCTACTCGGCGTTGTCCAAGATCAAAAATTGTAAGATTACAGTATTACTTTCGGTAACTGGTATATATTAAATCTCTTCGGACTATTCCCTTTATCTAAATAATTTATCTTCATATTAATGTGAAATAGAGTGCTGGAGACAGACAATTAGGAATTGATCCGGACCATTTCTTCTACACGGCGTTATGCAGGATCAAAAATTGTAAGATTACAGTATTACTTTTGGTAACTGGTTCTACTCGGCGTTGTCCAAGATCAAAAATTGTAAGATTACAGTATTACTTTTGGTAACTGGTTCTACTCGGCGTTGTCCAAGATCAAAAATTGTAAGATTACAGTATTACTTTTGGTAACTGGTTCTACTCGGCGTTGTCCAAGATCAAAAATTGTAAGATTACAGTCTTACTGTTGGTAACTGGTTCTACTCGGCGTTGTCCAGGATCAAAAATTGTAAGATTACAGTCTTACTGTTGGTAACTGGTTCTACTCGGCGTTGTCCAAGATCAAAAATTGTAAGATTACAGTATTACTTTTGGTAACTGGTTCTACTCGGCGTTGTCCAAGATCAAAAATTGTAAGATTACAGTCTTACTGTTGGTAACTGGTTCTACTCGGCGTTGTCCAGGATCAAAAATTGTAAGATTACAGTATTACTTTTGGTAACTGACATATATTAACTCTCTTCGCACCGTTGACTTCATTAACATTATGTACCTTCTTAATATGTTGAAATTGAAGGAGGAGCAAGAAATTTAACATCGAGCATGAAAATAAGAGGAAATGATGGGCAAAGGAAAACGAAAGGGATGAGGAGATGGATGGGAAAATGGGCGAGACGGAAAGAGATAAAGATAAAAAGTTCGCGAGCAATAAAATTGTTATTATTAACATTATCGTATTATATTTGGTAAGTGATGGGGATGCAGAACTTTTGTTCTACTCGGCGTTGTCCAGGAGCAATAAATGTAAATTACAGTATTACATTTAAATCTCTTTAGACTATTTTCATTATCAACATCATTTCTCATCATCTTATTGTGAAAGCGGGTAAGGGGGGACGGAATTATCTGGGATAAAGAATGTCATTGTGTTTTGTTCTACTCGGCGTTGTCCAGGAGCAATAAATGTAAGATTATAGTCTAACATTTTAAAAGGATAGCTCCGGTAAATGAATTATTATTATTATTATTATTATTATTATTATTATTATTATTATTATTATTATTATTATTATTATTATTCCATACATTAAAACAAGAGAGAGGAAAGGGCTGATGGGAAGAGAAAGAGAGGCTGGGGAGAGGGAGAGAAAAATTGGGGGGAGAGAGAAAGATAGAGAGACGGCTAGAAAGAGAGAGAGAGAGAGACAGAGAGAGAGAGAGAGAGAGAGAGAGAGAGAGAGAGAGAGAGGGGGAGGGAGAGAGATAGAAGTTTTAATATAAAGATGTTACCAACACTATTTAACTTCTTCTATTTGTTTTTTTTTATGGCCCCGGGCAACGCTGGGTAGTCCTGCTAGTTTTTAATATAATTTAACACAAATTATTGATGAAAAACCCCCCAACAAAATAAAACTCAATCTGAAAGCGCATGGGTGAGAGTGACTTGCTGTATCCGTGACGAAAGAAAGTCCGTTTTTTTTTGTTGTATGCAGGATATCGGTGTGAGAGAAAGCCCACTGGCAAAAAAGTTCGCTAATATTTCCTGTATAGAAAATAAACAATTTCCAATGCGATCACAAAACTCATTAATTCCCGCTTCAGCAGAAGGCGCCACCATGGTGCACGATTTCTCATGTCTCATATATGGGGAAACACTTTATGATAGAATGTGTTGATTTTACCCCCATGCGACAAAGGTAATGAAGGAATTGTTTGATGACATCAAAGTGCAGCTTATGGTCACCTTTTTGAAGACAGTGGGCTAATACTCAAAAATCTAAGCCTAAGCCTAACCCTAACCCTGATATTCAAACATCTAAGCCTAAGCCCAATAAACCAAACCAAATGCTCTGTTTTATCGACCGAGGACCGTTTATTTAGAAAATATATGTATTTAAAAAAAGTTTTTTTTCATGGAAACCGCTCCAGACAAGGCATGAAGCCATTTGATGTGAGAAGCTAAAATGAAAATAAATACTACTTTAAAATTAAAAACCAGCCAACGATAAGGGTTAGATGGATAGATTCCGACCCAGAAAACAGCAATTCTTCCCACTTTGTCAGAAACATCGCTCATGCAATGTGAGGACTAAAAGATAAAATAAGAGAAGCAAGAAATGATTTTACAAATGATTTATATACAAAATAGAATCTATTAAATATTTGAAAATATCAAGGACCTCAAATACAAAGAATTTTTACCAAATGAAATGAGCTCGGCACTAAGTAACCCAAATGGGGTGATATGTTGTAAAACAAATCAATAAAGTGCAATTAGATCCCGAGCCTCGCATTTACGATCTGAGGTTGATTTTTTTTTTTTTATTGATGGGTCATCGCCTATCAAGGCCCAGATGACACTCGAAAATAAAAGTTAAAAGGACTGTTGGTTGGACGATGATCGCCGTCACGAGAGCATTTAAAAAAGTGTGTGGAATGGGCAGAAGATTACTTAAAAGGAATTGATCTTCCAAGAGGACGGCTCGAAGAGAATTTGGGTACTCTTATAGAGAATTCACCGCGTTTCCATGACTTCACGTCGTCAATGTTCAGACAGGTCTCGGAAGCACCCGAGAGTTGATGAAGCTATTGACCAATCAGGACGCAGCAGGTATTAGACAATCAGGTTCGAAGCAAGCAGACGATAACTTTTGGAAGAAATTAATTTCTACGATCTGTGTCAGCGTGTTGAATCTCCCGAAGGATTCATTGAGTTCTGTCAGCAACGGTCACTTCTAGCGATAGACTAACCCTAACCCTAACGGTTACTTCTAGCGAAAGACTACCCCTAAACCTAAACCCTAACCCAGAAAATGTTAAAAAGAAAAAAACCATTAAAAAAATGAATAAAGAACAAACAAGAAATTGGTAAAAGACTGGTTTCGTTGTTTATTATATAAAAAAAAAAAATCATCTTTTGAAACTTTTCGGTGCACAAAAAAAACAAAAAAATTTATTTAAAAACATTTGATTAACAATGGTTCCTTCGACAAAAATACTACATTTTATTTAAAAATATTTGATTAACAATGGTTCCTTTGACAAAAATACTACATTTTATTTAAAAATATTTGATTAACAATGGTTCCTTCGACAAAAATACTACATTTTATTTAAAAATATTTGATTAACAATGGTTCCTTTGACAAAAATACTACATTTTATTTAAAAATATTTGATTAATAATGGTTCCTTTGACAAAAATACTACATTTTATTTAAAAATATTTGATTAACAATGGTTCCTTCGACAAAAATACTACATTTTATTTAAAAATATTTGATTAACAATGGTTCCTTTGACAAAAATACTACATTTTATTTAAAAATATTTGATTAACAATGGTTCCTTTGACAAAAATATTACATTTTATTTAAAAATATTTGATTAACAATGGTTCCTTTGACAAAAATACTACATTTTATTTAAAAATATTTGATTAACAATGGTTCCTTTGACAAAAATACTACATTTTATTTAAAAATATTTGATTAACAATGGTTCCTTTGACAAAAATACTACATTTTATTTAAAAATATTTGATTAACAATGGTTCCTTTGACAAAAATACTACATTTTATTTAAACATATTTGATTAACAATGGTTCCTTTGACAAAAATCTAATTACTAACAATTGTTTGTCTATGGTTTGTTCGTTATTTATTTTTATATATGTATTTTAGTTTGATTTTCTTCGTCTGAATTTGTCAGTCTTCAATTTATCGTTTGGTAGTTTTCGCCTCTGCCCGAACGTTGACGACATGAAGTCACGGAAACGCGGTGCGTTTTCTATAAGAGTACCAAAATTTGTTCACATTAGACTTGAAGACGACCATGTTGTAGTCGGTTGGGAAGCAGTCTCGTAGTATCTTGTTCCACAGATGGGATGCTCTAGAAAAGAAACTTTATTCATGGAAGTTCTGCTTAGTTTTTGGTAAAGAGAAGGGAAAGTTCTTTGCTGTGGTTGTAGACAGACGAGTTAATGTTTTACAGGAGGGGTACCAGGTATTGGAGCTCAGTCGAGTATGAACCTAACGATAGAGTAGAGAGAGACTAGCAAAATCTATTCTGTGTGAAAGAGGCTGTAGGGACGAGAAGAGATAATCCCTCGACAGATTGTGAAGTTGATTTTGTACTCTGTCAAGACAGGAAAGAGTGATCCGAGCAGTACCTCCCCAGATATGGCAGCAGTACCTCCCCAGCTTGGGACGAATCTGGCTCTTATATTTAAACGAGTAATATGAACACAAACAACTGATAAGCAATGATGTTGAGAGCGATGCGATTTGCATAAACGTACGTGAATCTTATTTCTGAAACATCCGGATGAAGAACTTTGGCGAATAGAAAAGGAAAGGAACTGACAAGATGTACTAATCGAAATAAGTTTTCATATAAACCGAACCGATCAGTTAAGGGGAGGTAACTCTAATAAAACGTTTGGATCAAGAGAACAATAAGGACCCCAGTTCATTAACATTTCTTTGTTTGCCTATTTTTTGTTGTTGTTGTTTTTTTTGTTTTTTTTTTGTTATCCTGACGCTTTTCACAATTACCCGGCGTTTGTATTATCACTGATATCCTTTCAACTACACTCGCTTATGATATCCCACAAAATATTATTTTAACTTGTTTTTTTTTTTTCTTCCCCGCCTTTCTTGTTGGTCCATTTTAATGAGATTTTGTCCAACAGGAATTTTAGATTATGGATAATCAGAAACAATTTTCCAATCTTTCTGGTCATAATTTTTATTATTTTCTCCACCAAGTAGGTTAGGGTTAGGGTTATATCCAACATTTCTTTGTTTGTCTGTCTGTCTGTCTGTCTGTTAGCAGCCCTTCACATAATCAGAACTACTGATTGGATCTTCATCAAAATGTTAACACGTGGGTCCCTTGGACAATGAATTCCAATTCGAATTCATTGATTCTGTTTGTTATAATTATATATAAAGTTAGGTATGTTTATATGTTTATATATTTCTATGTAAAGTTTTCACTCCTAAATTAATTAACTGATCATTATTAATTTTGAAACATAGCTGCTAGAGATAAGGGTGGGTAATGTGGGCTGTATTTGATTTAATTTATTTAATGCAAAAATGGCCAACAGGGGATGTAAGTTCTTCGTGAAACTTTAGATACCTCCGATTTTTGTGAAAGTTTGACAATAGTTATTAAACATTGATTAATGGATCAAGAGTACAATAAGGACCCCAGTTCATTAACACAACACGCGGAACATATTCCGGAATTCACCGGTTCGTCTTCCGTGTCGTCTTCCGGTTGACCTCACAATACACGTGGTCGCTATTTACAAAACTTGTAAATAAAATAAACGAAATATATACGCTGTTTTAAAAATCGGCTGACTTGTAATCTTTCGTTTTGCAATAAACAAAAGAATTTATGGTTTTTGTTTTTTTTACTTTTATTTACTAAAAAAAAAAAAATTTTAAATGCAGAACATTCTATATTTCGTGTTGTGTATTTTAAGAAAAAGTGTATTGCGAGGTCAACCGGAAGACGAACCGGAAGACGCCGGTGACTTCCGGAATATGTTCCGCGTGTTGTGTTAATGAACTGGGGTCCTTATTGTACTCTTGCTCCAAACTTTTTAATTAATACCGCCCACCCAGAACAAAACTTTACAAAATATCATGTGACAAGAAAAACATTTATTATATATCTTAGGCGAAAAATCAACTCTAGCATAATTTATTCTGATATTATTTGAGATATTATTTAAAACAATTTAAAAAATCTATTCAGTCCTAATCTTACAGGTTCTACTCAGCCCAATATAATCCTCTAGTATTAAGATCCTAACAGTGCCAAATAGGGGATGTCTATGTTTATGCAGGAGCAATAAGTCATATAAAACTAGTGTCGGCTATTAATTTCTATGTTGTTCATTACCCGTGACAGTTATGGTGAGTACGTTGTCTCTTTTTTATTTCTTAAGTGCTTCATCGATTGAATCCTATTTCAGTCACCCAAAATAGTACATCATAGTTTTTAGTATCATTTGCAAACAGATAAATACAGACTGGAACTGACAGCTGGAGAACAACTGCTGGCAGAGATAAGGATACAGAGAGGCATTTTCTAGAGAGACTTCATATCCCCACCACTGTTTGTTATAGCTATGATTCCATTCAACAACATACCCAGAAGATACAATGCAGGGCACACATTTGCAGATACAAACGAAAAGATTACCTAATATGAATGACCTGAAATTACCAACAAAAAACACAAAGGAGACAGAAACACTAATAAGTACAACTAAACTATTGAGTTAGGATGTAGGAATAGAATTCAAGATAGAAAAAATACACTGCACTACACGAGATTAAGAAGGGAAAACTTGAAACAGCAGAAGGTTTAGAGGAATTAACAAATGCGTAATTATAAATACCTGGGCATTCTGGAAGCAGACATCAAATTTATTAATCGTTATACATTTTTAATTGTTCACTTCAACATTTCTATTTTCTGCAACCCTCAGATGATTATTTTCTTTTCAGTGTGTGCGTATGTCTCTGTCTGTCTGCCCCTCTCTCTCCCTCTCCCTCTCTATCTCTCTCTCTCTCTCTCTCTCTCTCTCTCTCTATATATATATATATATATATAGATATATAAAGATAAATGAAGGAAGAGAGATAAAGATGTACGAATGACAAATCTATTTCAACTTCGATTGTTCAATGCAAGGTGTACGCGATCAAAACATGTTTATTTTTCTTTCCTTAAGCCAAGGCTTTTCAAAGATTAAAATCTTATCATCAGAGGAATTACATAGATGGATAAGTTGGCAGTGCAAAAGCCAAAATTCAAAAATTGAAAAAATATTAACTAATGGAAAGTAAGAGTGTACATGTAAAAATATGAAGTCTGTCCAGTAGGTGAATTATATATATAAATTCAAAATTTGAAAACATATATATATATATATATATATATATATATATATATATATATATATATATATATATATATTACCTTTCGCATTTCTTAAAGTGACAAGGTGGCCGTCTTTTCTCTTCATGCGTCGTGGACGGATAAACGAGCATCTTATAACCCAAAGATTTTGATAAAAATGTCTTCTACTCACGGCTCTCAATGAATCAGTACAGTGAGTCTGGTGATGCCCGGGGCCAACTCCTTCATTACATGCCCCAAAGACTCAAGTATAAGTCCTAGTACCGAGAAATAATATGAGAAATAGTTTGAATATGATTGGATGCTCCCATCCTTAATTTGGATGCCTAGGGCCACCACCCTGCTGCCGCCCCCCCCTGCAGGTAAATTAATCAGTATTTACTTGCTTCCCACGGCAGCAAAATGTGGCACAAGGTTGAGTGCAAAAATAGGAACGCCTCAAGATTGCTTGTTTATTTGCATATTGATTGTTTTAGATAGTAAAATGAAGAGCGAATGAGACGAGAACTGTTAGGAGGACGGGGAATAGGGAAGGGTAAGTAATGAGAGGAGGTGAATAGAGTGAAATATAACAAAATCAGTAAATGAAAAAATGAAAAAAAAATACGATTAGATAATTAAAAAAAAATTAATTTAAAAATTAATTTAAAAATTAATTAAATAATCAAATAAAAAAGTTATTTTTAAAAATGAATAAAAGGATACAAAAAAAATAATTTAAAAATTAATAAAAAATTAATTAAAAAATTAATTAAAAATTAATTAAAAATAAATTTAAAAAAATGAATAAAAGGATACGATTAAATTAATTAAAAGAAATAATTTAAAAATTAATAAAAAATTAATTAAAAAATTAATTAAAAATTAATTAAAAATAAATTTAAAAAAATGAATAAAAGGATACGATTAAATTAATTAAAAGAAATAATTTAAAAATTAATAAAAAATTAATTAAAAAATTAATTAAAAATTAATTAAAAATAAATATTAAAAAATGAATAAAAGGATACGATTAAATTAATTAAAAGAAATAATTTAAAAATTAATAAAAAATTAATTAAAAAATTAATTAAAAATTAATTAAAAATAAATATTAAAAAATGAATAAAAGGATACGATTAAATTAATTAAAAGAAATAGTTTAAAAATTAATAAAAAATTAATTAAAAAATTACTTAAAAATTAATTAAAAATAAATATTAAAAAATGAATAAAAGGATACGATTAAATTAATTAAAAAATCATTAAAAAAATCAATTAAAAATCAATTAAAAAAATAATTAAAAAATTAAATAAAAAAATGAATAAAAAAAATGAATAAAAGATACGATTAAATGCAAAAAGCAAAAGAAGTTTTACCTTTCTGGGGCGTTGCTGAGGATATTGACCAAATTGACCATGTAATCCAAGGCATGAATTCCTATCGGTTCGTCCATCGTCAGAGTGATGTTGACGGACGAAAATGTTTTTGAAAAATATTCATACCAGTCAAACTGAAATAAAAGACAAAATTTCAGATGAAACCATTTCAGTTCTTTGCCAAAAAAACGAATCTGTTTTTTTTAAAATTGAATCATTCGGAATATTCAAACTATTATCCTTATCTTGGTTGTTACGTTCACAACGTTTCGGCCGATGTAACCTCCGACTTTCTTCAGGTGCATCTTTTTGAACCTATACGGAATTTCGAACTGAACACTTTATTTAATCCATGGGGGTAGATTGTTCTCCTTCCCTCAGCCATGACCGGGTAGAAGTGTTAATTAACTGTTATGTTACTAGCGGGACCCGTGGAAATTCCACGGTTGCATCCCTCGTCTGTTGTATATTTCCATTCTATGGACATCCGGCGCGAATGCAGACCCCTCGATAGTATTATACCACCTTGGTTCAAACTAAAACTTACTTTGGTTAATGTAGTTTCAGAATGTATGTGGTTATGCGGGTCTATCTCGAAAACCCTTGTAGGAGTTTGTGTCATTTCCATTCTAAAGAAGTAGTGTTGAATGGCTGGTTTATAACAACACGTTGTAATGTCGGAATCTGTTGATCCCGTGAACGGGACGATGTGTCGTTTCCATTCTAAAGAAGTTGTGTTGAATGGCTGGTTTATAGCAACACGTTGTAATGTCGGAATCTGTTGATCCCGTAAACGGGACGATGTGTCGTTTCCATTCTAAAGAAGTAGTGTTGAATGGCTGGTTTATAACAACACGTTGTAATGTCGGAATCTGTTGATCCCGTGAACGGGACGATGTGTCATTTCCATTCTAAAGAAGTTGTGTTGAATGGCTGGTTTATAACAACACGTTGTAATGTCGGAATCTGTTGATCCCGTGAACGGGACGATGTGTCGTTTCCATTCTAAAGAAGTTGTGTTGAATGGCTGGTTTATAGCAACACGTTGTAATGTCGGAATCTGTTGATCCCGTAAACGGGACGATGTGTCGTTTCCATTCTAAAGAAGTAGTGTTGAATGGCTGGTTTATAACAACACGTTGTAATGTCGGAATCTGTTGATCCCGTAAACGGGACGATGTGTCGTTTCTATTCTAAAGAAGTTGTGTTGAATGGCTGGTTTATAACAACACGTTGTAATGTCGGAATCTGTTGATCCCGTGAACGGGACGATGTGTCGTTTCTATTCTAAAGAAGTTGTGTTGAATGGCTGGTTTATAACAACACGTTGTAATGTCGGAATCTGTTGATCCCGTGAACGGGACGATGTGTCGTTTCTATTCTAAAGAAGTAGTGTTGAATGGCTGGTTTATAGCAACACGTTGTAATGTCGGAATCTGTTGATCCCGTAAACGGGACGATGTGTCGTTTCCATTCTAAAGAAGTAGTGTTGAATGGCTGGTTTATAACAACACGTTGTAATGTCGGAATCTGTTGATCCCGTAAACGGGACGATGTGTCGTTTCTATTCTAAAGAAGTTGTGTTGAATGGCTGGTTTATAACAACACGTTGTAATGTCGGAATCTGTTGATCCTGTGAACGGGACGATGTGTCGTTTCTATTCTAAAGAAGTTGTGTTGAATGGCTGGTTTATAACAACACGTTGTAATGTCGGAATCTGTTGATCCCGTGAACGGGACGATGTGTCGTTTCTATTCTAAAGAAGTAGTGTTGAATGGCTGGTTTATAGCAACACGTTGTAATGTCGGAATCTGTTGATCCCGTAAACGGGACGATGTGTCGTTTCCATTCTAAAGAAGTAGTGTTGAATGGCTGGTTTATAACAACACGTTGTAATGTCGGAATCTGTTGATCCCGTAAACGGGACGATGTGTCGTTTCTATTCTAAAGAAGTTGTGTTGAATGGCTGGTTTATAACAACACGTTGTAATGTCGGAATCTGTTGATCCCGTGAACGGGACGATGTGTCGTTTCTATTCTAAAGAAGTTGTGTTGAATGGCTGGTTTATAACAACACGTTGTAATGTCGGAATCTGTTGATCCCGTGAACGGGACGATGTGTCGTTTCTATTCTAAAGAAGTAGTGTTGAATGGCTGGTTTATAGCAACACGTTGTAATGTCGGAATCTGTTGATCCCGTGAACGGGACGATGTGTCGTTTCTATTCTAAAGAAGTAGTGTTGAATGGCTGGTTTATAGCAACACGTTGTAATGTCGGAATCTGTTGATCCCGTAAACGGGACGATGTGTCGTTTCTATTCTAAAGAAGTAGTGTTGAATGGCTGGTTTATAACAACACGTTGTAATGTCGGAATCTGCTGATCCCGTAAACGGGACGATGTGTCATTTCCATTCTAAAGAAGTAGTTTTGAATGGCTGGTTTATAACAACATGTTGTAATGTCGGAATCTCTGGCGTAGTAGAACAGCTCGCCTGTTGATCCCGCGAACGGGACGATGTGTCGTTTCTATTCTAAAGAAGTTGTGTTGAATGGCTGGTTTATAACAACACGTTGTAATGTCGGAATCTGCTGATCCCGTAAACGGGACGATGTGTCATTTCCATTCTAAAGAAGCAGTTTTGAATGGCTGGTTTATAACAACACGTTGTAATGTCGGAATCTCTGGCGTAGTAGAACAGCTCGCCTGTTGATCCCGCGAACGGGACGATGTGTCGTTTCTATTCGAGAACCCCAACTTGAGGGGGGAACTATTTGTACTAACCGTGTGTCTCTTTCTTGTTTCACCGCTGCGCCGCCACCACCCGATATCTCTGCAGGTTTTTTGTGTCGCTGCTGCTATCTGTCTGTCGCTTTGCCCCGCGTCATAATTTCGCCCTCTTTTTCCATCCTCCTAGCGGTTTTTTCATGAGCTGAAATCAAGTCTTTTACACACAAAATATAACAAACCTTCTAATTAGTTTGAGCCATTTATTTTCTATTAGCTTGTCGACACTGAAGCAGTTACGTCGTAGTAGAGAGAGAAGCTTACGCTAGTTAATTTCCTAATTACTTGTAAAGGAAGGAAGAGGGGGACTTCGTCTGGCTCTCATTTTTGGGGATCCGAAATCCCCTAGCTTATGTAATCGCTACATGGCTAAAGCGTGTTGACTCGTCGGCTTCCAAGTCCAAACTGCAAATCTCACTGCCGTTTTCCCACCGAGAAAACAGTGACGTCACGAAATCTCGTGATCGACGCACAGGTGTGACCTAACCCCCGACCCCGAGGTCTCGTCAACTGTCCCCGCGAATCGTGAGAACACATCGCACCAACATTGCACGAGATGACTCCGTTACAAATCGTGCAAGTTAAGCGATCTCACTGTACGTCCATCATCACATGCGTCCCATTATATAACAGAAGGTGTGATCGGCAGACCTCATGAGATTATTGTATTACTTTTGGACAGAACAGATACTACACTTTGATCCTTGTCTGAAGGCTAAGAAAGTGTATTTTAGTTTGAGTTTCACGTTCGTCACAACACCGACATCAGATGAACTTTTTTAAATTCTTATTTTTTGCATTGCATTTTCGGTAATTGGGTGATCCCATCTTTTAAAAAAGAGGTGGAGAGTGATAACGTACGTACAAACATGAAATGCCCTAGTGTATTATTATATAGATATCGAATATGTGTGAAAGGTGATAACGTACGTACGAAC
>OY744544.1:0-10000 GCA_963556195.1 Sepiola atlantica | reverse complement strand
CATGGAGTACGAGATTACCAGAAAATGGCTGGTCACGATCACTTTGAAAAACTACGCTTTCATCGAAACTGTCTTACAAATGTGGAACTTTTTAGTTTATGGTTTAGAAAAATGAGTTAACCTCTCGAATCTCGCAAGATTTTTCCACGCTGATGAGCCGTAAAACGGTGAAACACGTGTCCATGGATAATTGTATTTTATAAATATATACGCTCCCCATATAACACATTGCACTGGTGGAAGAGAACAATTTTTCCTGGCTTTAGCATTTATATAGTGCTTCGGTGTAAAAAAGATATTTGAATAAGTTCAATTGTCAATATTGCAAAAACAACAACAAAATGACAACATTTTCATGCAATATATCTCCTTTGCTCTTAGCGAGTTTTCGTGGCCCAGTGGTAAGAGCACCGGATACCAGTCACAGGTTTCGAATCTCACTAGATTCAGCCACACTGATGAGCTGTAAAACGGCGAAACACGTGTCTCTAGATGATTATACTTTATAACTATATACACTGGTGAAAGGGAACAATGGTTCCTCCCTTAGAATCTATCTAATGCTTCTCTGTAAAAAGATATTTGAATAAACTCAATTGTCAAGCTTGTCTATAGATAAAAATAATATTTAATTATTTAATTATCATATGAGCCCCCTTAATAAAGGGAGGGCATTGTGATTGGGATAATAAAATCGCTATGACAGTAACACTATAGTTATCTCCTCCCTGGTTGGTTGAACACTTTAGATGTAATTCACAGTACGAGTTTCTATTAAAACCGTATTTACACGTCTCAATTGCAGATCCTTTAGCTGAGTGGTAAACAATGTTCGGTTCGATTGGTAAACCCGTTGTTTGAATTTATACTGATGTGTTTTCAAAATACAAACCTAGCTTATAGATACAAAAAATATTTACTTTGCTCATCCCCCACCTCTTTCTCTTACCACCAGCAACAGTAGTCCTTGCTCACCCCATCTTTCCATTTCTTACCCACTCATTTTCTTCAACATTCATATTTATTCTCCAATAAGTACGGACGTCCACCCAGTAGTGGCCATTATTTTATTTTATTTTTCCTCCCAATATGTCTACCCTACATGTATCTGTACTTGCATGACATTTTTTCTCTATATTATCATCCTGATGAAGTCTTATAAATAAAGACGAAACGTTGATGTACACATAAAAAACATCCATTTTTTGGTTTTCCTTTTTCATTTTCCCATATATATATATATATATATATATATATATATATATATATATATGACCTATCTGCTCTTCAGTCACTGGGTTTCGAATCTCGCTGGATTCAGCCACACTGATGAGTTTGCACTTAACAAAACCGGATGTTTATCTTTCGATAGCTTCGGCATGTATGGCAGAGATAAACATAATGTTGTCTTTTTGAGCACATCTCCCGACCAATCAAATTCAGGGACCGATTAAGCTGTATAAAAAAGGTGCGTTTTTTACACGCGTCAGTCACTTTGAGGCTTTGTTCCAGCATCGCTGTCATGCAACATGGCAGTTCATACCAATGGCTAAGGGTTAACAACAGAAACCGCAGCAGTTTTCCGATCCTGTTCTCCCAGCGCCCAGCGATGACACTCAGCACCAGCACCAGCTCTCGTCTGCCCACTATCATCATCACTTCATCCACACTGACCCGGTAACAAGTCATCAGTAGCAGCTCTCATACTATCCGCAGCACAGCATTAGTAGACGCTCTGTTCCTAGCACCAAGGCTTTATAGCACCTTTGCTATATACCAACAATTGCACCATGGGTCTTTGTAGACAATTCTAGTATGAATTTATTTTATGAGCTATAAATCTAATCTTCTCTTGTGCGTTATTACTACTTAACTTCATCTAAACGAATAAATGTGAAAGTTGTTTTCATTTATCATTCCTACATTACCATCAAAACGGGTTATTGCTATTTAAATCAATAATAAAACATAATATTTTAAAATACTGTATATATAGTACAGGTAAATGATTCAAAAACAGTTCTTTGAATGCCGAATTTGCATAACTATTCTTTTAACTGTTTATAATAAATTAATGTCTGTGTTATTAATTTGTAACTTTAGTGTCCTATTTTTACTATATACATGCGATAGCTTCGTCGATATTAACTAAATTAATGTGATTTAATAAAAATATCGGTTAGATTGCGAAAAAAAATTCTTACTGTTAGCATAGGCTAACAATGCTACGAGGCATAAGTGAGAAGAGACAAGGGAGGGCGGGAGGGGAGAAGGTGGTTGTCTTGTTCGCCTGCTTGCTCACTCTCTCACCCTCCTCTTTCTCGCCCTCTCCCGTTAGCGACGCCTATTTTCTTTTTGTTTTTTTTTTCATCCCGTAAGCGAAACGTTTCGCAAAACATTACACTTTTTTGGTGGTCTTACTTGATTTCCAACAAGTTGCCATATCTTTTTAAATTGTAAGGTAAAAAAAAAAGCCCCCCCCCCCCGAACACACACACACTCGCTCAAGCGAATTAATTTCTTCTTTCTTTTCGTTTCTTTTCGGTCTTATTTAAAAATAAATACATTTGTATCAAAGTTACCAAAATATTAATGTTTATCTATTTATACGAATAAATGCAAAAGTTTTTGTCTCATGTTTACAAGAAACTTACGAATGAAATGTTTATTATTTAAAATGTTGGTTTCTTTCTTTTCTTTCTTTCTTTTTATTTCTTTCTCTCTCTCTTTTTCTTTTTTCTTTTTTCTTTTTCTTCTTTTTCTTTAAATAAACCCCACTCACACACGCACGCACCTTTCTTCAAGCGAATTAATTTCTTCTCTCTTTTCGTTTCTTTTCGGTCTTATTTAAAAAAATAAATACATTTGCATCAAAGTTGGCAAAATGATAATGATTATCTATTTATACGAATAAATGCGAAAGTTTTAGTCTCGTGTTTCCAACAAACGTATGAATGAAATGTTTATTATTTAAAGTTTTAGTTTCAAGTATTACAAATAGCGAACTTTGCGAAGTGATAGCGAGCTGACAAAGTCAGCTAGTATATAAAGCCAGCTATATATATACAAAAAAATCATATGTATATATTGTTGTGGACCCGTTTAGGGGTACCAACAATGAAATAAAAGAACAACAGGTTTAGAGATAATAATAATGAATTGTATTGAACAGAGAAATTATAAACAAGTCAGTGTTGGCAGTGCTAGTGCCTAAATGTGCCTACAAATGTTCTCCCGGCAAAAGCCGGTATTTATGGTAGCCGGTTGCTACCATTTAGTTATTATTAAAGGGTAGGTAGGTCACCAACAACATATATATATATATATATATATATATATATATATATATATATATATATATATATATATATATATATATATATATATATATATATATATGTGTAGGCTGATTGGACAGTAACGCTCTATACTTGTAAGTTATACTTGTAAGTTATTACTGAAATATAATTCTTACAAAAAATGAATGGGGGGGGGGAGCAAGAATTATGAATTATGCGTTATTTTGTTCCTTTAGTCCTCACATTCCACGAGCGATGTTTTTAAAAATGCTGTTTTCTGGGTCGGCTGTTGTTTTCAATACTCTCATAGTATTCATCATCACTCATCTGTCAATCTACCCATCTTGTTGGCCCTAATCCTCGAGTGGGTTTTTAGTCTTGATAAATGTTGACTCATTAGTAAAAAGAGAAAAAAGAAAAAAAAGTTTCCTTGTGAAATCAGTTGATGCGGTTTCCAGACAGCTTTAGAAGCTGGTGGCGATTGCTGGCACCCATATCGAATTTTGAATAAAATCCCATTCTATCCACTTTCTTATATTCATTTCTTGTCCAAATTATATTTCAGTAATAAATTACGAGCACTTAATAATAGGGAGTTACTTTCTAACTACCTTATATATATATATATATATAAATGAAGGAGAGTGGAAAGGAATTAGAGAAAGCAAAAGCCAAATCAAAATTCAATTCAAAAAGTTCAAAGCAAGGTACATTCCGCAAAAAAGGCAATTTATTCAAGTTAAATTTTCCTTAAGCCAGGCTTTTCAAAGATCAAAATCTTATCATCAGAGGAAGTCGCTGGGATAGATAAGTTGGCAATGGCCAAGATTTAAAATTTGAAAAAGTGAAATAAAATAAAAGTTGTAGGGAAGGAAACGTAGGGCAAAACTGTGCCAGGGTGCAAGCAAATGTCCGATTGCCAAAAGGTCCGGTGTCGAAGAGTCCAATGGAGAGGATACGATGTAGATAGGTCGGTCGTTAGAGGCACGAGAGGTAATGAGAGAGGTTTCAAAGTTAAATTCCAAGAAGCCACAACTTCAGGTACGGCGAAAATAGAAAATCCAGGAAGGGTAAAAAGTCCAATAAGAGGTACATTCGAAGATGCAGGCAGGCGTCAGAGGAGATTAAGATGTAAAATATTCGCCATTAAAGAGACTTCCCGGGCAGAGATGACAAAGGAAAGTGTTTTAAAGTGGAAAAAGGGGCAGTGAGAATATTTAAAGTCTGCCCAGTTGAGAAAGCCGGCTATAAATGAAGAAAAGCAAAGACAGTGAAAAGGAGAGTATAATATGCGACCAGTGGGCAAGGGAGGAAACGGGTAAGTGGTATGTAGGAGGAGAAAGGGACGGGTACGAGGAAAGAGAGGGGGGAGGAGAAAGGGAACGATGCGGTGAAGGAATGCGGATAAAACTAAGAGTGTGAAAGTGGGGGGGGGGGGTGAAACAAAGTTGAAATTAGGATTCAACTAGAAAAGGGGAAGAAAGGAGTGGGGGTAAGTTAACAAATGTATGGATAAGGGGTTAAAATATCAGAATATGTATAAGAACAGAGTTCGGTGGTTTAGAAGTTTAATCAAATGACCTTAGAAATAAACAATGAGGCTAAATATATATGAAGGGTAGGACTAGGAGAATGAGTTAAAGATTAAAAGAGTAAAGATAAAAAATAGAGATAAAAATAGTATAAAAAGTAGAAATAAGGAAATAAAAGAATAAAGAATGAAAAATAGATAAGATTAGTCTTAAGCTCGCAGGGAAAATTGAGGATTGACCGAAATAATAAAAAATAAAAAAATAAATAAAAAATAAAAAAATAAAAAAATTAAAAATAAGATACTAATAATAGAATGTGGGAAAAGTCGATAAGATTGGAGCTCAAGAATGAAAATTAAAATAAGACTAAGATTAAAAACAAGACCTAGAGAGGATATCCGGAATGGGAGTCTCCAAGGTGGAAAAGATGATGGGTTAGTAAATAAGCAGTTACGGGATACTAGTTCAAATAGATATGGGAAAATATAAACTTTGAAATTTTATTTAAAAAAAAGGTTATATGGATGTTAATTAAGAAAATTGTTAAAATAGGTTAGTGAAGGCTGGAAGGGGTAAGAGATATACAAGGTTAAAAAAAGTGACAAAGGATTAAGCCAGAAGGAGAGTGGAGATCGCAGTTACAAGTAAATACTATAGGGGTTAAAAGATGTAGAGCTAGGGCGGGAAGGGGGTTGAGTAGTTTGAGAGAGAATATGCGAAGGGCGAGGTAAAACAAGGGGGGAAATAATCGAGGCTATTAAAAAAGTGAGAAGAATTAAAAACAGGAGCGGAAGAATAATTAGAGTGCACAGTGGAAGCAGAAAGGAGTTCGAAATCGAGGTGTGCAAATGGGATAATGAGTAGATAAGGCTAAACAACAAGTAAATGAAAGGGCTAGGATAATATGAATAGAGTGGGTTAGTTATCACGTTGAAAGGGAAAAGAATGAAGAATGGAAGTGTTGAAGGGAAGCGGACGAATGCATTAAAAGAAGTTAAACGGGAAAGAAAATGGAAAGCCAAATAAAGTTATACAGTTAAGGGGGTTAAGTGGAAAGATTTAGGGGGTAATGGAAGAAAGGTGTTAAAACTAAGGGAAATGCGAAGCTAACGAAGTTTATGGGTAATTTTATTAAGTTAAGAGAAGGTTAAAGGGATGAGGGAGATATAAGTAGAGATTAAAGAACAACAGGAATTAGAACTATCATAAAGGGGTTTCGAGATGTAAGGAGGGAAAATCCGAGATGAAGGGAGGGTATTTAATCAAATGGGGGAGGGGTGTCTGGGGGATTATTATGGTTGCTATACCTGAATTTACGTTTATGCCTGCAACTGGAGATAAGTTCATTCTTAGAATTAATAATATTTTTAGATTTAGTAGCAGTAGCTATCATAAAGGTTTCCAGAGTACAAAGTTGGCAATGGGATGCTCCAGGGGTATATGATTTGGACTTTTTAAGTATTGACCAGTGAAGTGAATAGCGAGTATTTTTGAGATTGAGGTTTCTAATTAGATTGGAAAGTGAAGTGCCTGTGCTGTTATCGCTGCTATTTTTAAAGGAATATATATGGTTGGAGATCCGGGTCTTTATGGGGAAAGAGGACGCCCCAATATATGTGTGTATCTTGAAGGGTGGTGCTATAGTTGCATTGAGATTACTAATGGTATTAGAAGAGATTTGGGTTTGGAAATCCAAGTTATGCGAGGAAAGTTGATTGGAGAAGTGGGGTGGAGCGGATATGGGGGAAATGTGAGTTGGCCCATGAGCACTATTTATTATTGGGGGTGCTTGGTTAGAGGTATGGCTGTATAAGCGGGAGTTTAGAGTAGAAGCGGATTGGGGTTGCGGGGAGATCCGGAGTTCGGGTGGAGGGTGGGAGCTGTGGTTACTCACAACATTGGTGGAGCGAGGAAATTGTTTAACAGTACAAGCGTATATTACGTCCTTCTGTACACAGTTGTTGTTAAGGGGACAATCTCTAGGTTTACGGCAGTTACAAGTGGTGAGGGATGTGGTGGGTGGTTGCTGTTGGATATGTTTGATTTTCCTATTGTTAGATGTTATGATAGTTTGTTCAATATTGGGCATCGTAGAGTATGATATTTTAATAGAATTTTTGTTAAGGATAGTGCTATATCTGTGGGGATGCTTAAAAGATCTGTCTAAGATTTGGAAAAATTCTTTAGGTATATTGGTTTTAACATTACTGCTGAAAGGCGGATTAAACCAAATGTTATTCTTTCTTCTAAGTTTTTTTCTTTGTTTATGCGAATGTGGGTCTACCCGATTATCAATATCTTTAGTTCCTATGGGCTTATATGAGTGTGTTTTGATTATCTTAGGTGTTGATGAGTTAAACTTTTTATTTCTGTGTGTGGTCATGTTGTGAGTAATAATGCCTGAAGATTTGTTAACTTGAGTAAGGGGGTTGCAGTTATATTTAATTTTGTGATTGTAGCCTGAGTTAAGCAAAGCATTATTGTAAAAGCTAGAATTTTGATCGAAGATAGATTTATTCGCAGATAGCTTAGAGATTCTATTAGATACTGAGGGGACAATTGAGTTTATGATGGATTTAGGGTGGTTAGATAGGCTATGTACGTAGAAAAGGGTTAAGTTAGGTTTATGGTATGGGCTGAAGGTTCCCGAGTTAAGATCTAATGTAAGGTCAAGAAAGTTGGATATTCTTTTCTCAGGTTCCAACGTAATGGTCAAACCAAAGTTTTTAAAGAAGTTATGCAGGTTTTTGATAGTGTTGTTATATTGTCTCGATCTCTCCCCAGACACAAACAAGGCATCGTCCCTATACAACCCACCCTGTAAGTGTCCAAAATTAAACCCCAATTCTCTCATCAAGTACAAACCTACCAGGTCAGTGACCTGGGCAGAGTCTGAGGCCCCCATGGTAATGTCAAAGTTATTGGGGGTGTCCTTCCTAGTCCAAAGCTTATTATCAAATTCTAGTAGGGATCTTCTGGCTAATATTATTAGTTTAATCTCTATGTCAGTAATGTCAGAATTATTTTTGGCGAAGATTAATGCTTTGTTAAGTAAGATAGGGGAAATGGATTGGTAATAATTATTAATGTCGAATGTTATGAAATTCAAGTTAGGTTTAGACTTATCAATGAGGTTAAGGAACCAGGTAGTAACCTCATCAGAGGATTGCCAAAGAGTGTAACGAATTTTTTCTTTCAAGGTAGGGATAATTCTATCCAAGATTTTCTTGCTTATGATGCCTAGGTCGGATTTAGAGGGGCATATTAGTCTGATGGTAGGGTTTTCTTGGAAATTATTTTTGTGGTCCTTCAAAGTAAATCTAGGTATTGCGGGGGTTAAAATTTCTGCGTAGTTGAGGACATTCAAAGATGTTAGTATGGATTTAGCCTCATTGTTTATACTAGCCAGGGTATCGTAAGATGTGCTTTTGTAAGATTTATTTAATTCTTTGTAGATTAAGGATTTGTATTGACTATATTTCAGTTTGTAAAAATTCTTGTTCGCTTTTAGTACACCTCTTTATATATATATATATATATATATATATATATATATATATATTAGAGATTAGTTTTAAGGAAATTTTTATTTTTATTTTTATTTTTATCTTTTTAAAACTGAGTTCACCCCAAAGAAGGCAAGTTGCCAATGTAGACGTAAGGGGCTACTGAGAATTAGCGGGAAAGTTTAGGGGGTCATCCTAAATTAGGAGCTGTGCAGCTAGATGTTTGTTTGCATTAGTTTTAAATTTCTGCATGTCGGTACAGTCGGGGAAGCAGAGAGCAAGGAGGGAGTTCCAAAAGCCGGCAGTTCGATGAAAGAAGCTATTGGAGTAGAAGGCTCTCCGGCATCTGGGGACCTCCACAGTGAATGGATGGGATTTAGCTGATTGTCGGGTTGGTCGAGTGTATTTACGTCGAGAAGGAGCCAGAGCAGCTAGTTCATCGGAGCACATTCCATTGAAGTACTTGTAAAACATGTACAAGGATACAACATTGCAGCGATGGGACAGGGGCTGGAGCTTGGTGGACAGTGAGGGACCTATTAGATTAGCGACTCTTTTTTGGACCTTGTCTGAGAAGGAGAGACTAGTGGATGGTGCACCAACCCAGATGTGACAACAATACTCCATGCATGGGCGGATGGTGGCTTTGTAAAGATACAGGATAATGTCAGGTGTGAGAAGTTTTCTAGCATGGTAGAGGGAGCCTACTTTCTTTGCAGCAGCCTTGGCAATGCTATCTTTGTATTTATTCCAATTCATGTTACATGTGAATGAGATAAAAAAAGATTTCCGACTTACATCAGGTATTTTTTTCGTGAGTTCACCCAAGGTCATCTTCTTGTATACTTTTTCAATGTCTCTTCTTGCTTCACGAGGAACAGAAATCTTTGGTAAAAAGAAAAAAAACAAAAACATTATTAAACTATTTTTATAAGATGGATTTTTCATGAAAGAATTCCTTCCCATCCTACGATATTTTAACGTTAAGAGTGAAATAATTATCGAAAGAAGATATAAAAAAAATAAACTCTAATAAAAAAATTGTCAGAGTTAACAGAGCAAACAAAGCATAATGCAACAACAACCACGTCAAAATATTTTAGAAACTTCCCACCTAAAATTTGTCTTTTTACGAGATAAGACAATCCTGAGACACGATCTTCATGGGCTCTATGCAGATGTCCAACTCGCTTAATGAACAAATGTCAACAATAATAACAAAACATAATAAAACAAAAGTAGAAAAAAAACATACAATAACACACAATATTCACACATGTGAGCGTGTAAAAAACTAATGGATTCCAATAGAAGCAGCAGCAGCAGCAGCTCTTTCCCGCCTAAAGTTTAACTCTTCCTCACTCTGGTAGGGACGGTGGCAATGTGGAAGTGTCAGGACCATCCATAGCGAACAAGTTTAGCACCAAGCGGTATTAGGGCTGCAACTCAGCTAACAGTGTTCTGGTGAAAATCCAGGAGGAGTCAGCATCAGGATCCGGTGTCCTCTGGTCGTCTCTACCTATGCATGTGGCATGCAAAAACGTGTCAGGTGCGGAACTGCATATAAACGGAGTGAAAGTGACAACATTTCTTCTGCGAGATTCCTTTGTGTATTCTGGGCAAAACCTTCCCCGACTTCGCATGGAATCACTGAACCTTGCTG